>JADLZL010002942.1:0-362579 GCA_015844335.1 Chrysopogon serrulatus | reverse complement strand
TAACTTGGCGACCCACGTAGCCCACCAGCTGGTAACCCGGCCCAACAAATCGCGCCCCAACAAAACAGCATCGCTGGCCTCCGCTGTCCGTCTCCTCCATAACGTCGCGCCCGTGCCTTGGCACGCCGCGCCCGCCTCCCCGCCGCGACGCCCGGCCCCCCCCCTCCGACGTCGCTCCCGGGCTTCCTCACGCCCGTCGCCTTGATCGGCGGCGCCCGGCTTACGACCCCGCTACACCCAGCTTCGACCGATTGGAGGCGCTCCCCGTAAAGCACAGGGTGGAGGCGCTCGAGCTCTGCTTCGACGGATTGGAGGTACGCGCGAGCTCTGCTTCGGCCGATTGGAGTTGTTCTTCGACGTATTCCCAATGTCTCGCATCCTGCAACAAATAGAGTTTCCTCCACACCATCGCCCACCCCCAATTGTTCAAGATGATTTGACGGATCTGTTCAATCCAACTCATGGTCATGGAGAGGCTTCTAGCAGTGCTTTGCCTGCTCCACTTCGTCAATCCGCTAGCCTTCCCTACTCTGAGGTATGATCTCGAATTCACTTGATTCATTCTAGGGTTGCAGTGTGTTGTTTTCTGGTTTGTAGCACAGAAACACAGAATTATAGCACCTGAAACATTGTCCTATGCAGTTTGAAACATGGCTGAATGAGAATCCTGGGCAAACTTCTACCAGTGCAGTGCCAGCTCCAGTTCATCAATCTGGTAGCCTTCTGATACGTGAGGTATGTTCTCGAGTTATAGCACAGAAACGCAGAGCATGTATATATGCAGTTTGAAACATGCTTATGCAGTTTGCAACATGTGTATGTGCAGGATGTCAGTAGTGGCAGCACACATCATCAGTCATTTGTTGGACTGCCCCAAAGTGCTGCAACATCGAGCAACATGAATTGCAGTCGCACAATTCTTCGTAATACATCATGTGAAATTGTTGCAGAAGTAAGATCTTTTTACTACATCAGTCATTCCTTTAAGAAGGGTGCATATGTATGCCATTTAGTAAACCTTTTTGGGACATTTTTATGCAGGGCCAAGGTGAAATTGACATCAACCAGAGTGTCTCCATCAATACTACAGATGTGCAAGTCTTTGTTGATGTGGAGGTGTTATCTGAAGAAGAAGTTTTTTACCATGAAGAAGAAGATGTTGTGTGTTCGCAGCCTGTGCTGCCTGTGGTTGACATGGTGTTTTACACTATTGATGAAGCGAGAAGAGTGTACAATGCTTATGCATTTAAAATGGGTTTCAGCATAAGGAATGCATCATCAAGAAGGAGTACAGTCACTGGGGAGCTTATTAGGGTGGAATTTGAGTGTGCACACGCTAGAAAGAACCCAAAGAGCATGAGGGCAGCACTTCAGCCAAAGACGGCGACCAATGATGTAGCAAAAGCTAAGGCGTCAAAGAAGAAGAGCTCTGCAGCATGACCGACCACGGCGTCAAGGAAGTGCAATATTATCAAGAAATTCAATTGCAAGGCGCACATGGCAATTGGTCTACGGGAAGGGAAGTGGAAAGTGATTGTGATGAAAGAAGAGCACACACATCCACTGGTTAAGCAGATTGGAAGAAGGAAACAGTTGAGATCTCATCGGCGCATTTCAGTGGCAGATTATGAACTCCCGAAGACATTCCATCATAGAAATATTAGCACCATGCAGATCATGGCCATCCTTGCTGATTTGCATGGTGGAATTGAGAACCCGACATACAACAAAGGATATCTCAAACTTGAGGACTCACCTACGGAAAGGTGTCCGTTTCGAGACATGGATGCAACAATGGAGTATTTTCAAGCAACAGGCTGAGAGCCCATCTTTTTTCTATGAAGTGAAGATTGATAGTGACAATGCTATTAGAGGGCTGTTTTGGGTTGATGGAAGGTCGAGGGAGTTGTACAAGAATTTCAGAGATTGCATATTCTTTGACACAACGTATTGTGTTAATAGATACAAGATGCCATTTGCTCCAATCGTTGGTATAAACAACCATATGCAAAGCATTTTGCTTGGTTGTGCCTTGCTTCCGAGATGAGACGACCAAAACATTTGTCCGGGTATTCCAAGCCTTGAAAGAAGCAATGGGTGGTCCGAACCGAGGAATGTAATGACCGACCAGACAAGGCTATGAAGGCTGCAATAGAGCAAGTGTTTGCTGATGCTGTTCATAGGTGTTGCAAGTGGCATGTTGTGAGCAAGGCTTGTGACAAACTTGCTTGGCTGATCAACAAAAGTGAAGAATTCGCAAAAAAATGTTTGATTATTGCATTAACCACACGATTACCCGAAGAATTCGAGCTTTTATGGCAGAAATTGGAGGATAAATTTATCTGCATAACAATGAAGCATTCCGAACATGTCAGCTTGTTAGGACAATGTGGGCGCCGGATACTTTAGGAAATCATTTTTCCCTTTCACAAGCACTTCCTAAGGTCTGAAAGTATGAATTCACTGCTCAAGAAGCCGGTGCATCCACAAGATTCTCTTTGCAGTTTGTAACACAGTATGAGCACATCATGGACACAAGGATTGAGAGAGAGAATATCGAAGGCTGCAAGGGTCAGATTTCAAATCCACCGCTTTGGGGGAGATATTCATTTGAGAAGCAAGCTGCACGCTTCTACACTAGGAGCGTTTTCTTCAAATTTCAAGAGCTGTTACGGGACTCAACATCATGCAAGAAGGGACAAGTAACTACAGAGGCTGGAGGTTTTACCATGGAGATACTGAAACAGGTGTTCATATTTGATCATCTAGAATGGAAAAGCTACAATGTGTCAGTCCAAGATAATGGAACCACGTATTCTTGTACCTGCAACATGTTTGAGCGAGACGGACTTTTATGTCCCCACATTCTGAAAGTATTTACCAGCTGTGATGTAGAACAAATTCCAGAGAAATATTTGCTTAGAAGATGGTCAGAGGAAGCAACCATAAAGATCAGTGAAAACCTCTTGTCTCCTGAAGCTTGCTTTGGTGTTCCTACCACCAACAGGCTAAGATATAACTCATTGTGTAGAAAAATGAGTGGGCTAGCAGCAGATGCTTGCTTGGCCCCTGAGCAGTATCAGATTGCTACACAAGGGATTGATAAGGTTTGGGAAGATGTTAGGGCAGTTGGAGGAGCAGCAGCAGCAGCCACCGCTGCAGCGGCAAGTATGGAAGTGGAGCAGCAGCAAGAAAGTCTAGCTGCAGCCAACACATCCATGTACTTAAATCCTCCCTGCGCAGATCCAAAAGGAAGGCCAAGGGAGAAAGAGGATAGAAAGAAGAGCATTGTGCGGCAACATAGGGAGAAGGCTATGAAGAAGAGCACTAGGTCGAAGAAGGTAACAAAGAAGGGAAGTAAGAAACCTCCTCCATGCTCCTATTGCTATGAAGATGGGCATAGTGTACAGACTTGCAAGTACATGGCACAAGCACAAGAGATATTGAGATCGATGAAAGACACAGAGTTGAAGCTCTAGTTTGTTCATAGCACCAAACCATTATTGAATTTGAACCGGTTCGTGTTTTTTCAATGTCCATTTCTTTTTCTTTATGATATCATTCATATTTGCTATGATCTTAGTTTTGGCATGTGTTTCTTTTTTCAGGCCCAGGTGGGTGACTATAGGAAGATTGTGGCTGGCTTCCTCCTCCTCTCGCCATTGAACGAGATCTCGCTTGAAGCCTTTGTGAAGGAGAACTGCTGAATTAGCCTAGGAGCATTTCATCACCCTAGGATGTAGTTAAGCTAGTGATACAGTTGATTGTAACTTGGGTTTGTAATCTCAGGGTCCAGTTTTCGTAGTACACAGTTGCATGTTGAACTGGTACTATTGGCCTGTTGCAAGTACCTGAATGATTTGTTGCAATGCTGGAATTCTAAATTTCTATGTTACTTCCATCAGTTGTTTCATGGTTTGGAAATCATATGTTTCAAGTGCTTCCTTCTTATGTTTGCTATGCTCCAAAATAATATGTTGCACCAGTCCTTATAACTTGTTTCAATTGTCTGATGGACCATGTTCAAATAGTAGTTGTGGCATGGTGCATTGATTACATTTAGATGTTGCGTGCGTTGCTGAGAAGCTTGCCAACAACTCAATGTATGTTTAAGTTTGGCACACCTAATGACGGCCCCCTATGTTCTTTTCTTGGGAGTTTGTAAGGCAGGTTTGCAATCTCAAATGCAGGCCCTCATTTGTAGCCCTTTACTAATGGTTTGTCCTAGTGAGTGGGTCCGCTAGCGCACTACTCTTCCTTTATTAGTGAGACACTGCAACATCAAAAGATCCTTATCGATAGGTGGTTTGGAACAAAGGCGAGGACGAAAGCTTCACCGGCGGTGCTCGGGAAGCATAGGCCAGCTGTGGCCTGCTATGGTAGGTCTACAACCATCTCTGGCCTGCTATGGCCACCTGTGGCTAGCAAGAGCAGGATGCAACCAACTACAGTTGGTCGAACGTGGCAGCAACACCAGCATTTCATCAATGCACCATGCCACAACTACTATTTGAACATGGTCCATCAGACAATTGAAACAAGTTATAAGGACTGGTGCAACATATTATTTTGGAGCATAGCAAACATAAGAAGGAAGCACTTGAAACATATGATTTCCAAACCATGAAACAACTGATGGAAGTAACATAGAAATTTAGAATTCCAGCATTGCAACAAATCATTCAGGTACTTGCAACAGGCCAATAGTACCAGTTCAACATGCAACTGTGTACTACGAAAAACTGACCCCGAGATTACAAACCCAAGTTACAATCAACTCGTATCACTAGCTTAACTACATCCTAGGGTGATGAAATGCTCCTAGGCTAATTCAGCAGTTCTCCTTCACAAAGGCTTCAAGCAAGATCTCGTTCAATGGCGAGAGGAGGAGGAAGCCAGCCACAATCTTCCTATAGTCACCCACCTGGGCCTGAAAAAAGAAACACATGCCAAAACTAAGATCATAGCAAATATGAATGATATCATAAAGAAAAAGAAATGGACATTGAAAAAATACGAACCGGTTCAAATTCAATGGCCATCTTCTTCCCCATCCCAAGAATCCATATAAATCATGACATAGAGACCACAATCATGCCTTGAGAGAAGAAAGCACAAAAGACATAAATTATTTACATAGATGACCAAAATATTAGATATTGCAGCCACACATTGCAAAAAGAGGCATGATTCGAATACTCACAAAGGTGTGTTTTGTCAGGGGTAGGCGTGGGGTAGGTCCACTCGAATGCTGCTACATCACATTTTAGAACCCCACTCGAAAGAGCAGCAATTGCAAAGTTTTGAACCTGAAAATGAAACAAATGCATTTCAATTCATTATAGTTGCCTCAACTAGATGTACATTATTCCAATAATGAAACATGCACACATTTACCAAGTTTTTTGCGCTTTGGAAACAAGGAGTGTCTGTTGAGGCATTGATGGAATTGAAGAACGCTATTTGGCGCATGAACATATTAATGCATACAAGCACCCAAAGGGTCGATCAACAATTGGGAAAAAAAAAAAGCTACATGCAAATGAAAAATATATCAATCATTAGTTTGTTTGGAGGGTGCCAAATGGCCGGAGCTGCCGATGAACAAGACAAAGCACCCAACCGCAGCCAACACCCATCCAACCCACCCATTCAGAATTGAAACATATAACATGGACATTTGAAACAAATAATTATAGGTATTTGAAACATACTAGAAAAATAAACTGCAACATAAATGAGAAAAACAGGACTATACCAAGTGCATCCGAGAAAAATTCCATGTCTTGTCCAAATTTTAAGAATCCCGATATGAAACTTTCTTGATTGAATTGTTGCGGATCTACTATTAGCTTTTCCTATGCAAAAAAAAGAGTGATGTTTTATACAAATGGAAGAATTAAAGTTACACAAAAAAGGATAGAAACTAGTGGTTTAAGTTTCTTACTGAGATCATAGCATTGAAAGCAAATTTCTTAACAATGTCATTGTCTTCTCGCCAAGATTGTTGACAGGCATGATTAAATTGGTATGTCCACATTGTCATGATTGAGTTAGAAATATGTCCCCTTGGCTTGAGGGAGTTGTAGAAGTCATCATAAGTTTCATGGAATCCAAGGATTTGAACAAAAGGTGGCCTAAACAACAATATAAGAATTTAAATAGCTTGCTGAAATGCATAAATTGGAGAACAAATAGTGCAACATTGGAAAAGAACTAACTGAACATAATACCAGTGAGTCTGAAACATTGCAATTTAAATAGACAAGTGAATTTTGCATGGAACTGGGTGGATAACTCACAGTTCACATTGAACTTTAGTTGGCTTCTTCATGACCAATTTCTTAGCAATGTATTGTTGATAAGCCAATGTTGTATCACCATCTGGCTTTATCTTTTTGGCCTTCTTGCCAGGGTTCAGTTGTAGCGCAGCCCTCTTCCTCCTATTCTTCTTCTCAAATACACTTGAGTTGATTATCTTCGAACCAACACCCAAGTTAGTGGCACCACCTAAAATGATGCCAAATGTTTAGTACATAGAACTGAAATAATCACAGAAATAGAATTGAGATTAGCAAATGTCAATAAGGTAGGACCTGAATCTGCCAATGGAGTAGTGGGCATTTTCTTATCTGTTTGGGCTCCCATATTATCACCATAGATGAAACTGAAATCTGATCACCCTCTTTGAACAAATTGAAGGATGGAATTTCATTGCAAAGAGGGTGGGGACTCGCTCTTTCTAGGAGATGAAGTGCTGGGATGTGCATCAATGACAAAAGAAGCAATCTTTGCTGTGATATCAATATCTTCACCATCCAGAGTCCCATCCTTAGAGGGGGGCACACCACCACTTGTAGAGGCCTTGGTGGTTGCATTGCAAGTACTGCATGGAACTTGACGGGTTACATTGATCAACTTAGTTGTCATCTCACCTAAACGATGCTTGTATATGCCCTTGCATTTGGCCTTGAAATCTGCAGCCATAGCCTCAAAGAAGCTCGTCAATGTCACGATCAATTAGAGAAGTCGTCTCGCAATAATGGGCTTGTATTCAAGCAGCACCTGTTTGGATGGGAAAAAAAGGAAGGTGGATAAAGGGTAAACCAACACTTAAAATAGATATGAAACATGGATGGGAATGTAAAGCAACATGGAAAGATATATATTTGCAACAAACAAATGAGCTTGTTTGCAGCAAAGAAGATATGCAAAATGCAAACTCATGGGGAGGACATGAATAACAAGAGAAGGCAAAGAAACAAGTATGTACTATAGCTATAATTATGAAACATGGATGGGAATGTAAAGCAACATGGAAAGATATCTAGTACAACAAATAGAAAAAACACATAAGATTGCTATATGTGTCCCAATCTGAATGCCCTTACCTGATGTGCACTTTGATTGCTGGAACCTGATGGGCGTAGCCAATCATTCAGAGATGCTGCAGAGCTATTAACATGCACTTCCTCAGCCATAGGATGCTCGGTTGTACTTGGAGGAGTCGAGTATGGTGTAACAGACCGAAACCCGACATTTCGTAGAGAGAGTTAGAGTTATTAAATGGAATGCATTTATGAATGAGTAAAAAGACAAGGACAAAGCATAAATGTACAAACCGGTAGCTTCCCATATGAATGCAAATCACCGATCTGCTTGTCAACATCCATCACAAACTCAAAGTCCTTCTTGCAGACTTTGCAAATGCGAGGTAGGTCATAACAAATTTGATGTGTACCACGATTCATTGGGATATCAAGGTGATCCATGTACACAATCTGCATAAAAGTAAATCACAAGGTATGAATAGAAAAATAAATACAATGATTTGATGTCGAAGACAGTACATGGATCATAAGCACCTTAAAGAAGGAAAAGTTGACATACCGCGAAAATTGCAAGACAACCTTGAATATAATGGTCACGCTCAAGTTGTTCAGGAGATAACTTATGGTATTTATCAACCTCTTCCATCAACAAGTCTAGGATATGGCCAGCCCAATCATAGGATTTGATCTTGGATACATCATGTAAGGAGTGCAGATACTTCAAGGCCACAGCATTTGTTGTACCCGGACAATAAACTGAACCCAAAGCTAGAAGCATAAAAGCCCTCATGAATGTATCCTTGTCCTTACTTTGCAAGAGCACCTCTTTGCACCTTCTCAGCTTAGCCCTGTCACCCTCTCTAAACTCATCACGGATGTGCAGGAACTCATCAACCTTATTAAGGTCAATAGATAGGTCCAAAGGTGTGGTGCCATTAATAAATCCTAATATCTTGCAAACCAGAGCACGGTCAAAGACAATCACCTTATCACCAAACCTGAACTCTCGCAACACAGGGATCTACGTATTTCATTACCCACTTGATGAGCTTTACTTGAATACCGAAATCAGACATAGAAAGCAGAGAACTATGGCCACAATCATCAATCCATTGGGTTTGATCAACATTTAATCCAGGAGCAAGCTTCATGATCCTATAAACTGAAAATCTGCTTTTAAATTTCTCCACCATTCTGGTTACCTATAAACAAACAAATTACTAGATGAAGCCAATATTGATAGCAGTTGTGTAGGTGAAAAATGGGAAAATTGCTGATGCCTACACACTACCATACTTGTAAATACGCATGAATCAAAATCCAAACTGCATACTGGTGCCATGATCACTAACACATCAATCAAATTTGAACATATGAGGCATTAGAAACCATAGCATTAGAAACCCTAGCATTAGCATAATCTACATAACCAGTCAATCAACTTTGAACAAAGTATTGCGGACTATAGCAGGCATAATCTACTTAATCGGCCATCTATAACTGCAAAACAGCCACATCTAGAACTCATACCTTGCTTGCTCGCGGCCTTTCTTGTACCCCCGCACCTTCTTCGCGGGACGTCGCCTTGCATCCATGCTGCCCGATGGTTGGCCTCTTCTACTCACGGGAACCTTGGCGACCGCCACACGACTAGCGTCCGCCCGGCAACCCCACCCATCTCCACCCTCATCGCCGCCGGCCGCACCACGAGTCACCACTCCTCGGCGGGAGCACCCGCCTCGATCTCGTCTTCATCGCCTCGATCCAGTCCCGCGGGCGTCGCGTTGGAGCGCAGGTGCGGTGGTGCGGCGCGGTGGGGCAGCCGCCCGTGGAGCGGAGGAGCGGGCGCCCGCAGCTGCGGTGGAGCGGAGGAGCGGTGGGGCTGCGGTGCGGTTGAGCGGAGCAGCAGTGGAGCGCGGTGCGGTGGCGTGGAGCACTTCCGAGCGCGGCGCGGCGCGCGCGGGGTGGAGCGGGCGCTTTCGCCCCGACGCCGAAGCGCTTGCCCGCCCCGACCGCGGTGGGGAATGGAAAGGAGCGGGAATGGAGAGGAAGGAGAAAGCGTTACGTATACGTATCGCGGGTTAGCTGGGCCGTATACGCCGCTATGGGCCGTATCCGATCGCGCGGACGCCCTGTCCCCAGCATTACGGTTGATTTTTAACTTCCTTAATTGATTAATTGATTGCATGACTTGCCGAGATTGGGGTTGGAATTGATTGCATGACTTGCCAGGTCTAGAGGGAAAGGGGACGAGGCCGACTTTTTTCACACACGGTCCCGGATTTGGCGGCGTGATTAGCGCAGGATCGCACGGGAGGTGGAGGGGAGGCCTGTTGAGACGATTGTCGCACCAAAATAAATAATCTATCCTCTTTAATCTTTTTAGTTGTGAAGAGATAAACAACATTTGATCTCTAAATACATTTATAATGAAAATATATTAAAAATTTCTATCAATGACATTAATAATAAATATTAATATTCTTTCATATATATTTAATTAAAGTTAAAGATAATTGACTTCTTGATGCTAGTGGGACGGAGGGTATAGGCGTACGAACGAACTTTTATGGGACGGAGAGTGTACGTACGAATGAACGGGAAAGCAACAAAGTAGGAAATTTGGCAAATCGGACTGCAAAATGCGGCCCATTATGTAGGGGCTTTGGGGCCAGCAGCAGCAACAAAGTAGGAAGGAAAAAGTTGCAAAGCGGACTGCAAAATGCAGCCCATTGTTTAGTCTTTCGGGCCGGGCCCTAGCCCGCTTATGCGCTAAGGAAGGGATTGATTCGGTGGGGCCTGGCCTGACGGGGCGGAAAGCCAGCAGCAGCCTGCAGCCGCAAGTAGGCAGCGAGAGCGACATAAGTGGTCCGTAACGACGAGGCGAAACCTCGCTGACTCGCCCCGCCGCCGCCCCGCCCGCGCGTCGTCGTCTCCCCGGAAGGTACGCTGCCGCTGCCGCTGCCGCCGCTCCCTCCCTCCCTCCCTCCTTCCCTACCCCTCTCTCATTGTTGTCGTCGCGGTGTGGAAGCATGCTCTCCAGGTGGACTGGGGTTGGCCAGTTGGGGGTAGCGACCGCGGCCCGCCTGGGCGCGATCTGAATCACACTGTCTGGGGAACTCGCGGGGTCTCATTACTCGTTACTAGTGCTTTGTGTTAGTGTTCTATGTTTACTGTTCTTGTGGCTGTGTAATTCTCTGAGAAATTACTACTGAATTAGCGTGCGATGCATGAGCTGATACGGTTATTAAATAAAAAAAAATGGGAGTGGAGGAGATGGAGGGAAAACAAATACGTTTGTGCTATAGTCGGTGGTGAGGTAGCACTTCTCAAGTACTTTGAGAGAGGCTTGTTCCACTGGTCTCCAACAGTTTTTGTTTTTTTTTTTTTCTGAAAATAGGATCATTCCAACAATTTTTCTTTTCTTTTTTTTTTTTTTTTTGGAAAAAGTTGTCGGGCTACTTTTATTACTGTCCACTAGCTTTTGGGTAACCGGTAAGGCCATAAGCAAGCAGGAGGGATGCTTGTGTTAAGTTCAAAGGAGGGATGCTTTTGTTAAGTTCAGTTGTATAATGACAATGAGAGTATGAGTATTAAATGCATACAGGGAAACGCTGTATTAGAAGGTCAAAAACGGATAGCTATACAGACTGTATTACTTGACCGGATTGGTCAGAATTGTGTAAAATCAATTGGTCCTTTTTTCTGTCCATAAGTGGAGTGGTTGCACTTGCACTGCTTAATGGACCAGGTCAGATAGTGCAGTTCGCTCTTCTTTACAAAGTCACTTTGTTATCGCATTCTTGACCTGAAACCTTGAAACCTTCTTTCTACTCACGGTACTACTTCCTTGCAGGTTTTCGCCTCAGGGCATGTGGATCTGTTAGTTCACCTCCT
Organism: Chrysopogon serrulatus; assembly: GCA_015844335.1. Classification (NCBI taxonomy): domain Eukaryota; kingdom Viridiplantae; phylum Streptophyta; class Magnoliopsida; order Poales; family Poaceae; genus Chrysopogon; species Chrysopogon serrulatus. The sequence continues at coordinate 351,351 of JADLZL010002942.1, read as the reverse complement.
GCAACTGCAAGCAAGTATAGCTACAGGGTTCACCACTGCAGAAGTATGAATCCTTACTTTGTTGGGATCCTTGTCCCTGTCGCAGTCTCCCTTCTGCTCCGCAAGAGGAGAAAGGCCGAAAGGAAGAGGGGAGTGCCAGTTGAGGTTGGTGGGGAGCCTGGATATGCAGTCCGTAACTATCGATTTGAGCAGCCTGTTGAGACACACTGGGAAGGTGTGTCCACACTTGCTGAGCTGTTTGAGCAATCGTGCAAAGAGTATGTCTACATGCCACTCCTTGGCACCAGGAAGCTCATTTCAAGGGAAACTGAAGCAGCACCTGGCGGGAGATCGTTTGAGAAATTACATCTCGGCGAGTATGAGTGGAAGTGTTATGCAGAGTGCTTCAAGAGCGTTTGCAGCTTCTCGTCTGGACTAATCCGAGTAGGTCACCAGACGAGTGAACGTGTTGCTATTTTTGCTGAGACACGGGCCGAGTGGCAGATGGCGTTGCAGGTATTCTTTTCCCCCCTGTCAGTCTACATATAGAGTTGTAGACCAATTCGTGCGCTTTGTTTCTCTTCACATGCGATTGCCACCTTTTTCTTAACTTTGGTAAATTGAAGGCATCAGCCACTTCCTATCTGTAAAGTATCTAATGCAGAAATACATATTTGGAGTGTGAGTTATGCATGGACTGTGCAACTGCTGAGTTCCCCAGACAGGATTACTGGTAGTTGTAGGTTACTAGGTGACATGCACAGCTAAGACGTGTGTTAAAAGTATCTACAGGCTGAATTGTTATTCAGCTTGTAGATGATTTCTTACACCACTTATTCTTCCCACTAGCATTCTGATGTAAGTCAGAAGACATACAAATGTATATTTCGCTGGGCAATGTTTGCCATTTTAGACAATGCAGACAGCAGTCTTCATAGCAGAACATTCATATTAAATGATGTTATGTTCTTATTGATGATAAATGCTTTGCCATGAAAAGATATAAAACCAGATGAGCATACATGCTGCACATTTTTAAAAATTGTTTCTTTAAACATCCTTTCACTTTGGTTCCCTTTTCTTGTCTTTGTTTACCATCTTCATATTGTGTTACACTGAATCCTCGCATGCGAATATTTTGAGTTACCTTTTCTTTTTCCATTTGCAAGGCATGCTTCAGACAAAACATTACAGTTGTCACCATCTATGCCTCATTGGGGGAGGAAGCATTGTGTCACTCACTAAATGAGGTCAGTACTGTCACTTGTATAGTTGTATCTCATGTTGTCCCTGCTTGTTATGTTTTCATGTGTTCTGTTTTTCTTGGTTTATCAAGAGTTCCGGACAAAATCAGTCTGTACTAGTAGTAGTATTTCACTTATATACAGCAGCAATTAATCTGTATCAGTTGCATTTTTTAATGGAGTGTACCAGTTGCATTTAACCATTCCTGACACCTGTGCTTAAAGTAATCAATACCTGTCTGCTATTTATATGCTTCAATTTTAACTAATTTATCCTTTTTGCTTTCCAGACTGAGGTCACTACTGTGGTTTGTGGTCAGAAAGAACTAAAAAAGTTGATTGATATAAGTGGGCAACTTGACACTGTCAAGCGTGTTGTCTATATCAACGAGGAAGGCATCTCAGCTGAAGTTTCTTTAGCTCAAAACTGCACTAGCTGGATAGTTGAATCATTTGAGGAAGTAATTAGGTTAGGAGCTGAAGCACCTGTTGAAGCAAACATGCCTCTCCCTTCAGATGTTGCAGTCATAATGTACACAAGTGGTAGCACCGGATTGCCCAAGGTTTGCTTTATAGATCCTGATTCTTTTCTTTGTTGTTCCGTCCACTGCATTTTTCTTACTAGATTTCTTGGTAGAGAGTTGCTTCTTATACACAGAAATAAAAAAAAATGAAGTGGAATTCTGTAATCACATCTCTGATGTTGAACTGACATGTATCTCAATTGTTTATAGGGTGTTATGATGACCCACCGCAACGTCCTGGCTACACTCTCAGCAGTTATGACCATTGTGCCTGCACTTGGCAGTAAAGATATATACTTGGCCTACCTCCCACTTGCACACATTCTTGAGTTGGCAGCAGAGGTAGCTTTCAATAGGAATCAGAATGGGCCAAATCTGTTCACTATATTGTATTTTTTTTGAAAGACAAGGGCAGAAGCTCGAAGATAGTTACTATATAGGTTTATTATAATCTTTATTCACCATTTGCAAAAATGTGTTTTTTAGGCACTAATGGCTGCTGTTGGGGCCTCGATAGGATATGGAACGCCTTTGACCCTGACTGATACATCCAACAAAATAAAAAAGGGAACTCTAGGTGATGCTTCTGCACTAAAGCCAACATTGATGACTGCTGTACCTGCTATACTTGACCGTGTTCGTGATGGTGTGAGAAAAAGGTAATGTCCTTTACATTGTTCTGGTCCAGTGTACCTTGTTGATTATTGACAGCTACCTTTTTGTGTTGAGGTGGCTTCAGGTGGATACAAAGGGTGGTATAGCAAAGCAATTGTTTGACATTGCCTATAACCGTCGGCTTGCTGCAATCAATGGAAGTTGGCTTGGTGCCTGGGGATTGGAGAAACACATGTGGGATACGCTTGTGTTTGGAAAGGTGCGTGCTATTTTGGGAGGAAAGATTCGGTTTGTACTTTCAGGTGGAGCACCTCTATCTGGAGATACTCAGAGATTTATCAATATATGCCTTGGGTAAGGTTATGTATGCCCTCATTTCTGTTGTTTGATGACAATTATCTCATTCTATTTGCAGTCTGACAGTGATAAGGCTTATGCAATTTCAGGGCTCCAATAGGGCAAGGTTATGGTCTGACTGAAACCTGTGCTGGAGGGACATTTTCAGAGTATGATGACACATCTGTTGGTCGTGTTGGTGCTCCACTACCTTGTTCGTATATTAAGGTCAGCTTCATTTCTTAACTACGTACCAATGAGATGGATACAATTTTTTAGCAAAGCTGTTTTTATCCTTATCTTACTTGTGTGGATCTATTTTGTATTTTTATGCCTAACACTGTTTTTATATTGAAAATCTTCCTAAGTTGTTGGTTGTTCTTAGATTCAAGATTATCTACATGCACCTGCTTAGAATTTTTTTGGCTTGTGAACTTTCCTCACTGGGATATCTTATCTATTCTCATGGTAGTGTATTAAGTACTTACAGTTGACCTTCCATAGTTCCTGACTTCCTGACATATTGGCCATTATTTTTAGTTGATCAACTGGCCTGAGGGTGGATACTTGACTACTGATTTACCAATGCCTCGGGGAGAAATAGTCATTGGGGGTCCGAATGTAACTAAAGGCTATTTCAAGAATGAAGCTAAAACAAATGAAGTTTACAAGGTATGATGTTCTCTTACTAATATATTCATAGATTACTTCACGCATCGCACTATAACTTTTCACAATTTCTGTAACCATAACCATACACCTCATATATCATGTGAAGGATGACGAAAAAGGTATGCGATGGTTCTATTCTGGTGACATCGGACGATTCCATCCAGATGGCTGCCTTGAAATCATTGACCGTAAGAAAGATATTGTGAAGCTTCAACATGGCGAATATGTATCTCTCGGGAAGGTATGCGATATTCTTACTCTGGTCCAACTGAGTTGATTGCACTGCTTAACTTGTTAGGTGATGACAGGTTGAGGCTGCTTTGGCTGCGAGCCCATATGTGGAGAACATTATGATCCATGCTGATCCTTTCCACAATTACTGTGTCGCGCTTGTGGTAGCTGCACACATTGAGCTGGAAAGCTGGGCTTCACAGCAAGGAATCAAATACACTGATTTCTCAGATTTGTGCCAGAAGCAAGAGGCTGTTAAAGAAGTGCTTGGATCTTTAGCGAAGGTTTGTGTCTTCTGTTCACCTGTCAACATCTGTTTGCTTTACTGTGTTGGATCACCACACATTCATACCTGACTCAATGCTTATTGCAAGTGATTTTGTATGAAAGAAAAGGGTTTAGAATCCATTGACCTTTCACTCATCCATGCTTTCACTTTTTCCATAATTGCAGCAGTATTATAGTTTTGGCTTGATTTACTGTTACAGCTGGCCTTGTAGAAGTGCCTTTTCCAATTTTAACAACACTATAAATATGGAAATAGGAAACTATTTTCTAGTGTCTCCGAAGGAAAATAAACAGTCACCTAGCACAGCATAAAACATATTCATCCATAGATTTTTATTAGTTATAATTTCACAAGGCCATTGGCACTGCCGAGTGCCCGAGTGTGTTTCATAAGCAGTGGTGGTATTTATTTCTTTTAAGCAGAAAGTAAGGCATAGATGTTCCCACATTTGAAATAAGGTAACTAGGATTATGTTGTCTCATATATGATGATATTCTTGGAAAATTTTCTCTTCCTTTTCCATGTGTGTGCTGCAACACAAGCTGAAAGTTGCAAGCATGTCAAGCAAGACATCCTGTGTACCGTTAAGACAATAATTTGACTACACTTAATGCACTTACATGCACTTGTTATTTTCCAGGCTGCAAAGGAAGCGCGACTTGAGAAATTTGAGATACCAGCCAAAATCAAGTTGATACCAGAGCCATGGACCCCCGAGTCGGGACTTGTCACTGCTGCCCTGAAGCTCAAGAGGGAGGTGATCAGGAAGACGTATGAGAATGATCTGGCTCAGTTGTATGCATGATAGTTCCATTAAACTTTTTTGATACGTTTAGTGTGGAAATGCTAGAGTGCAAGCTATGATAACTGATATCGATTATCGATCTTTAGGAACTGTTTTTTTTTTTTTTTTTTTGTTCAGCTAGAGGAGATAAACCATAAAGTTTTTAGTTATGGCTTCTCTTGATGTCGAGAAGCTGTGTTTAGAATAAAGTGGCTTTGAATTCCTATTGCGCCTGTTCATCTCTTATCTTAACTATTGGTATTGTTGTCAATAAAATGGTACGGTGTCTTTCTCCAGTCTTTCTTCAGCCGAGCTGTTAAAAACTGGTCAGCCGAGCGGTTCCTACTGTTGCGGTTTGTCATCTGACCCTGTCAGGACAATTCAATCAGTTCAATGAAACTCCGCATCTGAATGTACGATTGGTGCCGGTAGGCATTTGGAATAGGCTTCTCAAAAAGTCAAATCGGCTTCTCTAATTGCCTCCCATTGCTGAGCAGAAGGCCAAGCATGCCAATAGTCGATTTTTTTATTGCTTCTTATAAAAAATTAAACTTTTTGGTGTTGATACTGAACTTTACCTAAGTTCTCTGTTTGTTGATTTAGTAACCTGCGTGTACATATGAAGGATACACACATGGTTGGCTCATTCCAATCACATGAATCATATTTGACGTTGTGGACAAATGGCCCGGTAGCATTTACCACTACTATATATACACTAATACACATGCATGGGAAGAAGAAAGAATAAAAGCATCTAAAAAAATTCATAAAAACAATTACCAAAAAGACCTGATTTTGCCGACCGATTGACCAGAAAGAGAAAGAAGCAAAATAGTTTGCTGTGGACAAAATGTTGCCAATTTTTTGTTCCTAAATAAAATTTTCAATTCAATTTTTTTCCTAATTAAACTTCTAAGGGCTCCTTTGGATTGCAGGAATTTTGAAGGAGAAACACAGGATTCTATTTCCTATAGGAAAAATCACTGTTTATGCCTTTGGAATGGAGGAATCGAGTATAGGAAAAATGGAGGAAACTTTCCTATCACGCTGATTCCATAGGAAAACTGCGGGAACAAAACATCCAGTCCGACCGCATTTTCTTTCTTCCCGTCGCGTGGGATCGAGGCAAATCGAGCTCTAACCTGCTATGCAAAGGCATCATCAGAACCAAATCACGCGGAGCAGGTGCTTCAGGCGTGATTAGTTGAAGTTGGCCAGTCATAGCCAAATCTCGGCGGCGCATCGCAGGTCCGTCCTATGGCGGCGGCGACGAGGACCTGCGAGAGGGCTCGTCAGCTCGAGTCCGTCCCACCTCACCCTACATGGCCTGCAGCGCTCTAGCTTCTCCTCCAAATCTGGGGGGACTTCGCTCGACGGCAGCGCGGCAGGACGAGGCTCGGGCCACCAAACGCTGCTGCCTGGCTGCAGGATGAGCGGCGTCCATCTACGGGAGCAGGACCAGCGGCAAGCGAGGAGAGAGACCAGAGATACATGCGTCAGAAAGGGGAAGGAAAGGAACAGATAAGGTCACAGGTTCACGGTTGGCTTAGAGCATTTTATATTCTTTAGAGATAATTATAGCTATTTTCTCTAATGAACCGATGCACTGTTATTTCCTATATGTACTTTCCTATGCGGTTCATCCAAACACCCATTGTACAAAATTCCTATGGTTTTAAAATCCTTTATTTTCTACTTGCATTCCTATAGTATTCCTATGATTTTACTATCCAATATTTTTCCATTCCTTTGCATCCAAAGGAGGCCTAAATTTGTGGTTTAGCGTTGAATCTGCTTGATCCATGGGTTCACTTATCATCTGCAAAGAGTTTTTCTTAAACTCACCCTATAAATCATCCTTTGGAGAGTCATTGAACAAAAACCATTGCCCACATCTGTACACACTCCAATAACTTATCTATATCTTGTACATACTTCTATAGAGTCATCTCTAATCTCTATTTTTAGCTAGCGGAAAAAATCCAGAATAGAGTATGACAACATTCAGATATATAATTAAAGAATCTATTAGAAAATATTTTTTTCAGCAAAATCTCTAATTCTATCAATTATGAAGGAGACAAAGATGCTTTTGGAGTTACCCTTAGACATGTCTGGTCACAACTGTTATCAACAAAACCCATAGCCAGGAATAGCAGCTAAGATGGGCGTCTACAGTCGCCACGCCTTCTTCCATGCACCAGTCGGCGACAACCAGGCCGGGCAGCCACATCTACATTCTACGCATGGCCGCCAAGCAATGGCGAGCGGCGCCTCACGCCCGCCCGGAGTAGCTCTCTTGCTGGCCGTAGCCGTGAGGCATGGCAAGGGTGTGCTGGAGAAGAGGCGATGCCGACGTAGAGTAGGGCAAGGAGGCGGTGGTGACCTAGAGCACGCAAGACTAAAAAAACAAAAAACAAAGGCACTGGGCAGGTCTATTCAAAGCACGTGCGAGTGGTAGTGTGTGGCACAAACCAGGCACCAGCGCGCACTTGGATTGGAAGCTTGGACACATTGGGAGGCCAGTTGGACGTCTGTTGGACACATTTTGGTCCATCAACGCCACCGTTTGCATACTACTGCCATATATATTTTTAGAACATTTAAAACAAAAGTATGTATTTTAGGTAGGTGGATGGCCATGTTGCAATCAGTAAAAAAGATGAAAAAGTTATGTCATGATTTTATTTCAAACATATTATAGACGAAAAAGCTCATCTTCGAGACACACAATACGTCTACGGATATCTCTAAAATATTGACGTCAAATTTTAAGATTGGCAAAATCAATGTAAATCTACCATTGAAAGAACAAGTACCAATATTAAATCAAGGATTTAATTGTGAATGGTCATATTCTACAAGAAGAAATCTGACTAGCAGTATGGTTAGTTTGGTTATATGCCATGATTGTTAGATTATATTTGAAACTATTCACCTAAAGGGTCGTTTAACCCTTTTACACACTGTTTAAACTACACATTTGTACACCATTTCTGTTTAGTCGACTATTTTGACAATTTAAATGATCATTTTGCCTGAATAATGGGCTAAATGTTAGATGGCCGATTTTTTACCATTTAGTGTTTAGCGTAACACTAAATTACAGATATTTAGATAATTTTGAATCCATTGGTTACATATATCAGATCTCAAACTCATCCTTCCGACACACAAGCATCTATTTACAAATCACTACATAGAAAATCCTAGATAAAACCAACTACCCTCGTTGCAAAAAAACCAACTAGCTTGTTTCAAGCAGTCATTATATGCTAACATAAGCCACAAGCAAATGACAAATATAACGATGCTAAAATAAAAATCATTTTAAGCATGTGTGGATACACAAATCTATGTACTATATCTTGATGCAATCTTAATACAATATTAAATGTAGCGACTTCTTAAAATTAAATATGGCGACATATTAAGCTATGCAATATTTATAGATTAGTGAAAGATTACATGGTACATTTTTTCCACTCCTTTTGTATTTGAGCCTTTCTTCATCCCAATTCAAATTCATGCCTGTCTTTGTTTCTTCACCAATATTCATGCAACGGAGCGTACATCTTGTCTATGCAGATTTTTTCACTCTCTCTCCACATCAAGTTTTAACCCGCATGCATGGAGCATTAAATGTAAGTAAAAAATAACTAATTATACAGTTTAGTTGTACATCATGAGACGAATCTTTTGAGCTTAGTTGGTCAACGATTGGACAATATTTGCCACATACAAACGAAACGTGCTACAGTTGCAAAGTTGAAATTTTTTCGCAATCTAAACGAGTCCTTAAATGACTTACGACTCAAATTTTCATGTAATGGCCAGGTTATCAGTTTTGTAACTAGATGCATAAATACAAGCAACTTTGACTGGTACGAGCACAGATCCTAGACAAGACAAGGAGAGACATAAAGATGTTATAGGAAGTAAAAATACATATGGAAGAATCGCTCCACTCTTTAATATTACTATTAAAAGCGAACATATATTGCAACTGAACTCAAACACGTCTTGGAATCGACTACGTATCACTTACGAAGTTGTGAGTCTAGATCACATACGGGACACAAATACACTTTGGAAAGAAAAATAGATGTATAGAGAATTCCTTCCACTCTTTAATATTATGTAGATATAGATATAAATATAAATATATCCTTTCTGCCTGCTCTAAAAAAGAATAAAGATATGTATCGCTTTCTGCATAGTCAAACAATTCTAAATTTTAACAAATATATAAAACTATAAATATTTAAATACATAATAAGTATTACTGAATTAATTATAAAATATATTTCTATAGTAAAACCATTAAAGATAGAAATGGTGATACTATTTCTTATGAAACTTGTAATCAAATTGAAGATTTGTTTAACTCATCGGAAGCCAGGACGAAAATTCAATCCATATTCAGAATATTTTGTGTCATTACTATTACCATTTAGATTTAGTATTTTGACCGAAGAAAATACAAGTCAGGGCACGCAAAGAATCGCGTTCTCATCTCCGAGAGCTCCGACAAGGCTCGCCGGAATTCGTGAAAAAGATTTGCGGTTTTCGTGACCCTCTATGCGACCCAAAACAACACGGAGGTAGGGAGGAAAAAAAAAAAAAACCGAAGGTGGGGGAGGGCATCCGGGCATGAGCATGACTCGTCATCTTTCCCAACTCTCCTCTTTCTTCCCCTCGCTCTGCTGACGCGCCGGTCCGTCCGTCCGTCGGTCGCCGCCTATCTGCACGCTCGTCCCAGCCGCCGTCCATGGCGATGGCGGATGAAGGCGACAAAGGAGAGGTGCGGATCCATTAATCTCTCTTTTTACTTTGGGTGGTTGGGAAGATAAGCTCGCGTCCTGTGTGACATCGCTCGGGAGCCTGCTAAAGATAGCATTTTTTTTTTTTTTTTTTTTTTGTCAAGCTGCGCAGCCGCCTGGATTAGACCCAAGAACCCGGCGATCTGCGGCGACCAGGGCGACCGGCGACATGGCCGGCGGTGGCGGGGAGGAGGACAGGGAGGGGGCCCCGCCTACGTGCTCTCGCTCCCGGCGGCGGCGCTCCCCCTGCCCGTCGCCGTCTCCTGCCCTGGACGCCACCGTCCGCCGCAAGGGGCGCAGCCGTCTCCGCCTCCGTGCCCCGCCGTCGGGCTGGTGGGCCTTCAAGCTCCCCGTCGTCCCCGCGCCAGAGGAGGCGAAGAGGCCGGTTACCCCTGCGTCGGCGGTTAATAATCCGACCTTGGAGGCGCGTCCCCAGCGCCTGCGCGTGCGCGAGGCCCCGCTCTCCGACCTATACACCCCGCTCCGGCGGAGGAGAGGCCGGCGAAGAGGGCCCGGATATGCCTGCAGTGCGGCGCGGCGGTGACGCCGCAGTGGAGGTCGGGACCGATGGGGCAGGGCACGCTCTGCAACGCCTGCGGGGTCCGGCTCAAGGCGGCCGGGGCACTGCGGGGGCAGGTGCAGCACCGCCCCACGCCGGCGACCGCGAGGACGGCCGCCCGGCCGCCCCCGGACAGCCCGGTCTCGGAGTCGTCGCCCGACAGCCCGATCTGGGAGCCCGGGTCAGTTCCCGATGTTTACCTGGTGAGGAAGAAGCCTCTGAAGCGGGGGAGACCTCCGCCGCCTCCCAGGACGCCGACGCCGGCGCCCGCCCCGCGCGCGCGCCAGCGGTGTACCTGGTCAAGAAGAAGAAGAAGAAAAAGTCGGTGGCGGCGGCGGCGTCTTCGGCGAGGAAGCCGTGGCGGCCCCCGAAGTCGGCGAAGCAGTGCCTGCACTGCGGGTCGTCGTCGACGCCGCAGTGGCGGGAAGGCCCGCTGGGCCGCAGCACGCTGTGCAACGCGTGTGGCGTGCGGTACAGGCAGGGGCGGCTGCTGCCGGAGTACCGGCCGCTGGCGAGCCCCAGCTTCGAGCCGTCCGAGCACGCCAACAGGCACAGCCAGGTGCTGCAGCTCCACCGGCAGCGGAAGAGCCAGAGCCACCACCACCAGCAGCCGCAGGAGCCCCCTCTGCCCGTGGAGAAGCACCCTCCGCGAGCCATGGACGTGCTCCAGTTTCCCCCGGACCAGCGGTGGCACGTGAAGGAGGAGTACCCTCCGACGCCGCTCCACCAGCCTCTGCCGCACCCGGTGGTGGATGGCAGCCTTGCCGGTGCCGATGGGGGTAGCATGGTCGATGCGGCGGGAGATGTAGGAGCAGGACACGGCGGCAGTGGCAGCAAGCGAAGTGACCTGAACAATGCGCCGAGCTCACTGGACTCATTGCTGCTGGAGGGCCCGTCGGCGCCGCTGCTTGTCGACGGCGACGAGTCCTTGATCAACTAGCTAGGCAATCCGGCTGATTTGAGAGAATAGTAATCTTCTTGGACTTCTCCTTTTCTGAGATCCTCAGTAACTTTATCGACTTTGGTTGTGTGTATTTGTTCGTCTTTTGGCAAATTTTTCGTGTAACTTATCATGAATGGCAGGATTTGTAGCAATGCTCCGGCCAAATCTAGGTGTTGTTGCAATAGAGATGATAATGGAGAATGGCAATGGCAATGGCATGGTATGATATGATCGACCTGCAATTGTGTCTTCATTCCATCAGGAGCCGTCCTCCTGTCAGTCTAGTCTAGTCCATGTAAAGTGAAACTGTGAGAGCCAAATTGGGCAAAGATGAACTGCAGGTGTTGTACTCGGTGTACTAGTACCTGTTCCTACATTTCCTAGGAATGCTGGTGAGGTCACCATGGTGATCTGATGCTTCTCCTGCCTTTTCACACAAAAGCAAGAGAGAAGCATGTCAGCTGTTGCCTTGCCTAGAATGACCTTTTGCCATGTTTCATTGAATTGGGAAGCTGCCTCTCTGTTTTGAGCTGCAGCCATACATGACCAGGCCACACCTTGTCGAGCAAAAATCCTTGTTCCTTGGCCCCTCACAGCATTGTCGCCTTGATATATGTTGTTTGTTCTGTTTACTGCTTACAATCTTACATGACGAAAAGGCGGCCGTGCTTCTCCAGCAGTGTGTAGTCAGTTAGCTGTGCTCTGGTTTGGCGTAGTCCAAACATTTGGAGAAGCAAGCATCTTGTTGTCTGTCCCTGAGAGCTGAGTGTTTGCTGTTTGCTGTTTGTTTATCTTTTTCTTTTGAGCAAATTTTGGCAGGTGTTCTGCCTTCTGTGGTTTCATTATAGTAGAAAGCAATCCAACCTGTAAAATGAAAAGAAGCAGAGCAAATTTTGGCAGGTGTTATGCCGTTTCATTTTAGAGAGCCAGTTTAGAGAGCTAAATTTCCTTTAGCTCTTGGAGTTGCTCTAGGCACTCATTATTTAGAACAACAGCAAAACAAAAAGGGGTAGAGCAGGCTGGCCTTGTTGTCGAAAATCCTACAAGGTTAGTTTCCAATTGCAATAATAGCCAAATGAAGAATCCGCACTTGGGTATGAGCCGAATTGTTGTTGCACTTCATATGCTGATGCTGCAGTGTATATATATTCCTGACGCCGTGAATCTCCATGAAATATTGCCCTCCTCGGTAGTGAGATGGACATCTTTCAATTCTGTCCAAAGCTTCAGAAAATTGTCTCAGTTCTGTATCTGTAGTCATCCGTCGGAGGCCACGCATCCATTTTATTTCGATTTGTGAGGGCTGTGGCAACATTTTGGTTTCTACGGTATGCTAACCTGGCCCTTATTCTCTTCCCCTCCAAATTCTAGATTTTTTTCACTCCTCTCCATCACATCAATTTTTAGCCGCATGCATGAAACATTAAAGGTAAGTAAAAAAAAATAACTAATAGCACAGTTTGGTTGTAAATCACGAGACGAATCTTTTAAATCTAGTTGATCCATAATTGCAGTACTTCGAATACAAATTTTTTGCAATCTGAACAAGGAATCAGGCGCGATTTCCTTTGGGGGTGCAACCATTGAGCCAGTGGCCACTCCAAAATGTTTGCTTTCATACCGTTGCCTATCCGTGTATCTCTTGAACAATTTCTTCTTCTGGAATATTCAGTCTGACTCCTACTCGGGCGAAAGGTTTGTTTGGGGCTTTTCCACTTGAACCACACCCATCGCAGCAGCAATGCCTGATTCAAGGAGGCAAGTTCCTGCTTCCGAGTCCTCCTAGATTCTTTGATCTGCACACTTAACTAGTGACCTTGCCTCGCATCATCCGCATCCCTCTACTGGAAATTTCTTCTGATTCTATCTATGCACTTGATTGCCTGTTTAGATAGTGGAAAAAGTCGGGACTGACTGCACTGCACAAGTGTGAGGCGTCCTGAGAGTAGCTTTTCCTTTCCATCTTGGCAGCTTGGCTCCAATCCTGCCGAAGTGCGGATCAACACTTGCTCTGCTTCCCAACGTACCCGACCAATATGATGTGATAGGCCCAGATATTTGCATGAGAAATGGTATGCCTTTGTAACAACCCTGAAAATCTCAGAGCAAAACATCTCAATTTTAAACATTTTTTTTTCCAAAACATTGCTCGGTGAGTGAGCATGCTAGGAACCTAACCCTAGAATGCACTACCTTAACCCAAATAGATGTGTGGGCATATGCATTAATAACAAACTTATGAGTTGCCTTTTTTTTGGATTTATGAATTGCTAATAACTAATTAAGCTAACCTTTGCTAAAATAATCCTACTTGTGTGAGAGTCAAACTCTAGTTTGACCTAACCCTATGGATGGCCTAGTGGACCCACCCCAAGGTTGTAAACATGTACTTGCTTACATATATGCAAGTATAGATGCAAGAAGGGAGATATAGGAAAAAGAAAGGGAGACAACTAGCAAATAGAGAAGCAAAAGAGAAAGGAGCCCACACGGCCTAGCTAGCCTGCTGCTCCCTCTACCCCTGCACGGCTCAAAACGCCCTCTTCCCTTTCCCATGTTGGCAACCTATAGGCGCCCCGCGCAAGTATGCTCGCGCCAGCACCTGTGACCCCGCGTTGTTTGCATCTCTCTCAGCCGCTGACAAGTGGGCCCAAGGGACCCACTGTCATCCCCTCTATTTACCCCTCCTATGCTTTTCCTCCTCTGCTTTTCTTGCCGACAAGGATCCGATGACCTAGAGCCGATCACACCGTCTGTGCCCCTTCTTCGTTTAGATAGTGACCTCGCCTTGCATCATCCTCGTCCTTCTAAAGGAAATTTCTCCTTATTCTATCTATGCTCTTCAATTACCTATTTAGGTAGTGAAGATGTTGTCATATGATAAGTTGAGATTGTTGAGAGTAATGCACAAGTGTGAGGCGTCCAGATTTAGTGCGTAGCTTTCCTTTCAATCCTGGCAACTTTGGCTCGAATCTTGTTCTGCTTCCCGACATACCCGACCAATATGAAATGATAGGCCCTAATATTTGCATGGGAATTGACATGCCTTTCCCTGAAAATTTCTCAACAATTCATTTTTATTTCTTATATCGATTGGATTCTTCCACAACCACAAAGAAGATATCGATGTAGCACTTCGCTTGGGAGTATACCAAGGTCGTATTAGTTTTGGAGGGAAAGCATATGACTTAAGATGATTGATGAATAGGTTTTCTTATGACTAAGTTCAATTGCATGACCTTAGTCAGGGGTAAACGACTATGGCACACATTGCTATAAGGGAGAGTGAGTAAAAGAGTCCTATGTTAGTTCTACTACCAAGAACGACTTAGCTATAAGCTAAAGCAACTTCTTAAACTGAGAAATAGAGGGATTCAATTGTATTTCGAGGCACAACCCACCCTAATTGACCCAAAGGATTAACTAGACCAGAAATGCAATGAGTCCTATGATTTAATAACTTGAAGTGACCCCCTAGGGCCAGTCGACCCTAGGATCTACTGCCTCACCACCCAACGGTGTTGGATGCATCTTCAAGGTAGTTGGCACTTGAGTTATGGAGGCCGGTAGCTGTGGAAGCTATCCATACACCAACGGTCGACCCTCCATTCCATATGAAGACCCACACTAGCCCTTGGATTCAACCGACATCAAACTAATGCTCAAGATGTCTTGAAATTCTGTTTCCTTGGCATGTGGTGGATCAGTGACATGGAAGGGTAAAGGGCCACTTCGGTAACCCTAGGCCAACCCCAGCAGGTGGTCCTTGCCCATCCTGACATGTCCAATTGTCTCCTTTGCATGGTTTTGATGAATTTTCCTCAACAATTCCTGCATTCGAATAATTTTCATGTACAAGTGGAGCTAGGTCAATTGAAAACATAATTCACTACTTATGACAAAAATGGTGTTTAGTGACCATCAACAAGCACATGACCCATCAAAATGTGGACCTCTTCTAGTGCCTAGCATAGGCAAGAGCGTGTCCCACCCTTCCGTTCTTCATGGACCTGGTAATGATAGTGGCTTGGGAGATCTAGAGAATCAGGAACGACAAGATCTTCCATGGAAGGACTCCAAGTTTCAACTCTTGGCTTGCTAACTTTTAATTCCAATGTAATCTTCAGCTTCTTAGAATCAAGGGTGACTTGAGGTCATCCTTCTGTGCTTGGCTTGATGCTTTTATATTAGTTAATCCCCTATAAGTAACTCTTGCCATTTTAAATTTGCTAAGATCTTGGCACACTATGGGGCTCTCGTCCATAGTCCTTTTCATCAAAAAATAAGCACACATGACCCATCCATGCACATTCCTGCCATTACCTAGTCCTCCTTGACATTCGAGCACTATTGTGGTCACACAAGCGCCTTGCTTCCTTTTCCATGATGTCTTGCTTACCTTCCCACACTATTTTTGTTGCCAACTACTTTCAATTGTTGACTTATCCCTTCTCAAGGCGGTTGCCGTGAACCGCTTGCGCACCTGTGCGCCATGCTGACTCTTTTTCTTACTGAGGTACGCCATAAGCACTTGAGCTCCGATCCACCGGTGGCCATCAAGACAAGATGCTATAGTTGTTGATTGCTTTGCCTCTGACCACCATGTTGCTTCATCACATCACTACTAGAAACACCCCTACAGTGATGCTTTATTTATATGTTAGACACATTTTATTTCATCTGTACAAGATTGTAGGCATATTTTTATAAAGTGTCTTAGATGCGTCTTCGTATGGACCATGTCAGGACTTGTAGAGACGAGTTCTCGAAACGTATCAACATGAAAAAGAGACTTTTGTAGAGACCCTCATTGCATGTCTACGAATATTGTTACACTTTTATGGATACATTTATATAATGTGTCTACTTATGTAGGTAGTTATATAGAGTGCTTCATTACATGCTAAGAAATGTAGAGACGTTCTCATAGATACATTTATATTATGTGTGTACTAATGTAGTGACGTTGTGTAACAATATTATATTGTGTGTTAACAAGTATAGAGATGTTCTTGTAGATATATTTATATTATGTGTGTACTAATGTAGTCACGTTTTGTAATGATGTCGTATTGTGGATTAAGAAGTATAGAGACATTTGAGTAGATACATTGGTATCATGTCTAACAATATAGATACATTATATAATGTGTCTATTAATATAGGCATGTTTATAATTACTTACTAGAAATAGAGAGACTTTTACAAATTTGGACACAAATGAATTTAAATGATTGAATAATGAGAAAGTCAATAGTGAAGGAATTGTATTGAAAAATCTATTGTCTTTACAAAATAAGATAATGATTAACAACTCATTAAAGTGCACTCTGAAAGACAAACCATATTCATAAAGAAGCATATAGAAAAAGTGGCAATATTATACAAATATCTATATTTTTTGCTAACATCTATAATCTATCTTGTTCTCTAAGACTTGTAGCTTGTCTTTCCATCCACATCAAGTTACATATTTCTACAAAATAAGAAGAGATTGTGTTGACAAATATGAATTCTAATCAATCAAATATAGCAAGAATGAAACATACCAAAGTTATCCTAGCCTGAGCTGAACTCTTAAGTGTTTTAACCTAAAATTAGATGTGTTTAGAAGGATATGAAGTATAATTCCAGAAAGTTACAAAATCATAAAGTATTTGTTAATATAAGAGAAAGCCTACATGTGAACGAGGCCAAGCAACAACAAAGCCAACTACATCACTTATAGTTTTGATATCATAGAATGGTCTAGGTAACATCTCATCTAGACTATTTTCATTTTCAAGGGAATCAACATAAACCCCAACAAATTGTTTTCCAAACACAATCCCACCAATCCTTCGATTGCTGTCACTAGTCACTAAGTTTCCTTTGGCCATGACTTTACATTGGTTTCTAGTGAAATAAGAAAGACTTCCAGTTGGCTCTATCATTTTATAAAACATAAATCCATGATCATCAAACTTGTAATTAATTTAGCTTCAAAATAAGGAAAATGAGTGCATACCGATCCTAATTGATTATGAGGTAGAGTTTCAGTTCTTTGAGATCTCTACAATAGAAACAATCAAACCATATCACTAACCTAACAAGTTTAGCCATACCATGAAAGGTTATAGTAATAGAAAATATCGACATACCACGTTGGTCACTATGGTACCATGTGGTAAAGTTAGGCCTTTAGAACCCTTATCTGCTTGACTTTGATTCTCAATATGTGCCACCTTGTAGTTGCACTCTAAATTTTGTGATTTTGATAATCAAAATATATATACATGACTATAATATTTCATAATGTTAACACATCACACCATCAGATTATTGTTTTCAACTTCGTAATGGGAGCTATAGAAACCAAATCTCAAATCAAGATCCCCTCCCAAAAATTATTATAAATACTAAATAAAGCTAAGGAAGTTGCATATTTTCCTTCAAATGTGTTTGTGAGCAGCATTATCTCCTACCAGTCTTGCCTATCTGAGCAAGCCAAGTATGACATATTTTTTAGTAAGTTGAAGTCATGAAACTGTATATGAATGATCCTATTGCTGTAGAGAATTTGTGGATGAGGAGAAAGGAAAATTGTGTCCTTCAACTACTTTGACTCTGGCTTCCATCCAGAAATTGGTGGAGGAACACTTTGCAGACTGGTTGGAACAAAAGGTGCAGTAACTAAAATAGCTTATTAGGCCATGAGTCTAATATAATGAATTTATCTATTGAATTTCTTCAATGCAGGTTATTCTAGGTGATGGATTAGGAATCACCAAAAAGGTTTGAGCTTTGGCTGCAAAACCGAGTAGACATTGTGAGATACAACGGCTATATTATTAATGGTTTCAGGTTCCACACACTGAGTCGTGAGGCTGCAAGGTCGATACAAAATAGTAGTGAATATTGTAGAAGATGGAGTTAATTATTATGGCGGATTATCAGATATAATAGAACTGACATACATCGACTACAAGGTTGTTCTTTTCAAATGTGATTGGTATGAGTTTGAATTGACACAACTTAATTTTTCTTGGAGAATACACACTAGGAAAAAATTGGAGCATGATCCCTTTGTGTTTTCTTCACAAGTGGAGCAGGCCTTTTATATTGAAGACCCAAAAGCTGAAGGATGGAATACAGTGGTAAGAGTTAAGCTGCAATATACTTTTGACTTGGATGATGATGAACTACTAGTAGATGAAGCAAATTAGACCAACTGGCTTTCAGGTAATCAGGCTTTTTTTTGAGAGTACAAAGGACATTTGTGTGCCATTAATTTAATATGGATAAATATAATATAAGGTATATTTATTTTAGGTTACTTTTGCCTATACATGAGGTGTGTGTTGCTCTTGTTCATGCAGATGAAGGATTTGTTCTTGCAAATTGGATCATGGAGCATTGGCACTGTGTTCGCTACAGTTGATTGGCACTAAGTTTGTGTCCATTCAGAATGAAACTCATGTACCCTAGACCTCTAGATTTTTATCTTATCATGAGTGACTATCCTAATACTTAGTTGGCTGTTAAAACTAGTCTTAGTTATCTGCTAGCATGTTTTTCTTTGTAATATATTTTTAAGAAGTTTCATTTATATTTGGTGCTCTAATTGAAATTAATGCCAATTACATGTATTGCTTGAATTATTGTGTGAGAATATTTTTGACAAACATAAACTCATTTAAAGATTGGTTGTATCAATGAGAAATTGAGGGGTCATATGTAAAGTTGGCCTCAAAAGTGACATGTGTTTTCTTTTTATTGAATCGTCGAGTGAGAAAATTTTGTAAAAAGCAACATGTGTTTTCTTTTGCTTGAGTCATTGAGAAAATTTGGAAATCATTGAGGGTGACAAAAATTTGGAAAAAAAATGGAAAAAATCCTATCTATTCTTTCGCTTGAACCGATGAGTGAGAAAATTATGGAATTGTTGAGCATGACAAAAAGGAAACAAATATTGAAAAAAATAAAAGAGAACAGGGTTTTGACCTCAAGACCCCGTGAAGGATTAGGACAGGTTACCACTACACTACATGTGTACATGCTTCTTTGAGAAGTAAACCCTGTATTTAGTTTATTCAGCACCATATACATGCATGTAGATATACACAAAAAATTGTAGCTGACATATTGGTTTGCTCTATAATTACCAAAAATAAGTTAAGAAACAAATAATGTGTACGAGAGGACTTGGATATCTCATGGATGTTTAATATATATTTTTACAATGTCTCCACATGCTAGCAATGGATGATGAAAGTACATCTAAATTCATTTTAACTAGAAGGACTCCCCGCGTGTTGCTGCAGGTATTCAAGAAGAACTAGAATGAAGGATGTTAATTATTGAAAATTAGGAGTATACTTATGTAAGATGTTGGCAATACACATACATTTATAAACTTGTGATGTGATACAAGCAAAGCGTACAACATGGGAAATAAGTAAATCACAAAATAACATGGTTTTAAAGGAACTTGACTTTTGCCGATGCAACAACCAAAACAGGTGTTTAGAATATATGGAACAACATTTGATGAATTACTTTTTTTGAGAATTCATTCGATGAATTACTTAGTGTATCATGTAACCTGCACAAAATCATATTGCAATAGATGATAAGTGATATATATAATAGATAATTCCTAAATTGCAACGTGGACACAGTAGAACACATGAACACATCTAAATGTACGTGGGAGATCATAATCTACGGTCTACGGGGACAACCACACGTGGATTATAGCATATAATAAATATAGAGGACGTGGAAATGAAAAATTGGAGAGGATTCAATCACAGTAAACATATTTGGTAACCTACAGGGAGTGGAAAAGTGGACATTGAGGCATACATGGTAAGATAGACAACAGCGGATCAAGGATATCAAAGAATATTTGGTGTGACTAATTCAGTAAATAAATTATAAAATTACACCAAAATTTAGTTGTTGGGCACACATTAAATAACATTATAAGATCAAAATTCATAGACAGTGTCGTCACTTTGCTATTAAAGCAATAATTAAACAAAGTCACACTCATGGTCTGATTGATTTGATTTACCCCATGCATTGGGGGATTCCCCGGGAACCAACGTTTGATGATGAGTAGTAGCGTCTGCGCCCACTAGCTCCACGAACTGCTCTCTCTTCTCCTGGCTGGTCGGCGGCTGCAGAGCCCCACAATGACTTGTCGTCCTTGTTGTGCTCCGATCTGGTCTTTGAGGTCCAGCATCTTGTGCTCGGATCGACGTTAAGTCCACCACCACCATCAAGAGGAAATCATCAGGATTGAACTCCACATCCCTGATGAAGCCGGCCTCTAGAGATTAGTGATCGAAATCCCGCCCAGTGGATCGTGACGATCGGGATCCCTAGTCCAGGCAGAACAGAGACGGCGTGGCAATTTGGAGCGCCCTACAGGCTACAGGATAGTGGGAGTCGAGTGGCATTTTATTTTGTATAGGCAGTGTGGAGCAGTGGCCGGCAGGGGGGCTTTTATTTCCTTTTTTCAAGTGGGTGGCGGCGTTTCTAGTTCTGGGCAGAGCCATACGGTGCATGTAGGCATGTAGTGGTCTATGTTTCCTTTATTTTAATGATGGATTTATGGGGCTTGGGAGATGACAGGCGTAGGGATGAACGGATGGATTTTCTCATGATACAAATGGCATGGCTTAAATTAGTTGATCATGACATGGATTGTTGTGGGATTAGATAGAATAGGTAGTGGAGGTTATCTTTATAAGAGATATAGAAGCATGTTTATCTCACTATTTATGATTATTGATACACTTTGTGACGTGTATACAAATTGTACTGATGATTTAAAGCATGTCTAACTTCGTGTTATTTTGAGACGACTTTATTGTGTAAAAAAAAATCATTAATTGTCTATGGGGCGTTGTATGATACACTTTGTAACATGTCTAGAAGCTATTGACAAATGCGTGACTAGCACTGTGTCACTTTGTGTTATTTTGAGACATATTTAGTACTGCATCAGAAAGCATCTCCTCTCTAATTGATAATAAAACATTGTTTGACATGCTTTGTAACGTGTCTATACACTATTGACGATTAAAAGTGTGGCTAACATTGTGTTATTTTGAGACATTTTTAATATCGTTTTAAAAAGTGTCTCTAGATTCCTTTTGACAGTGAAAATATGTCTAAAATCGTGTCATGTTGAGATGTTCTCAAAATCATTTCAAAAAACGCCTTTACATATTGATGTAGAGACGCTTTTAACCAACGTTACTATGAAAGCGAGCCTAGAGAGACCTTTCTTTTAGTGCATGTACATCCATGCACACACATCAGTCGGTCGCCCTGCACTAGACCTATGTGCCCTCTTCGGCCCTAGGGCTATCAAGCACGTGGCACCTTTCTAGGGCCACATCAATCGGTCACGCTTCCACACATCCTTGCATGTGTCATTGTTGTGCGATAGCTATGACACAAGCAAGGATGTCATCATGGTAGGGTCTTGTCACATTGATTAATCACTAATAGCCTCTCATACTGACAACATCGAAGCAGACATCGCTTATCATGTCGTGCATAGAAGCGTGCACACCACAGCTACCCTATCAACAGTATGAGTGGTCTTCTAGCCTTTTGATGCACACTTGGTCAGCATGTCCTTTTGCTTTCCTCTCCCTCTCCTCTTTTGACCCGAGCCACAATCTAGGAGCCTTGGCCCACCAATGGTGCACAAACCTAGCTTAGTAAGGGGATCCAACCCATCCTCTTTAACCCTTTTCATATAACAAAAATTATCTAAAACCATCTTGGTAGGGTACAGTAAGTGAAGCCTATTTCATCCTTCACCCTAGGCCTTGTAGAAGCCTTGACAAGCTTGTCAGCAGCCCATTTGTATTGACATCAATCGTTGATGCATGTTAGCCCTAGTGACATTATTAGTGGGACCCATTAGTGGACCATTCCTATCATGAGTCCAAGATTGACAATTGTATAGGACCATTGGTGGTGACAATTGTATAGGACCATTGGTGGGGCCTAGCTCTCATGACTCAATCCCACGTGTCACATATGGCCAGGTGCTAGCACATGTGTCCCTATCCTAAAAATTCATAACTAGTTATTCCTAGCTTAGAAAAAACATGAAAGGACTTTAATTTTTTCTAAAATTGGAATTATCTTTTGATGTCCTTTTTGGGATCTTTTAGATCTGATATAATATGGTTTATTGGGGTTTATTGCTTGTAGTAATGATGATGATGTTTCATAGCAACTAGTAAAAAATTGTAGCTATGCGTATGGCTTTGGATGGCTAGTGCTCAAAGCTAAGGATTTATACTACTCCAAGCAATGAAACCCTTGCATCCAGTTTAGATGATATTCGTTTGTGTTCCTAAGACTAACTCCAACAACCAGAATGCAAACCGGTGACCCATTCTATGGTTTGGGTGAGTGTACAGCGAAAAGGTCTCGTAACCCAAACGTAGCTTTCCCCAACAGGCAACGCAAAATCTCGCCTCCGTCCTCTTCCTCCCCCGGACTCCACCACGTCGCTCCTCCTCCTCGCCTCCGTCCTCCTCCTCCTCCACCCGTCCCCCCCGCCCAGACGCCGGGCGCCAAGGCCCCAACCCTCCTCCTCCTCCTCGCCTACACGTGAGGGTTGTGGAGCGGCCAGTGTGGACGCGGCTGGTGCCCGTGACGGGCCCCTCCACCGGAGCAAGGAGCCACGGCGCGGCGCCTAGCCAATCACAAGTGGTGGATTTGGCGCCCCGCGGCAGCCTGCCCCTTCGCCCACGGCGGCGGTAGGCGCGGAGGACTCGCCGCCCAGGCTGACGCGACCGCCTGTGGCGTCGCCCGGCCGGCGCTGGGGCGTGCGGTGCAACCGGTGCCGCCGCCCCTCCACGCCCACCACCGACTCCACCACGTCGCTCCTCCATCGTGTCCCGTGCTTCCTTGCTGTGCGGACTAGCCGCCGCGGACCTAGGGCTCGCACGGAGCTTCCAGGTGCGAGCGCTCCTCGCCGTCGTATTCCGCGGAAGCACCTCGCCGTCGTCGTCCGCTCCACCCCAACGCCTTCCGGTCCCACCACTACCAGCGGAAGAGCTTTGCGTCGTGGGGGAGAGAAGACGCAACTTTGCGTTCCGGCTCTGCTCGTACCCAAAATGGGTTCTTCGTTTGCATCGGCTGTTGGAGCCTATTTTTGGTACCCAATTTCACTGTGAACGACCTATTATGCATTTGGGTCATAGTTTGGCTGCTCTGTTGGGGACAGTCTAAGCATGAGGGTTTGTACCACCAGAAGGTTGAAGAGATTGTTGGAGTCAAGATTCTAATAGTGTCTAGAGAAATAAAAGCAAGCCCAGGCATAGCTCCCCTTAAATAGCTTCTAGGGCCAGTTACGGTGACAAAGAAGGAGAGGGAGAAAACAAAAGTTTTGTTCTGTCCCATAGCGTGCTTTGTCCATCTCTCCTGATTCAATGGGGCCCCCATCCTCATAAAAGATACTGTGGGGATAGAGTGTAACTATGTGATATAATCTTAAGTTTTCATAAGAACCGCTCAAATTAAGGATAGACTGGCTGTCACCACCTACCGCCTAACTCTACAACTCAACCTGGGTACAAAATACTAAAAATCGAATATTGAACCGTAAAAACCGAGAACCGAACCAAAAATACCAAAACCAAAATTTTGGTACTATGTTCAGTTCTTAATTCCTACGAACCGAATTTACCAAGGTATATTCGGTTCTTTACCTCGATTTACAAAATTTACTGAATTTACCGAAATGTGCTGAGCATGAGTGTTGTTATATTATTAATTATACTATTGTCGACTATTATATTATGTATTTTTGGTAATGTACTCTTATAGTCTTGTAAACTTTTATATGTCTATAATTGCCACTATAATCCTCTACAAAATTGTGTCAAAATTAGCTTATGAACATGCAGTTTTATGTCTTTGTGATAATTTTGGTATTTTTCTGTAAATACCATTACCGAACCAAAAATACCGAAACCAAATTTTCTCGATACCGATTTTTTGAAGGAACCGATCGGTACCTATTTTTGGGAGCGGGCGCGGACAACGCAATGGCGTGGCCTCGAGCAGTCTCGTGCGGGCTCGGGCGGCGCGGCTAGCGTAGGCGGCTAACGCCAATATAATGTCTTAGCTCCCTTGTATGGGTGATGTCATACTTGTTGCACTTTCTTTATTAAAGAAATGGTAGCCCTCATGTGTATTTGAGAAAAAAAGAGTAAAATACTCTAGATGGAAAACCTACAACTACAATTGTGTTGAAATACGATTCAAAATTTGTAAAGAAAATGTCTCTAACCATTTATTACATGTTCTTTACGCAATAAGGGTTAAATTCTAAAATATGTATTTGGTAATGAAAATTGACAATTTATGACTTCATTGTGATTAGGTGCAAACAAATAAGGTACAAAGTTTAGTAGGTAAGGGGAAAATGACGAAATAGATTCATTAAGGATGAACTTCATTGAGGTAATGTGTGGGAAAATTTGCAAAGAGGAAAGGGCCCAAATTGTTAAATACAATGCAAGTTCTTTATTTTAAGGCTAACTATAGACTTTTACCAATGAGATGGAAGTATGGAACAATCAATCTACAACTTCAATAAGATAAGGCATGTACTGATTTGCAAAGAGAAAAAGGTGCAAACCAATAAGGTATACGTTAAATGTGAAGGGAAAACAATAAACCTAGGGATTCAGTAACTAGCGAGATGAAACCGCCAATCTGTATATGACTTCGCTTAGAAAATGAGTGAATTGATTTTCTTTGAGAATAAGGTGAAAACTGACAAAATGGAAATTGAAAATAGTTAGGGGAAACGACAAACTATAGATTTGTTAACTAACGGGATCGAAATCGACAATCTATGACTTCAGTAATAAGGCGCAAACAGGATGCAAATAGAAAATCACATGAAAACTAAAAGTTCTTTATGGCTAGAGAAAGCGACTAATTATAGATTCATTAACCAACAAGATGGAAACAAACATGTCTTTATTGAGTAAAAAGGAGCAAACTAATATGCAAAGAGAAATATTGTAAATTGACTACATTTTCAGCACAATAAGATCAAGGAAATATCAAAATATAGAGATTCATTAATCAACAAGATGGAAACAGATAATTAACAACTTCATTGAGATAAGGTGCAAACCCTCGGCTACAAGTTTCTATGGTCAGATGGAAATAAGCTATGTACAATTTCATTAGCCAATAGAAGGAAACCAGAAATCTACATGCAACAGACAAAAATCAACAATGTACAAGTACAATCTTCAAATGCATTAAGAAGCATGTGCAAAACAACATTCTACAAGTTCAATATGCAATAGGTGGACATCAAAGCACGTACATGAACAATATACAAGTTATACGTGTAAGGAGCCTCCTAACTAGTAATATAAACTTCAAATTATAAAATATGGAAAAACTTGATTCTGCTTCAATAACCTTCCTCCTGAAAGCTCCCATTATAGGCTTAGGGATGTCTGGTTTGAGCAACCACCTCATCCAGGCTGAGGTGGTAGGTACATCAAGAATTTACTTCATTAGTTTTATAGATAAGGTGGTGCATCAAAAATTTACTTTATTAGTTTGGTGAAATCACTTTATTTCTCGTGCTTCTATTTCTCATATGCTTCTACTAATCCATTTTTAGGGATAAGGTGATTAGAAAATAAATCCGTTATATTCTATGAACCAAACATAAAAGGACGTGAAATGAGAAGACAATAGATTACCCCATTTCTCAAACAAAACCCACCCGTAAGAAATGACATCTAAAAACAATAGATTATGAGAAAAAAAGACATCTGGATGGTAGTGCTAGGGAAAGAAGGAAAGGTGGGTCCCTACACAGGGTGTGCTTACTTCATTAATTTGGTGGTACATCTAAAAATTTACTTGATTAGTTTGGTGGAATCACTTTATTTCTCGTGGTTCTATTTCTCATGCTTCTACTAATTCATTTTTAGTTCGCGAGAGATAAGGTGTGATAGAGAATCAATCCACTATATTCTATAAACCAAACACAAAAAATGTGAAATGAGGTGACACTAGATTACCTCATTTCTCAAACCAAACACACAGATTTACCTTCCCAACAAACTCCTATTATTCAATGTTGGCTTGTAGTTGATGAATCAACTCGTCTCATCTATACCATACAACTAATAACTATGTATAGATTTACAGCTGTGTTTTGTTGTTAACACATAATTATTGAGAAAACTGACATCTGGATGGTGCCAGGGCGAGAAGAAAACATGGGTCCCACACAGGGTGTGTGTTTACTCGAGTTTGGTGGAATCACTTTATTTCTCGTGTTTGTAGTTCTCATATGCTTCTACTAATCCATTTTTAGAGATAAGGTGATTAGAGAATCAATCCATTATATTCTATGAACCAAACATAAAAAAGGCGTGAAATGAGAAGACAATGGATTACCCCATTTTTCAAACGAAACACAACCTTACATTTCCAACAAACTCCTATTATTCACTGTTGGCTTTTTCTTGATGAACAACTCACCTATTTAAAGATTTACAGCCATGTTTTGTTCTTCATATAATTATTAGGAAGACTGACAACCCATATGGTAGTGCTAGGGAAAGAAAGAAAGGTGTGTCCCTAGCTACACAGGGTGTGCTTACTTCATTAATTTGGTGGTACATCTAAAAATTTACTTCATAGTTTGATGGAATTACTTTATTTCTCATGCTTCTACTAATTTATTTTTAATTAGCTCATGAGAGATAAGCGATAGAGAATCAATCCATTATATTCTATGAACCAAACATAAAAAATGTTAAATGAGTAGATTAGCCCATTTCTCAAACAAACACAGCTTGACCTTTCCAACAAACTGCTATTATTATTCACTGTTGGCTTGTATACTTGATGATGAAACAGCTCGTCTCATCTATACCATACAACTAACTTTGTACAGATTTACAGCAGTGTTTTGTTGTTTAACGCGTAATTATTAGAAAAACTGACATCTGGACGGTGCCAGGGCTAGAAGCAAACTTGGGTCCCACACAGTGTGTGCGTGTTGCCACACACCTAACACCGCTCCACACTCCTCATATCATAGCATAGCATTTCTGCCCCAACACAGCTTCAGTTTCAGAACCACACCAAAAGACGGCAAAGACCAGCGAGGGCAGCATGAGTTCCTTGTCGATGCCAGAGCAGAAGCACCGCCGCTCCCCACCGGAGACGGTGCTGATGGCCTCCGACGAGCCACAGCCGCAGCTGCTGCCTGGCCTAGGCGACCCAACACCCGGGCGATCTGATGTGGCGACCATGGCGACCGGCGGCGGTGCTGGCGACGGGGAGGAGATGATGGGGGCGGAGGTCCCCCGCGACCGCAACTTAGTCCTCATAGGCGAGGCCTCGGGGGTGCTCTTCGCTCCCACACCGCTGTCGATCATGAAGCAGAACGAGGTGAGCGCCCCTCCTCCTCTTCCTCACGCTGCCCCATCGGCCACGAAGCAGTGCGTGCAGTGCGGCGCGACCGAGACGCCGCAGTGGAGGTTCCAGCCGACGGGCAGGGCGTGCTGTGCAACGCCTGCAGGATCCGGCTCAGGCCGGCCGAGGTGCTGCTGGAGCCGGTGCACGTGCGCCTGCAACCTGCCCCCGCCAGCGCCGGCGACGGTCGTCTCCGAGTCTCCGGCGGACGGCTGGATCTCGGAGGCTTGGGTGGAATTCGACGCGGTCCTGCTGAAGGTGGCCTCTCCCAGGAGGGACCGCGGGAGAAGTCTCCGTCGTCTCCATTGCCGGCGCCGGCGCCGGCCCCGGAGGAGAAGGAACTGAAGAGGAAGAAGCAGCCGTGGTATCCTCCGACGTCATCGAGGCGGTGCCACCACTGCAATTCCGTGTCGACTCCACAGTGGAGGACGGGGCCGGCGGGCCCCAGCACACTGTGCAACGCGTGCGGCGTGCGCTACGCGCAGGGCCGCCTCCTGCCGGAATACCGCCCGGCGGCGAGCCCTAACTTCAAGGCGTCGGAGCACTCCTGCAAGCACAGCGAGGTGCTGGAGCTTCGCCAGAAGAAGAAGAAGAACAGCAAAAAGCAGCACCAGCCTCCAAAGCCGGGCGCTGGTGGTGATGGCATGGAGCAGCACCTGCCTCCGCCACCGGCGCAGGCGCACGCTGGTGATGAGCCGCCAACCGAGCCAAACCCGCTGGGCCAGTTGCTGCTCGACGCCATCGACGGGTCGCCGGAGGCGCACATCGTGTACGGTGGTGGTGGTGGTGGTGGTGGTGGTGGCCTGCAGATGGGAGATCCAAGCTCGCTGGACCAGTTTCTGTTTGATGGGCCAGTGGCACCGCTGCTGATCGACGACGACGACGACGATGATGACGACGACGACGAGGCCAACTAGTTAGCTATCTAGCCTCGCGGTAATAATCTAGCTGAGCCAAAATGCATAGCGTAATGGTTCATGGTATTGCCTGAGAAATTCTGCATATCTCAGGGTTTAATTTCATGATTCAGTCACAGGTGGAACTCCAGCATTGTCCATGTACTGTAACTGTAATACACAGAGCCAAAGTGGGCAAGATGTTGTGTAGGTGCTGTACTGGCTACTGACAAGAGATTGAGATCAACCTACCTATTCTGTATTTTCTGTTGGGATGGAGATTACTACCATGCATTTGTGAACAATATAATAATGAACAAACCATGCCATGTTTTTTTCATCAGGAAACTGCCTCTCTCCCTATCTAGAAACTCGAGCTCCATCTATCTAGCACTAGCGCAGTTCATTGCCCCTCTTGCCGTATATACTTTGTCACACCGCGTTTGTTACATATGCATTTAGTTGCTACTACAGTAGTATAATAATCTTGCGTTGAAGTGAGGCAATCACAATTTCCTTTTTTTACACAATTTCTTAGTAGCACTTTGTTGTGCCTAAGTCCATACCAAAATTGTAATGCCAAAGCAATTCGATTGCTACCAATGCAAACAGGGTTCAAACTATTCACAGTTCATGTGTAGGCCAAAATTAAAATAAGAGAAGTTCACATGAATCAGTTCATTTTCGCTTTTGGAGACCATCATGACAAGTGCATCTTATGTTCTCCAGCAATATGTGCCCAAGCAAACACCGACAAACCACAAGTACGTTGCAACTGGACCTATATATATTTTTTTTAGATAAGGGATAAAAATATCCGACTGGACATATATATATATGTATATATACCCTTGCCAGAGTCATAAAATTTCGAAAGCTTGACTTCGAGGGTCAGATGTCAGTAGCGTGATTTGCATAATGTGTAGTGATAATCAGCTTAGCTAGCTATATCAAAATCATGCGCAGCTTGCAACGATCTAGAAATTCACTCTATAAGGTTAGCATGCCAACTGTGACGAACCAGAATTGGCACTACATCCCACAGAAAATTCGTAGTATATAATGAAGAAAGTACAGCAAAACAAGAGGGCGAACAAAAGAGTCTTTGAATTCCCGTTGGATTGCATATTTTTGCCTTACTCCCCACATTACATCACCTCAGGCAGATCCCAACAAAAACTATGCATAAATAAGCATCAGCCACAACAGAGCACCTACATGTATGGTGGATGAGGTGACGCTTAGATTCATAAGGCTTGTACTGCGGTGACTAATGGTTATGGAGTCCAACCTATGGCACGGAAGCAGCACACACCGATATATTCAACCGTTTCGGAAGATAAGATCAGAACCCATTTTGAAAAGGAAAATGCCCAAACTGTGAAGTTACAACTTACAAACTATTGAAGATGAAGAGGAGACAAATAACTACAAATTCATTAACCATGAGTGGAAATCAACAAACAAGCAACAGTTCTATTGAGGTATAGAGTGCAAATTGATTGTGCACATAAAAAGAGAAAAAGGCATAGGCTGTGTTAACGCTAGATTGATCCTAGATCAGATTACTACTTCCCCAAGGTAAAAGGGACAAATTAAATGACAAAATACAAATTTGTTAGCCAATAGAAATACGCCGTCTATCTCAATGCAATGCCACAAACCACAGATCAACCATCTACAAGTTTGATGTATACAAACAATGCAAACAATAGCAAATCCGTTAATCAGTGGTTGCAATGGAGCAAAACTATCATTCTACAAACGCTTCAAGCAACGGTTATGAACCAACAATCTGCAAACGCATCAAGCAATGTGCACATAATGATAATCTGCAAACACGTGCGTTATTAATTAATGGCCACAAACCGACAATCTTCAAGTTCGTTATAGGTAGGTATGGTTGATACCCTCTATAACTGTGTTACCGTATAGTATGCAAAGTTTGACAAACTACATGTTAGTTGTGCAATGAAACTCAAAGCAACATTATTCATAAATTACAATAAAGCCCAATTTTGCTTCAGTAAGTTCCTATAGAAGGCTCTTCTAACTTTCTAACAAGACTTTGTTTTCTAGCCAAACACCCTTTTTCAAAATAGCTTTACAGGTGAAATTAAACACCTTTTTTATGCTCCGACAAAACAATATAGAGAGATGAAGAAGGAAAAGTAGCTTTTCACAGCTTTCTCCATTATTTTTCTCTCCTAATCATTCACGAAGTTGATGAAGATGTTTGTCAAACAGATTTTCTAAAATAGCTCAGTTTCACCTAGAAAGTTGCTTATTAATCTGTTTTCCAAAAAATAAAAATAGCTTCACCTGAGCTCTCTGCCAAACGGAGCCAGATATACATAACTACTAGCTTTACAGCCATCCTTTAATTCGTTTTTACTACCAGAGAAATAAGAGGAAGATATAAAGCTATTTGTTTTTATATGTAACATAAAACAATATAAGATCATGACTAGCGCTCTGTTCATTAAAAAAAGAATCTTGCTGCTGGCGTTCGGTTGGAGAAGGAAAGCCTGGTGCTAGAGATACAAAACATGTCGTCACCAAACCACGGTCAACTCCCCCCGTTGTTTTTGGCAAAATGGCTCCTGAATTGGCAGGCGGCTGGGCAACTAATGCTTGCGACGCCACGGTGATGCACGCCAAGGCTGCATGCCGATTTGGATCTATTGCAATTACTCAAGAATCCAACGTTGCAATTTTTGGCTTTTAGACCCTCTTTTTCTCTTAATCAGATTTTAACATTTTAATCCATAAAAGTTTGTATTACAACATTGTTTTATTTAAAACAAACACACAGATTCTCTTTATTCAATCACAGGCGGTTGAGCGAGATCGCGAAGCATAATGTCATGTACAAATAAAACTAAGAAAGGGATCAAGCAAGACATAGAGGTTGGTCTGTTTCCCATAAAAGTTTGTATTACAACATTAGATCCTCTGTACAACGCGAAAGGATATGTGCTAAGAAAGAAGTAAAAATATACATTATGATGCCATATATTTTGGCGTCATCTATTAAAATAGTGGTGCTTGTGTGGCTAGACAGGCCACACGCCACTTTTCGCAAAGCATATAGCACCGTGCCTGCTATGAGTATCACACCACTGGTTCTTGTTGTATGCTTGTTAGCCAAAGTGTGTAAAAATGCATTCTACTCAGATTTCTTTTTTCTCTGGCCTACAAATTAAATTAGTAAATGATTCTCAAGTTAATTTAAACTTGGCAAAGTTGAAGAATAAGACGTGTATGTTCCATTTTTACTAGCATGTACTCCAAGATGCTATTTAGATTGAATTATTTAATTTCAAATACGCTAAAACATTATGGCTGTTCTCTAATGTGATCATGTTTAGCATTTTGACAGTCTCAATTACTTATCAACAACATCTCTCCGCTTTATCTCAAAACTGTCATGTGAAACTGTATGCTGTTACTTCCTAAGACAAGAAACTAGTTAGCTAGACTTTGAATTATCACATGACAGACAATAAGGTCTCCCATATTCATATGGATATCTAATCAGAGCCTTTCCTTGTAGCACACGGCTGGATAACTAGGACAAGTCCTCTACTTATCTCTATCTTGATAAGCCTTCTTTAGTGATATCCAGGGCTCATTGTTGGAATGTGATCACAACTGATACCGAGTTAATTACAAGATTAGTTAAGGGTTAATTTTATGGTCCACCTGTCACATATATCAAACAACTTAGTTTTGTCATCATCAGCGGCAGCACTTAGATTTTCTAGGGTTCGGCCCCCTGGCCCATAGTACATCTATAAAAAAGAAGATGCTCCGCCATCACCATCCACGTGAAATAAATTACACAACCGGTCAATTTGGTGCATGAGGGTTTTTAGGAAGGCCATCTCGTCCCACGTCCATCTAGGTACTTCAAGGTTTTCATCGTGTTCTTTCACCTACTAGGAGTGTCAAGCCCCAATTGGGTGAAGACTAAGATTTACTTCATTTGAATCAACCCTTCTGCAACTACAGATGCACTCAATGACATCTACAAACTCTGGTTAGTCACTAAGATCTAAATTCCGCATAAGATTAAGGGTGATCATGTTTAGGCTAAAATTAAGATCCTGTTTATGTTAAGTTTTATTTCATCACTCATATCCCCATAGAAGCCCCTAAGTCCTTCACATTTAAGCTACCTTCTATTGCTCTTTGGCATGATTGGTTTTAGGCACCAGACTCCAAGTGCTTGTCACTCGAGCGCTTCAAGCTCGGGTGCTTCAGTTCTTCATCTTGTGTCTTCAAAAGTCATGCTAATTGCCATCCAATGGGCTTTGTTAGGCTATCCTTTTTGAGTCGGGAAGCCCACTTTTTTTAGTATGAAAATAGTTAGAATAATTAAATGCATCTAGCTAGTCTTGGACCGAGCAATTATTTCTGGATTTGCGCTTAGTTACTATTACCTAGACACGAAATGACAATGTACAAGTTTGTTATGCTACGAGCAAGCACCAACGATTTGCTTTAACTACGTTAACCAATGACGTGCAAACCGTCAGTATACACATTCATTATGACAATGTACAAGTTCGTTACTATGAGAAGACAACAACGACGGCGATGGCGTGTAAACCAACAATCTACATGTGTGTTATCTAAGATGCTAAACGACAATGTACGAGTTCGTTATGCTATGAGCAGACACCCACGGTCTATAATTGTGTTAGCAATGATGTGGAAAACTGACAATCTACATATTCAATATGTAAGGATTCAACCTATATACCCTTGTTAAGTATAGATGGAGCAACATAAATTTCAAAACTCCAACATGAAAAAAGCCCAATCTCACTTAATAACCTTCCTACGGAAGTCTGCTCCTCTATGTTTCCAACAAGACTTTCTTGGACTGCTCGGCATGCACTTAATTGTTTGTCCTCTATAGCATACAACTATGTGCGTCTTTAAGCCATCCTTAATTTGGTTTTTAGTAAATGTATTTGTGTTTTGCGCAATAAAAAGGCTGGTCCAGTCCACCGGCGAGTTTTCTGGCAAAAAAAGGCCTCCGTTTATTTCGACTGGCGTGTAGTGCGCTCGTGTTGTGAAGCCATGGTGATGTGCAAGGCCTGCACGCTGGACTCACATCTAGTCCCTACGGCATCCAATGCCCTTGCCTGGTGTGTGCTGAGCAAATTACGATCAGCTCCTGCCTTCCCTTTTTGCCTGGCTTCAAATTACTCACAGAACCCTTCCTGGGGTTTAGAAAGAAAAATACCAAGGTTATGCTGGAGTTTTAGACAAACCTACTCTTATTTCCCATTGTGATAAATAGGGTCTAAAAATAATGTGGTACTTACTTCATACCAGCGTGTGGTGTTTATATAGTATCATATCATATAAACAAAGCTGTGGAGAATTGAGGTAAATCAGACATCACCAGTAATACCTACTTCATTTATTCCAAATTATAAATTGTTTTTAACATTTCTAGGTACATGCATGGATCCTAGTATGCACCTAAATATATATTAGGTCTAGATACATGGCAAAAATGAACTAAGAAAAATCCAAAACAACTTATAATTTATAACAGATAAAGAAATTGTCATAAATATTAATGATTTTTTATAACTTTGGTCAAACTTTAAAAGTGACTTATTTAATCACTTTTTGATTTATATTGTTGAGTTCCATGTCAAAATTAAAAAATTTGACCACACTATATCATTTCCCTCTTGCCCTCCCCTCCCCACCTACCCACCCACACACACCATAAACCCATAACCAGCCAAAAAATTCATATATACGTCACGTGCTCATATTGATGTTGTTCTTGTACCTTTCTGTCAGTGCTTATTATGCATTTGCAAGTCAAATATTCAAACTTTTTTCATGCTCTGACAAAAGAAAAGAGAGTGATGAAGCTGAAGAGGTAGCGCTTTTCACAACTTTCTCCTCAATTTTCCTCTCTCAGCCATTCGTAAAGTTGGTGAACCTGTTCTGTTTTGCCAAATAAATTTTTTAAAACAGCTCAACTTCACCTAGAAATTTGCCTGTGAAGCTGTTTTCCAAAAAAATTAGTTTCACGTGAGCTATGCCAAATGGGGCCATAGATTATTTTCACAGTCGCTCTAGTGAAAATTACCAGGCGGTGCCAAGTCCCAAGTCGTGGCCGAGCGGTGCGGGGGTGCGGCGCGCGGCGGCGCTCGGGCGAGCAGATCTGCCTAGCTCGAGCTGGAGGCTATGTGTGGTGTGCTCAATAAGAGTCGTACGTACTTGCAAACAGCACAGGAAACAGTAAAAGGCATACACTGCTCACTCGCGAACCCCACACTTGTTGTGTTCGGGCGACGTTCTGGAGCGTGGACCCTGCAAGCAGTTCTTGTATTTAGGCGCATTCTTCTGAAAAACGGACTGATCCCCAAGTTGTCGTGTACCGAACTTTCTGATCCCCTATGAGAAGTACCGGTGTACTGGCCGGTGTACGTTGGAGGGGGCCTAGGAACAAAGATTACGGACTATCACAAATTCTTGCTGTGTATTTAATTTGTTACATATACTTGTTCTAACGTTGTCTCTACCTCAAGTCAAACAATTTGTAGGGTTTGGTCCCGATGAGGTTCATCAATCCATGAACGGGGGCAGTCCGCACATATGAATTTCATCCTACTTGAGTCAGATTACAGAACACATAGGGTCACTCAAGCAAACTTATTTAGATTAATTATAAACTTCACGCACAAACAGCGGCTACAAACTCAAGCACACACAAATTAAAGTTCAACATAACTCTAAACAACATTCAAGGAAAAAAGTTCGACATACTTAAAACTGAACAAATTTGTCGAAAATTGATAATGTAGGAAGCCGCCATCAACGAACATCAATGCTGGTTCACATCCATAGATCTAGTCCTCTATGGTTTGACTACGCTTTTGTTCTGCCTGTGCTGCCACATCTGCTTGATAAAATTTAGCCTAGCTTCTTTCCTCTTAAATAAGAGAAAGGTCATCTTGAGTTGTGGTTCGTCATGTTATAGAATTAGGGCCCTGGTGTGCCACTCATCAATTTCTTCCAAGCCATCTTTAGCCAAGATATCAAACAATTCCTTCACATCTGCACCATCAAAGCGGGCTTCAAATCGTTCGACACTGTCTTTGATACGATTCACACACTCGTCAATACTTGCTGCACAACTCTTCTTAAGTGCACTGCTTTCAACCTCTGCTGGCAATGCACACTTCTTCGATGATCCACCAACACTGGAGCCACCCATGTTCAACATATATTGTGGAATGAATGGAGGCGTCCTAAAATTGTGTGCACCGTTATTACCATCTCCACCAACACATAACATTTCACCAGTGCCGCCTCTTGGGGTACACCCAAATATTTCGGTCAATAGGTCAAGGAGGGGGGGGGGGTTCCATGTGGTCGCTCCCCTGCAGCGGTTAGATGGTGAATCTGTAAGTCTAGACTAACAAATTGGTACACAAAACCATCAACACATAAGGCACATGGAGGTACTACGTACCTGTCCTCTTTCGTTCTGAAAGGATGCATTAGATCTCAGCTTTCTAGTGTTTTTGCC
Source organism: Chrysopogon serrulatus (assembly GCA_015844335.1). Lineage (NCBI taxonomy): Eukaryota > Viridiplantae > Streptophyta > Magnoliopsida > Poales > Poaceae > Chrysopogon > Chrysopogon serrulatus. The sequence goes on along the minus strand of JADLZL010002942.1, from coordinate 315,389 downwards.
ACGCCCCTGGCCAGATTGATTCTGATATTTCAACCACTCGGTGTACTGATTTTTGAGTCCCATTAGTTTTTCTCTTAGGTTTTTGACATCGTAGTCTACTCGAGCTTGCCTTCTGAAGTCGCTGCAAACATTGGACCAGCCTATCTTTGAGAGTGTTTCCGATGCGTCATTCCAGTGGAAGTGATTTTTCTCTCTAATGACCAGCTGTAATAAGATCCTAGTTTTGACATTGGTCCACTTCACGCGAGGCATCTGTGCAAGTGTTTCGACAGTATGTCATGACTCAGAAACAATGACAACTGTATCAATGGCAAAATAACGGGGGTCAGATATCTGGACTTACCTTGTGCCTCATAAACTGGCGTTTTGACCGCAGGTTGTATATGGCCTGGCTTGAGGGGGCGACAAAGACAGTGCCAGTGTGTGCGTCTAGGCCCAGCGCACGATGCCTCGATGCAGTCCCTGCTGCAAAGAAGAATTGCTGTGTTACTCTTGGTAGTTATCATGTCAAAATAAAAATATGAAGGCAGTCATGACAATCTATCTAGCTTTACTGTGCTTAACCTAAGATAGTACTCTTTTAAAAAAAAGGAATTAAAACCAGTTTGTGTTGGAAGCTGGTAGTACGTAGTATATGGCGCCCCTTATATAAAAGTGTCCAATTTGTAGCTACCAGCTTAAAGTCCACCTGGACAAATAGTCAAGAGTGTCCAATTTTAGCTAAAATGGATAGGAATTTTGTCACAACAGATTGGAAACAAGCTTGACCTTTAATAAGGGTGAAAGGTCTAGGCCTCCTAGTGATCATAACCCACTGTTAGTAGACACAGGGGAATCATATCAATACTCATTTAGCAAATTGCCTTTGGAATGATGATGCTGGTGGAAAACACGGAATGCATTTAGTCAATTGGGATCTATGTTGAAAGAGTATGGAGGTCACTGTATTCCAAATTTGAGAGATCTGAACCTGTGCCTTTTAGCGTCTTGGATAAAGAGATATACATACATAATGATACACTTATGGGATAAAGAGATATAATGATACACTTATGACACTATAGTAAACCTAATTTGTGTTGTAGCTCTACCACTGGTACTAGAGGCTCCCTGATTTTTAAAGGTATTGTGTGGACTGCTTCTGCAGCAAAGATGGGCTTCAGGTCGAAAACTATAGGCGATGCGGTAAGAAAATCTGGCTTGGGCCATGAAGGCTAGCCATCCAGATCTAGGATGTTGTAGTACGAGACAAGTCTATTACTATATATACAAATCTTCTTTAATTTTTTTAAAAATGGAGCGCAACCTCACCTGCACGCGGCCGTCGTAGACGATGACGGCGACGCCGACGGCGCTAGCTGCAGGCGTTCTCCAGGCACGAGCGAGAGCGGATCGGAGTGCGGGCGCAGGGCGGGGCGAGTTCGGCAGCGGATCTAGCTATCCGGAGCCGGTCACAGTGCACGCAGCGCCGGGGGAGACATGGCAAAAGACATAATGCCTACATATATATCTCAGAAAACGCTGTGATCCATGATATATACTATGTCTATAATTAAGCGCTCTGACGACGCCAGGGCTCGGTTGTCATCGGGACCCGGCCCGCCTGTGAAAATTATTTTCACAGTCGCTCTAGTGTGAAGACCGCTAGTGTAAATATTTTTTCTCAGGCGGTTTTAGGCGCAGACCCCTCTATTTCAATTCTAGTGGCGTCTGCTCGTTTCAAACGGCCAGTACAAAAAATATGAGGAAAATTCACTAGCGGTCATCCAACTTGGCAGTATGTGCCGCTTAAGTCCCCGTTCTTTAAAAATATGATTTTCAGGTCCCTCAACTTGGCTTAAGGTGTCATCTAGGTCCCGAACTTTTAAAGTGATCACCGCAGGTCTCTAAACTTGGCAAAGGGTGTCATTTAGGTCCCAAATATTGTAGCTAATTCGGCATATAATTTTTTTTAAAAAAAAGAAAATCTAATTTAGCTACAGTCCGTATTCAAAAAATTGTATCTTTCTTATAAGATCTTAAATGAAGATGATTTTTTATATATAAATTGTAGCTCTCGATGAGATCTACAACTTTCTAGTTTTGAGTTTTTTAATTGGAGGTCGTTAAAATGCTAAAAAAAAATTAAATAAATTTTCAACAGAATTTTAATCGTGTAGAAGAGCTTGTCGCCTTGAAAAAAAAAATCATATCTTTCCTATATGCTATCAAATGAAAATACCTTCTATATGAAAGTTGTAGCGCTCGATGAGATATATAACTTTCCAGTTTTGAGTTTTTTAATTTGAAATTGTTAAGATGCTCAAAAAAATTAAACCGCTGATTCGATTCATGCATGGTTGTTTTATATTTTTAATTTTTTGAATTAGCTATAGTATTTGGGACCTAGATGACACCCACTGCCAAATTTAGGGACCTGCGATGATCACTCTGAAAGTTCGGGACCTAGATGACACCTTGAGCCAAGTTGAGGGACCCGAAGATCATATTTTCAAAGTACGGGGACCTAAGCGGCACCTACTGCCAAGTTGGATGACCGCTGGTGAATTTTCCTTAAAAAAATATGGGGCGCCAGTATAAATCACCAATCTACTAGTGTACACAGCTAGCTTTACAGCCATCCTTTATTTTGTTTTTACTGTAACAGAAATAAGAGAAAAGATATAAAGGTATTTTGTTTTTTAGGTAACACAAAACAATAAGATCGTGACCACAGGCTGTTCATTAAGAAAAAAGAATCTTGCTGGCGTTTGGTTGGAGATGTAAAGCCTGGTGGTAGAGATACACAAATATTCGTCATCAAACCACGGTCAACTCCCCTGTTTTTTTTGGGCAAAACGGCTCCCGATTTGGCAGGTGGCCGAGCAACACTAATGCTTGCAACGCCGAGGTGATGCACGCCAAGGCTGCATTGCAGACTTGGATCCGGTGCAATTACTACAGTATCCAACATTGCAATTTTTGGTTTTTAGACCCTCTTTTTTTAATATGATTTTGACGTTTTAGTCCATAAAAGTTTGTATTGCAGCATTAGATCCTTTGTACAATATGAAAGGATATGTGCTAAGAAAGAAGTAAGAATATATGTTATGATGCCATATGCTTTCATGTCATCTATTAAAATAGTGGTGTTTGTGTGACTACTAGACACGTCACACGCCACTTTTTGCAAAGCATAGTATCACACCATTGGTTCTTGCTGTTTGCTTGTTAGCCAAAGCTAATAAAAATGTATTCTACTAAATTTTCTTTTCTCAAACCTACAAATTAAATTAGTAAACGACTCTCAAGTTAATTTAAACTTGGCAAAGTTGAAGAATAAGACGCGTTTGTTCTCTTTTTACTCATGTACTCTAAGATGCGATTTAAATTGAATTATTTAATTTCAAATTAGGCTAAAACATTATGGTTGTCCTCTAATGTGATCATATTTAGCATTTTGGACAGTCTCAATTACTTACACTACAAGAAACTGGAATTACCTTGAGGGCCAAGGATTACCTTGAGTGTTGAAATCAAACCGCCAAGGAAAATATACTTTTTTTGGCAGTGTTATTAAACTCTCAAGGAAACATATATTCCTTGGCAGTTGAAGTAAACCGCCAAGGAAAATAGGTGTTTTCTTGGCGGTTTCTAGTGACCTCCAAGAAAATCACGAATTTCCTTGACTGTTATTCTTTTCCGCCAAGAAAAATTACCATTTGCTTGAGTGCTGTTATGAACCGCCAAGGAAATTGGTGTTTCCTTTGGCCGTTTATAGAAACACCCAAGGAAATTACACTTTTTCTTGAGTGTTGTTGCAAAACCTCCAAGGAAATTGCTTGATTTGTTTGGATTAATTGGCTTTTAAATTGCATGGCATATTAAGTGTTATTCTCTTATATACTGTAGACCGAGAGTACATGCCACTAATTGTTCATTTTGACAACCATTTTGGCTCACCTAAACACAAATGTGATAAACTACATTGCTTCCATCAACAAATGGCCCGGTAGTTCCATCATATCCTTTAGTACATGCTCCCTTGAGATGTTTTATGGAAAATACGTAATTTTTTGAAGATATATTAGAGTGCAATATATAATGGATTATTTGCATCAAAATTTTCTTTTTTGAACAAAACTGTGGGGCAAAGAGCCCCTCGGCTATGACATATTAAAAGGACCAGAAGGAACAAAGGGATAAGGTTAACCAAAAAGTTAACCAGCAAGCTAGGAAAAGAGAAAACAAGAAAAACAGAAACTATGGCCTATAAGAAACTAAGTAAGCTGTCAAGCCAAGTTCTGATAGCATGCATGTGTAGGTTGTCCTTGATTCTGTAAAGATGCAACTTAATCTCTTGCTTAAATCTCTTTTTCTAGGAAGGAACTAGGGCTGGATATCGAGCTGGCTCGGCTTGACTCGGCTCAGCTCGGTCTGGCTTGTTAAGATAACGAGCGGACTCGGCTTGGCTCGTTATACCTAACGAGCTAAGAAGCTAGCTCGGCTCGGCTCGAAAAAAGTTCGAGCTAGCTCGTTTGGCTTGTGAGCTAGGGATAAAAATATAAAATAAAGACTACCATACATTTTAATTAGTGATATACAAACACATATGTATTTATCATAAATAAAATACTATCAATAATCATCATGTATATAGATATAGTAAAGTACAAATTAGTTCTATCATATGCATACATATGTATACATATATAGACTTCCTTTCATCAAAGCCAAGCTCGTTGAGCTCGCTAGCGGCTCACGAGCTAGCTCGAGTTGGCTCGTTATAGCTAATGAGCTGAAATCTTGGCTCGGCTCGGCTCGTTATCTTAACGAGCTAAGTCGAGCTGACCCGAGCCAGCCACGAGCCGAGCGAACTAACGAGCTTCGAGTTTTGCGTCCAGCCCTAGAAGGAACACTAGAGACCTTTCCATTAAAAATAACTGCATTCCTCTCATTCCAGATGCACCACATAGCCACCATAAAGACCTTCATGGAGAAAGGATAGGGGAACATATTCTTGGCAAGCATGACCTTGTGGTTGACCTGTGCATTATCAAGTTCGTTCTTAACCAACGTGTGTCTATAACCACTTGGTAGTTAACACAAGTTATTGGTTTTCCACACACAATTCTTCACAAAAGTGTGTAGTTGTGTTATGTGACAATCTATGACGGTAGTAGACACAATTATGGAGAGTCCTTGTTTATCTATATAACTATGTAGGGGCACTAACATATATAGAGTGACAACTTTTTCATTTGAATTCGTTTATGGCCGCAAACACTCAATTTATTCTCGGTTTTGGATAATATGTTGGGAAAGAAAAAGAAATATAGACATATGTGAGTGTTTGTTGCAGTGGTAGGGGAGAGATCGCGCGAGGCCGAGGTTGTGGGTTCGAACGCCGGCAACCGTGTAGCGCACGATTTTACGTGAAAAAATGTACGACTTGCGACTTCAATGGAGACGGCTTAAAAATAATTTATATTGACGGTTCTACAGGGAAACTAGGCAATAGCTTCTAAACGTTATAACAAATAATTTAGAACAAACTAATATAAAGAAAGGTGTCTAGAATAATTTTGTTTTAATATTTATATTTATAATAATGATTCTCCAATTTAGCTTGACGCTTATATATCATGAATGAACATCAAAGGTTCCTCTAGTAAAAAAACATAGATGTACACAATTTAGAAAATGAAAAAGAAAAACACCATCTGGCGTCAAAAATTGGCCTATTCCGCGCGGCCGCGCCAAGGCCCCACCCGAAACCCAAACTGATTGGCTTCTACTGTTCTATTCTATTTACTATATGTAAATATCTCTGTGCAGAGTTTGTTTACATGTCATCCAAAACATAGGCTACATGCTGAAAAAGTTCTAGAGAACTATCTAGTGAGAAGAGTAACAAATATGATGTACCAAGTCCGTTTGGAGGCTGTCAAGATGTTCTTTGACAAACAGGGTGAGGATTGCGATGATAGAAGGGCACGCACCATTCTGCTTACAGAAGAACAATACTTGTCTTCAAGAATTGGATGGTGCAATAGGGCACACTAGTACACAGAGGCTCTGTACAGGCGGTTCCAGACGCCTTTGCACAGGCGTTTTGGCCTGCCGCCTGCGCAGTTTGGGCATGGCTTTCCAAATATTGGACTTCTGATGAATACAAGCACGCGAGAGAAAAAGCCCAAGAAGCTCGCATGAGGTCTGATGACCCTGCTCCAAATAGAGGAGGTTCAAGGAATATTACAGAGACACAACAATTCCTAGTATGGAACATCCTTGACTCCTGCATACTTTGGTCATTGACCATCTACTAAGTTTTCCCATGTAATTTTTTTTGCTTTCACAAGAATATACTTTTGGCTCTCAGAAAAGCACCACCATAAATACATTTGCTGTCATGAAATCTGGAATGAAAAGGGTGGATAGCACTGGAAGGAGTGGTCCAATACCCAGTGCGAAAGCACAACAACGCTTGGTATTACACTGTTAACTGAAATTTCATTCGTTTGTTTTAGTGGTCCATATTTTGTGTGTGCAATGAGCTAATGAGCAATATCAGTTTTGTCTACTAATGCTTCAATTTTAGCACCTAGTTTCATTAGTTGTACTTCCGTTTCTGTTTGAGATGAGCTAAGTTCTTGTTGTAGCGCATAGTTTGGGATGAATTCTTGTCTCACCTAATGTAAATTCAGCACGAAAGTAGATTTCTGTTTAGTTTATTTCTATCAATTTTTGTTCCAGTTTGAGCTGAGTTAGTTTTGGTTCAGATTTAATTATTGAAGCTTTTGCTGATTGTTTTTGAAAATTTGATAATCAAGAAAATAATGACCACATCTATTTGCTTTCGTTTTAGGATGACTACAAGGCCTTAGTTGCAGATGAATCCTCACATGAACTAGATGGAAAGGCTTTGTACACAATAGGATGTGGCATGCCCCATGGACGTGTTCCAATTGGTGATGGTGCCGTGGAAAAGGGGGTTGTTCTAAGGCATGCTAAATCGAGGAGTGTTAGACCAATCAGTCCTGACCGCTATGAACAAGTGAGAAAAGAAAATGATCAATTGAAAGAAGCTAATGCTATACTACACGAGGAAAATAGTGTACATCGTGAGCTGATGATGGTAATAACTTTTCCGATGCTTGTATGTATCAGTGTGCTCTATGATTGCATGCACCTGTCTAAATCATTTCAATTGCACAAAATGTATGAAAAAATTGGGACAGAACCACCTCCTGAACTGCTACAGCACCTAGCAAATATTGATGCCCGTCATCATCAGGTTATGCACACTGAATTTCTTTTTGGCAATTTCTCTATTATGCTTGGAGGATGTTTATCTAGAGAGTAATTATTGTTTGCTGGCAGACTGCCAACTTGAGTTGCAGCAGTAAACAGGTGGCTTCCTATTGATTAGAAATGACTTTATCAGTCTTATTAAGTGGTAGATTTAAGGTGATACATTGACTGCTACAAATAATATGAATTGAAAGATTGCAGCACTTATATTTGTAATGATGCTTCATGTTATTACTTCAATTTTGCTTGTCACAGGAATCCTCAAAATTAGAAAATCCATTGTATATTGTGTATTTGGCAGGCCACTAGATCATCACATGGATATGATGGCACACACAATGATCCTAATTTAGAAGATGATGATGATGACCACACCTAGTGTGGAAGCGATAACAATGATGACCTTGAATGTGATGGCCACTTTGAAGAAGACAGTGACGATGACCAAGAAGGCAATGGTGAAGACAACAGTTCGCTCCAAGATGATGGGGATGACACCAATGACAGTGATGAAGACAACTACAGTGACCATGTATCAAGTGGTCCTGCAAGCAGCAGGGAGATCAACATGCTTACAGATGGAAGTGGCACAAGGGCAACTAACTAATGCTAACAGCTCCAAGTGGCAGGCATGGACTTTTGGTAGATTTTGGTACAAACTAGGCTGATGTGCAGCTAACCTTTTGCTAACGTTTAGTTGTTGGCAATTGTTTCCATATACATATGGTGTTGACATGTAGGAATGATACTATATTGCCACCTAGACCTAGTAATATTTGCAGACTGTTAGAGTATTGCCATAAAGGCTTAAACTTGTAATGAACCACTATGGATGAGTATTGCCATCGAGGCATGACCTTGTAATGAACCACTATGGATGTTGGCTAGAACATATGTTGATGTTGGCTAGAATAAATATTTGTATGGATGCTTTCCTTGGCTATATCTGTTGTGCATGGTTCATCAGACGTATGCAAATAGAATTGAATTGTAATTATCATGCTGGTTATATATAACTTGGTGGTAATGGTAGCCAAGGAAAACAATGGTACAGTCAAGGAAATATGAATTTACTTGGCGGCCCTGCACCCAAGGATTTACTGCCATACCCTCACAGATAAGAATTAACTTGTCAGCTGGCAACCTCCAAGGAAATGATCTTTCTTGAAGGTTTGTCACCGCCAAGAAAATATGTATTACCTTGACTGTTACTGGCTCTCAAGGAAACTAGTTTACTTGGCAGCTATCGACACTCAAGGAAATTAATTTACTTGGCGGCTGTCCATCCTCAAGAAAACTACTTTCCCTGGCGGTTGCAACATTTTCTTGGTTGTATGGCAAATTAAGTATCCTCTTAATTTCCTTGGCGGTCGGCCTCCAAGAAAAGTATCCTTGAGTGTTAGAACCGCCAAGGAAACTAATTTCCCTTATCTCATTTCTTGAGTGAATTTGCTTGGCAGTTGATAGTCAAGGATCATTTCCTTGGCGGTTTTACCCTTTTCCTTGGCGGTTTTTGACACTCAAGGCAATTCAGGATTGTGGTAGTGACAACATCTCTCCACTTTATCTCAACATTGTCATGTGAAATGTATGCTGTTACTTTCTAAGACTGTAACATGCACTTCAAGAAACTAGTTAGCTAGACTTTGAATTATCACATAACAAACAATAAGGTGTCACATATTCATATGCATAACAATCAGAGCCTTTATCCGGCCTTGTAGCACACGGCAGAATAACTAGCTAGGACAAGTCCTCGCTACTTATCTCTAAGCCTTCCTTGGTGATTATCTAGGGCTCATATCCCCATAGAAGCCCCTAAGTGCTTCACAATATTTAATCTACTTTCAATCACTCTTCTGCATGGTTTTAGGGCGATAGACTATGAGAGTCCCTTCATTCACCAGCGCTTCAAGTCTAGGTGCTTCAGTTCTTCATCATGTGTCTTCAAAAGTCATGCCAATTGGTCAAGCTATGCTTTTCGTGTTGGGTACGAAAATAGTTAAAATAAATGCATCTAGCTAGGCTTGGCCCAAGCAAAATTTTTTGGATTTGTGTTTAGTTGCCTAGATCCTATCTAGTAAGAGTCGTGGGCTAGGCAGGGTTGATTGTAGTCTTCACCCAGCTTATTCGAATTGGATACGCTTCACTGTCTAATGATATAAGATGTACGGTAAGGGATGGATCATGCTAGGGATACACACTTTGATGGTAAAGATTTTCCATATTGTAAAATGCTTGTGAAAACTTGTCTTCAAGAAAATGGGCTTGATGTTTAATGCCTTTTTGACAAGAAAAATGTTCGATACCAACGAGTAGAGAAAATTAGATGCAATTGCTAATAATTTCATTCCCCTTCCCCTTGGTGGTAATGTTGTTTTCAATTATGTATTTGCTTGTGAAAATGCTTATGAGATATGGAAAACTATAATAAGTGAGAATCATGCATGGAGGCACGGAAGATGAGCAGTAGAAAAATTATGATGTTCTCTTGTTCATTAAATACTCAATAGCTTACTTCAAGCAACTTGATAATGAAAATGTTCATGACATGTTCTCACATTTGAATATTCTTGTTTATGACATTAATAGTCTACGTTTGAAGAAATGGGGCAATGTGTGTACATGAGTAAGATAATCCCATTTCTACAAACACAACAAGTTGGTGACAAATAAGGTGACACCCAATGGAACTACCAATAAAATCAATGCTCATGAGTTTCAAATGGGTATTCAGGCAAGAAGCAAGAGAACATCGCCTAGCTAGCCACCAAAAACTAAGAACACTTGCAAGAACTAGAATTTGCATGAGAAGAAATGCTCAAGATGAAGCAAAGAAGAAAATGGGTATTTTTGTATCTATTGATGCACAGGCGGCGCTCAAGAGGCTGGCGCCAGCGACAGCTAGGGTGGCGGCGGGCCTTGGGATTGAGGTTGGTTTCGGAGACGTAGAGAGTTAGGGCGGGCAGCGGGTGGTAGACAAAAGGGCCTGCCGGCGGGCTAAATCTGGCACAGGGCAGAGGGAGAAATGAGGAAGAGAGAGAAGAGAGAGGCCTGCACGGTCATTCTATGCCCCCTCCCCCGAGGAGGGGGAAGGGGCTCAGCTGCTGCCGTGCCATGCATGCTATTGCGGTAGAGCCAGCCATGTAAGCGGCCGTGGTCATTTGTCCAGTCAAGGTGGCAACACTACCACACTGGCCGCTATGCATGACGCGGCTGCATTGGTTTGCCACACCATCGGGCTTGGCACTGCCAAAAGGGTTAAAAACAAAAACCATGCTTAATTTAAAAATAGTTAAAAAAATGTAAAAAAAATCATGGCAGCGACGGAGAGGAGAGACTGCTAGCGACGGTGGTGACGTAGCTAGGGCTAGGCTAGGACCGATCGAGCCAGGCATTGATGCAATCCAGTGGAGGCAGTAGTGGCCGCGCGCACGGCAGGAGCACCTTCTCCTTCTCGCCGGCGACCAGCGCGCACAACGCTGCGCCATTCCTGGTTGTCTGTGACTCCGGCCGGCCACCGTGGCCGTTTCCGGTGAGGCGCCACGACCCACGATAGCAACGTGGGCCAGGCGAGGCAGGGCAGCCGGCAGAGCGAAGCCGTGCGTGGCTGGCACGGGCGCAGACGATGTGAAGGAGCCGTCCGCCCCTGGCACATCCTAACACTTGACCCACACATCCGATTCCTCACACTAATCCCGCTACTGCCACACCTAACCTCGGCACCCCGCTCCACTCCTCCTTCCCTTCCCAGTATTCCTCTCACACAGCCTCGCCACCAAGATCTGCTAGCCCTAGAGCAGGAACGCCGCTCCCCGCCACTGGAGACCGAGCGATCTGCGACCATGGCGACCGGCGGTGGTGCTATCGGTGAGCAGGAGACGGGGCTGGAAGGGGTGTTTCTCGATTTCTTGTCCAGCGTCAGCTCGTCCTTTGCCACTCAGTTTCGCCACCAAGATCTGCTAGCCCTAGAGCAGGAACGCCGCTCCCCGTCACTGGACACCGGGCGATCTGCGACCATGGCGACTGGCGGTGGTGCTATCGGTGAGCAGGAGCCGGGGCCGGAGGCGGGGGTGTTTCTCGATTTCCTGGTCACCGGTGTCAGCTCGCCCTCTGCCAGCCGCCAAATCCAGCGCGCAGGCCACGCAGCTATCTCCCCCGCGCCGCGCCGTCCCAGCCGTGGGGCGACAGGCTGCCCGTTCTCCCACCGGCGCCGGCGAAGAAGCCGGCCAAGAAGAAGGCAAAGAAGACGGCGGCGGCCAAGAAGCTGCTGGGGAGGCAGTGCGGGCACTGCGGGCGCGACGGAGACGCCCCTGTGGAGGACTTCACCGACCGACTCCCGGGTCAAGCTCTGCAACGCCTGCGGGATCAAGGCCAGGACACCCGGGGCGGCGGTGCTGCCAGAGCTGGCGCACCTCCCGCCGCTGGCGACGGCAACGGCGGCCGTCGCCGAGCAATCGCACCCGCCCCCACGGGAGATCCAGGAGGACTCGGAGCCGGACAGCCCGATCTTCGAGTCCTTGCTGGATTTCGACGTGTACCTGGTGAAGAGGACGTCCGCCAGGCGGGACAAGCCGGTGAGGTGCTGCGTGCACTGCGGCTCCACCACGACGATGGGGCAGTGGAGGTCGGGGCCGTTGGGCCGCGCCACGCTGTGCAACGCGTGCGGCATGTGCTACAGGAAAGACCTCCTGGTGCCGGAATACCGCCCGGCGGCGAGCCCTACGTTCAACCCGGCGGAGCACTCCTGCAAGCAACGCGAGGTGCTCCAGATCCGCGAGATGCTGGACAGTCCTGCGCCGCCGGCGCCGTTTCAGCCTTACGGGAACAGGAAGCACTGCAACAAGGGCAAGGGCAAGGGCAAGGGCAAGGGGCGGAGCCAGCCTGCTGCTCAACCAGCTGGGGTGGCGGCGGTGCTCCAGGTGCCCAAGAAGAAGGGCAAAGCGCAGCGCCTGGCGTTGCTCAATCTTCGCATGGATCGCAAGGGCAAAGGGCCGCAGCACCGCTGGCCTACACCGACGGCGGCGACGCCGCCGTCGCGCGCTGGTGATGGCATGGTGCAGCAGCACCTGCCTATTCATCCGCCACCGGCGCTGCTGCCGCACGCTGGCGACGGCATGGTGCTGCAGCACCTGCCTCCTCCTTCACCACTGACGCTGCTGCTGCAGGCTGCGAGCGACATCGAGATGGAGGTGGAGCAGCACCTGATGCCTCTGCTACAGGCGCTGCCGCACGCCGGTGATGAGGTGATGATGGGCGACGAGCCGATCCCCCCGCCGGATCCGTTCCTGTTCGATGGGCCGGCAGCGCCAAGGATCATCGACGACGACGAGCAGCCCGTGACAGAGTGATCGTGATCGACGACGACTAGCTAGCTGGGGCGCTAGGCTAGCCATGATAACCAATCTAGCTGAGGTTTCATGCTCGTCTGCAAAACTCTGCATCTCTGGGGTTTCATGACTCTCAATCATAAGTCGAACTCCAGTTTTCTTTTTGTTTTTTTTTTTCTGAGAGAACTCCAGTCTTCTTGTTGTTCATGTAATGAGAGTTTGATGTGATCTGCAGACTGTAGCTAGGTGCCTAGGTGCAGTACTGCTGAGTTCTGAGAAGAGTTTGATGTCTGTCTGTGTCAGTACTCTAGTGTCTAGGTCTAGGTACCATCTGAAGAATGAACAATCCTTTGCTTGTTTTACTGTATCATTGTCAGGAAATTGCCCGTCCCTATGTCATGACTGATAAGTTCCAGTCCTCGAGATCCATCTACCAGTGCTTTTGCCACACCGTACCACACTTCATGTTTCGTTGCTAGTTTATTTATTTCTCGCGTTGAAGTGAAGCCCATATCACAGTCTGTTAGCACTTTTATCTACGCCCAAACTGTCCGATCGATTTGGTTGATACAAATATATCATTGTACCCGAGCTGCCCATTCAAATAACACTACTGGAAACCTGCTCTTTGCCGAGTGTCATACTGTTTGCCGAGTGTTTTTTGTCGGGCACTCGGCAAACCACCAATTTGCCGAGTGTAACACTCGGCAAACAAATACACTCGGCAAACCAGGGTTTTGCCGAGTGCCTGACACTCGGCAAACAAATACACTCGGCAAATCAGGGTTTTGCCGAGTGTCGCACTCTCAGTAAACCGTTGCACTCGGCAAACATGGACGGGGGTGACGCCGTTAACGGTTTGCCGAGTGTCAAGGGAAGACACTCGGCAAACCTAGGTCGTTTGCCGAGTGTATTTCGTTGACACTCGGCAAACCAAATTTTTTCTTTTTGATTTTGGCTTTCAAAATTTTTCTGCTGTACTTGTATATAGTATTGTGGGCACTATATTTGATTTTGGACATTTTCTTAAACTTTTTACTATATATTGTTCCTTTATTCTATTTATTTGATTTTTTTTTGTGTAAAGGTAGTTTGCACTTTGCAAGTGCATCCGATAGTTGAATTTTATGATTGGAAAAATGATATTCATATAACGTGTTCAATTTGAGGCCGTATCCAGAGAGAGAGACTTAAAAGTTTAAACACCTTATTCACGTAACACGTCTGCGGGCAACGTGCGTGCAAAGGTATTTAAAATATATAAAATGCAAATGAAGTTTGAAAATCATGAAACTTTTTGAAATGTCTTCATATCATATGCAGAGGCAATGATAAAAATTTGGGAATGTTTCGTGAACATTTTCTCGTACGATGTTTGGAAACCCAAGAATCAACAAGGATGTTTCATGATTTCTATGACGCCTGTGTAGGGTTTCTAAGTGATAGCGTGCACACATACTCGAAATCATTTCAAATTTTTACTATAGGCTCTGCATACTAAGTGATAGCGTGCACACGTACTCGAAATCATTTCAAATTTTTACTATAGGCTCTGCATACGATATTAAGATATCTCGCCAAGTTTCATGGTTTTTAGACTTCATTTGCATTTTATAGCATTTTAAAAATCTTTGCTTTGCCACGTTGCCGCACTTTATTCCATGAATATGATATTTGAAATTTTGGATCTCTATCTGGATACGGCCTAAAATAGGAGTGAGCAATGCGAATGACATTTTTGCAACAACTAAATTCTATTATTGGATGGACTGCGGTATAAATTTTCTTTTCCTCTAAAAAAATTCAAATAAATAAAATAAAGAACAATATATAGTAAAAAGTTTCAAAAAAGGTCCAAAATCAAACATGGTGCACCCAATACTCTACAAGTATATTAAAAAAATTTGGAAGCTAAAATCCAAAAAGAAAATAAGTTTGCCAAGTATTTTAAAAAAAAACTTTCGGCAAAACCCCTAGGTTTGCCGAGTGTCGTCGTTTTAACACTCGGCAAACCTGAATTTTTTTTTTAAAAAATGTTCACCTAGTGCCGGATCAGGACACTTGGCAAACCTTGCCACGAGCACTTACACACGCACGCAGCACACTCACTCACGCCACACACCACATACTCACGCACACACACACGCAGCTGCAGCGCCGCCGGCCATCCTCTGCACGCCGGCGCACGCCGGCCAGGCCCCGCGCCAAACCAGCCGCCGGGAGCGCTGCCGCCCCCCTGCCACGCCGTCAGCGCGCGCCGGGGCCGCCACCGGCCGGCTGCCCGCCGCCGCGCCCCGGCCAACGCTGCCACCCCGTCCCGGACGCCGGCGCCCACGACCTCCCCCGCCGCCCCTGCCCCCCCAGCGCGACGCGGCCTGCGCACCATCCACCCGCTCCTGCCTGACGCCGTTGGCCCGACGCAGTCCGCCGGCTGGCCACCTGCCCGACATCAGCGAGCCGCCGGCACAGCGGCGGCTGCCCTCCCAAAGCCACCCACTTGGCCTCCCAATGCCTGTATGCTGCTCTCTTACTCGCAATCCTTCATTCCTTTATGTTGCAGCTGCTGCTGCGTGGTGGATTTGGATGGCCATGTTCATTTATACCAAAGCTAATGCATGTTAGTGCTTTCTTTCGCAGAAAACTATGATCTGTTACATGGGCCACATTCTTCCCAGCATTGGTATCCAACAATTAGAAGGTAAAGGCATGCTCGACAACTGAGAAATATTATCGGCATTCCAATATTGTCAGTCGTTTTGGCAACTAACACTTTACACTTCATGAATATAAGTGGTACATCACATTTGTTGATTTATATAAAACCCCGTGAACAGAGATAAGTTAAATGTGATTTATTTACAGGTTTGCAGCTGGTTTGTGTCCTATACAGTAGGAAATTTTTGAAAAAAATAACAATATCATATTAGCTTAGGACTTCAATATATCTGCCATCTTTGGTTATGTCAGCCAGTGACTGCTCATGACTTCAGGTATTTCAATTTTTGACGATCTGCTAAGTGCTAACTATGTGCCTCTTATCTTACCAGTTATTATTGTGTCTAAGAATGTGGGCTTACAGAAAACAGTTTTGCAGCCTGTTGGTTGCTTGCAAGCTATATACGGTTCCACTGTAATAGGTTAAATTTTTCAGTGATTGGTTCAGACATGGTTCGAAGGATGAGCAACTATGCAATCATTTTCATGAACTGGTGACAGGTGTCTGGCCTGTTTATTTGCCCCCTATTTTCAGTTATGTTTGGTCTTTGGATGCTAGGAACTTGCAGTTAGTTTGTAATTTTTTTTTCGACATAAGCATCTGTTGTAGTACATGAACTAAAATCATAACTCGACTGGTACCACATAAAGCTGATTGAAATTTTGCCACCAGCCTGAAAGGGAAAGGGAGATCACTAGTGTTGGTGCAAGGAAGGTTGGATAGTGCCCCTGGGTCCCTACAAAAGGAAGGTTTTGATGGTCTGGTGATTCCGAACAAAGCAGTACGGTAAGAATTAAAAGAATCAAGCTTAGCTTTTTTAATATCATACTATTGCCATGTATATTAGCTTACTTATTTTGTGCACTGTGAGACTGACTGATATGCTCTGTTCTGAACTATGACGCGGTACTGTAGTACTATATGGGAAAACTCATCATGTAAATAAGAACTTGTGGCTAGAACCAATTGGAGTTAGCTACTCAGCTGTCTTATTTAGAGCCCATGTTGACTAAGCTAACTTTTTTTTCTTATTTTTCTGATTCTGAACCATGCTTGCAATTGGTGCATACCTGTACAGTCGTGACTTCTGACCAAACCACGCAATGTATACTAGTCAGTTATGTTGCTTCTGACTGTTAAAACTGATTGTTTAATTGCATAGCAGGTTGCTACACTTGGATCATCTGTTGGAATGGAAACTTGAGAGGAAACATTGAGTAGGATCGCTTATGGAGTCTATCGTGGTCCTGTGAATGCCACAACAAATATTGGGGGTACATTAATCTCCTCAAGAGGAAACTTTGGTTTTCATACTGTCAATGTCTTAATGCAGGATGCAGGATACGGTTGCTTTGTCAACCATATCTGCTAATTTTGCTCCAGATTTCATAGCTCTGTTTCAGGTACATTTCACAGCTCATCTCATATGAATCATACTGCAGCTACTTAGTGAGAAGCAAATAATGTTTAGTCATTGTTCTTTCAGTTTTGATGACTTTCTTCACAGTACTGGGGATTCCATATATCACAAATGTATCAGGTTCCAATCAGCATGGATCTGCCGTTGGAAGCTACAAAAAAAAAAAAAATCATTTTTGCTTCATGTCCTCATAGGTCAGTGGTGAGTTATCTTTGGTGCTCCAGTGCTTATCTATATTAGATAAATAATGTCCACGGGCAAATTTTTACCATATGTAAGCTCACAATTACATTTGTCCAATGTTTGACGAGATTGTGTGATCTGTAGTAGTCTTCACAATTTCGTTACAAACCATGTGCAGTTCCGTAACATTTTAACGATATTGCCTTTCACTTTGTTCAATATTGACCATGGTTATATTAACATGACACATAATTTTTAGATAAATATGACCAAGACTGTGTGGCACACTGGGTTTATCGAATTAAATTTGCAAATGAGGAATTCCTTTAATCAAATTTAAGAGAGGTTTCTGAATTCCGATACATGAGGCATATGGCGCCATTCAGAGAAAAGCAGATGCTTCCATGTCAAATCCAGAATTAGGAACCAATAGTTAACTCAGGGTTATGATACATTGCATGTTAGGCATCCATCAGTACTATTTGCTGCAGGTTTTGAGATTAAAATTCAGAAATTAAGAATCCCTGCAACCAAGGCAACATATTTATTAATTTTCCAATGGAAAGGCTGAATCTATAGAGATCTTTACCTCATATCGCTAACGAAACCTTGACACAATGATTTACTATAGTTGGCTCATTAAAAATGTTCTTTGATTTACAACCTTGAACCTAATTAAGCCACTACTATTTTCTATTTTCATGGATTGAGAATGCAAAATACTGTATAATATTTTAAGTTTCCATTGCTTTTTTACATTGATAGTACAAATTACCGTATCATACTTTTCTGGCACATTTACTTTTCCAGATATCAATGCTTCAAAAATTTCATAACTACTCACTCTTTACTATTCATATTAATATAAAGTACAATTCTTACTAACCCAATTATATGTGTGATATGTGATATATATGTCACCTGGGACCAAAGTTTGCCGAGTGTTTTCTTAAAATACACTCGGCAAATCTCCGTGTTTGCCGAGTGTTTTTCCAAAAACACTCGGCAAATCTCCAGTGTTTGCCGAGTGTTTTTAGAAAAACACTCGGCAAATCTCCAGGGTTTGCCGAGTGTTTTTGGAAAAACACTCGGCAAACCTTGGAGATTTGCCGAGTGTCGGCCGTCTGGCACTCGGCAAACACGCCGTTGCCGTTTAAAGTCCGTTTGCATCTTTGCCGAGTGTCTGACACTCGGCAAACGGTTTGCCGAGTGCCCGACAAAAAACACTCGGCAAACCTCTCATTTGCCGGCCATTTTTTTTCGCCGTGTGCGGTTTGCCGAGTGTCTTGTAAAAAACACTCGGCAAACCGTTTGCCGAGTGTTTTTTTAGGGTTTGCCGAGTGTCCAAGACACTCGGCAAACCGCCTGTTTCCAGTAGTGTAAGATTCCACCATTCATAAAGTGCATATCCAAAGTTTAGGCCAAATTCAAACTTAGCATCGACATGAATCTGTTTGGTTTCCTCATTAGATCCTGAGAATTCTATCCTCCCTCTGTACTCCTTTTAGGGCTTGTTTAGTTGTTCTTGAAATCAAAGGGATCGAATCCCTCTCAATCCCCTTCATTCTAGGATCAAACAAACATATACCTTTATTTAGGGCTTGTTTGGCTGCACCTTAATCCCTCCCAATACACGTGGATCGAGAATCATTTTTGTGGAGCCAAAACAAGGTGCCCATAATAAGTACATATATACCACCCAAACTCTTGTAATGGTGCCATGCATCCTCCATCACCAACTAGTTAACCTGGGATCTATGGAAAATCAATTAAGTGGGACGCTCACCCCTCGGTGCTTCTTCAAAAAGAGGAGTCATAGAATATCGAAACTTCCACGACTTTGAGGCTTTTGAAGAGAGGAGTTTTGATTTGCACAATGCAACATTAGAATAATAATCAACCTGAATAGGCTGAAAACAGCTATATATTTTATACCATAAGATTCCGCCAGAAATGGTATAATCATTCTAAAAACACATAAGATGTTCTAAGGAAAAATTGCAGCAAGTTAACTACGAATCTGTTAACCATTAAATGGAAATAAACCGACACTATCAGCGCACTAGACGCAAAACTGACAATTTTGAGATGCTTGAAGCATTGGGCTTAAACCGACGACAAATACTTGTACTCGTCAATTAGAAGACGGCAGACACCAACGGTGTATAACTATGTTAAGCAATAATGTGCAAACCGACAATATAAACGTGCACTGCATAAGACACAGAACAGCAATGTATAAGTTCACTATATATTATGAGCGGACACCAACACCCAATAACTACGTTAGGGCAATGGCGCGTAAACCGACAATCTACACATGTGTGTTATCTAAGGTACTAAATGACAACGTACATGTTCGTTATGCGAGCGGATGTCAACAATGTATAATCCTGTTAGCAATAGATTTGGGAAGCTGGAATAAACTATATACCACTTGTAAAGTATATAGCAGTAAAAAATTTCAAAAACTCCAATATGGGGAAAAGCCCAATCTCACTCTAATAATAAGCATTAAGAAAGCCTCTTCTAACTTTCCAACGAGACTTCTTGGACTGCTTGGCACACACTTATTGTTTGTCCTCTATATAGCATACAGCTAGATATATATGGACAGCTAGATATAATAAAAAACAAAAAATTATGATATAAAGATATTTGTTTTTTGTGCAACAGAAATAATAAGACTATACAAAAGCAGTGACTGACAAGGGCCGGTCCACTCCACCGGGTTTTCTGGCTTCCGTTTCAGCTTCGTGAAGCCAGCTGTGACGCGCAAGGCGTGGTGCATGCCGGACTTGCATCCACTGTGCCTGGGCCCTGGTGTGCTGAGCGAATCCTGCAGTCCTCCCTCTGCTTTCCCTTTTTGCATTGCCTTCAAATTACTCACAGCACCCCATACAAAAGTTTATTTTAGGCCCTATTTAGATGCAATTTTTTTGGAGTTTTGGGAAAATGCCACTGTTTTTTAAAAATACTTTGGGTTTTAGAGCTCTATGAGGCGTTTGGGTACATTAAATACTTTGCCATTTTCAAAACCATAATACTGCTAAAAGCTGTAGGTTTTTTTTTTTGAGTTTTAAAAACTCCTCCACTCAAGAAATCTTTTTCTAAACCATAATTTATCTGCAGGTCTATTGTTAACTGTAGTTTCTTATTAATATCATGATATCTTGATATTGAAAAAAAAATCAAAAAGGGCCTTAGTATTTTTAGAATATAGAAATTTTATAGAAATCCTGCATGAATTTTTTGTACGGTTTCCATACGGTTTGGGCAAAAAAAAAAAAAAAAGATCTATCATGTGGTCCAAAAAGATACTACTCCAGTGTTTGACGTCTCACTATTCGGTTAACCGTATGGTCAAGAAAAGTCAATAAAATTCCAATGGAAGAGGGTATATGTCGAATTATGTATAACACAAAATGTGGGCAACTAGTAGGCCGTACGGGGGAGCACCGTGTGCACTTCAACATTCTATCATTACATGCATACACACATTGCACAACCTTCTCCGCTTTCTTCCTCCCGAAGGAACGAATACGTAGTTTTTGTCCTAAGTTAAATAGTAATCATGTATTCGTTTGACCGGGACTCAAGGTACAAACCTACCTTATTTATGATACTAAAGAACTGCCATTTTTGGATTCTCAATAAATACATTCTTATAGTGTATACCTACTTAATTGGTGTCATAAATATTGATGATTTTCTATAAGTCTAATTTAGTCAAACTTTAAAAGTTACTTATTTAATCACTTTTTGATCTTATATCCCGTGACCAACCAAAAATCATGTATATATATGTCATGTACTCATGTTGGTGTAGTCCTTGTATCTTCTGCCACCACTATATATTCTATATGTCGTTATTATGTATTTACAAGTCAAATATTCAAACTCTTTTTTTCTATGATTTTTTAAATAAAAATTGGAGCATTATCATGGGCCAAGATCCTAAGACTCCCTCATAGTGCTGATTACCCGATAAGGAGATAGGCCGGGCCACTGTCTGCTTGGAGGCACAAGACAATGCTTCCCAAGAAATGAAGGACTGACTTAGTCGAATTGTAGCAAAACTAATTTCTATATTGCATTGGGCTTAAACTGACAATACTTGTACTCTCTAATCTGAAGATACAAAATGACAATTGTACAAGTTCGTTATGCTACGAGCAGACACTAGCAGTCTATAACTATGTTAAGCAATGGTGTGCCAATTGACAATATACACGTGCATATATAGCGTAAGGCGTAAAACAACAATGTAGAAGTTCGCTATATAGTATGAGCAGACAGCAACGGCCAATAACTGTGTCAGGGCAATGTATGCGTAAACTTATAATCTACACGTGTGTTATATCTAAGGTGCTAAACGATAATGTACATATTCGTTATACTATGAGCGGACACCAGTGGTCTATAATTGTGTTAACAATAACGCGGAGAACTGACGATCTACACATTCATTATAAAGGATCGGAAACCGCTTGTTAAGCATAGAGCAACATAAATTTCAAAAACTCCAATATGGAAGTCTAAATTTTCAACAAGAATTCTTGGACAGGGTGGCATGCATTTAATTGCTTATCCTCTATAACATATGGCTATGTACATCTATAAGCCATCCTTAATTTTTTTATAATAAAACAAAAATATATAAAGAGATATACTCCCTCCGTCTCATAAAAAAACGCTATCTTTGACTTTCAGTCATCGCATTTGACCATTCGTCTTATTTAAAGAGATACTTTTATAATTGTTTATTTATATTATAATATATATAAATTTTTTTGAATAAGACGGATGGTCAAATTTGATGACCGAAAGTCAAAGATTGGCGTTTTTTTCGACGGAGGGAGTATCTTTTTTGCAAATGTAAATAAGAAGACTAAAATGAAAGCAGTTAGTGATTGGGCACGACATCTCTCTCTGGCGGGTTGGAATCTAATAGAAGCGGCCACGACATATCTCTCTGGCTCCGAGTTAGAGAATCTGACAGAAACGTGCAGCCGCCTGCGCTCTGTTTCAACTAGCCGTGGTATAATTCTTGCGTGGCAAAGCCACAGGTGACGTGAAAAGACCTTCCTATTTGCCACTTCAAATAACTCACAGCACCCCTCATACAAAACTTTATTTTAGGCCATATTTAGATGCAACATAAATTTCAAAAACTCCAATATGGAAGTCTAAATTTTCAACAAGAATTCTTGGACCGGGTGGCATGCATTTAATTGCTTATCCTCTATACCATATGGCTATGTACATCTTTATGTACATCTTTAAGCCATCCTTATTTTTTATAATAAAAAAATATATAACGAGATGTCTTTTTTTCAATAGAAATAAGAAGACTAAAATGAAAGCAGTTAGTGATTGGGCACGGCATATCTCTCTGGCAGGTTGGAATCTGATAGAAGTGGCCACGACATATCTCTCTGGCTCTGAGTTAGAGAATCTGACAGAAACGTGCAGCCGCCCGCGCTCTGTTTCAACTGGCCGTGGTATAATTCTCGTGTGGCAAAGCCGCGGTGACCTGAAAGGCCTTCCTATTTGCCACTTCAAATAACTTACAGCACCCCTCATATAAAACTTTATTTTAGGTCATATTTAGATGCAACATAAATTTCAAAAACTCCAATACGGAAGTCTAAATTTTCAACAAGAATTCTTGGACCGGGATGGCATGCATTTAATTGCTTATCCTCTATAACATACTCCCTCCGTCCCAAAATAGATGACGCTATGGGAAGCGTGCTGGTCAAATTTTCTCAACTTTGACTACGTTTTTAGAGAATTCGTGCAACATTTATATCTACAAAAAAAGTTTATTATGAAAATATATTCAAAGACCTATCTAGTGATACTAATTATGTATTATAAATATTAATACTCTTTAATATATAATTGGTCAAAATTATAAAAGTTTGACTTCTCGGAAAGCGAGAATGACATCTATTTTGGGACGGAGGGAGTATGGCTATGTACATCTTTAAGCCATCCTTAATTTTTTTATAATAAAAACAAAAAAATATAAAGAGATATCTTTTTTTGCAACAGAAATAAGAAGACTAAAATGAAAGCAATTAGTGATTGGGCACGACATATCTCTCTCTCTGCGGGTTGGAATCTGATAGAAGCGGCCACGACATATCTCTCTCTGCTCTGAGTTAGAGAATCTGACAGAAACGTGCAGCCGCTTGCGCTCCGTTTCAACTGGCCGTGGTATAATTCTCGCGTGGCAAAGCCACGGTGACGCGAAAGGCCTTCCTATTTGCCTCTTCAAATAACTCACAGCACCCCTCATACAAAACTTTATTTTATGCCATATTTAGATGCAACTGTTTCTGGAGTTTTAGAAAAAAGATCTAAGATCGCTGGAGTTTTAGGCAAACCTAACATTATTTAATGTGGTCCACTGTAAGTAAATAGGACAAAACATAATGTGGTACTTATTTAGTATCATATCATATAAACAAAGCTGGAGAACTGGAGTAAATTACTCGTCCCAGTGAGCCCACTAGTATATAGAAAACATATACATTAGATGCATATATTCTTATATATATAACATATACCTACACTCTTCTTCTAGTCTATCTAGATTGTAAGTTATTCTTGACTTTTCTAGGTACATAGATCATACCATGCACCTAGATATATATTATGTCTAGGTATATGGTAAAAAGAATGTACCCACAAAAGCCAAAATAACATATAATTTGAAATGGATGGAGTAATTGTCATAAATATTGATGAGTTCTATAAATTTAGTCAACTTTAAAAGCTACTTATTTAATCACTTTTTTGGATTTATATTATTAAGTTACATGTCAAAATAAAAAATTTGACCACACCTGGCTCACCCCTCCCCACCTACCCACCCAAACTTTAAAAGCTACTTATTTAATCACTTTTTGGATTTATATTATTAAGTTACATGTCAAAATAAAAAATTTGACCACACCTGGCTCACCCCTCCCCACCAACCCCACCCAGCATACACCATAAACCCATAACCGACCAAAAAAATTTCATGTATACGTCATGTACTCATGTTGGTATTGTTCTTGTACCTTCTACCACTGCTTATTACGCATTTGCAAGTCAAATATTCAAACTTTTTCCTCTTTTTTAAATAAAAACAAAATTTTCTACATGCTTTTTGCAAACTTTTAGACTAGATTAAGAAAACGTTTCCTTCCAACCTTGTAGATTGAAACTTTTCTACATGAATATCAAAACTTGTACTACCTAGAGAGAACTTCCTACTGTAGTATTATGCAGATCAAAAGTTAAACCTAAATTTTGAAGAAAAAAAAAAATTACATGTACAAAACTAAAATATGTTAACATAAAGACTTTTAAATCTCATATATAAAATAAAACTATGTACCTTAAAACTTTTCAACTACATATAAAAATATGTCCACTTGAATTTTGGAAAAAATCAAAATATATGAGCATAGAACTAACTAAATCCCAACATTCAAATTTTAGATATTTTTGGCTCCACAAAATATATAAGATTCGAATTTTTATTAATATATCCACAGAATATCTAAAACTTGAACAATCGAATATATGAAAAAATGAAAAATATTTGAATGTATAAAATTTGAACATTTATTAATATATCCATAAATATATAATATTCAAACATTTATTAATATGTCCATAAAATATGATGGTACCCACATGCTGCCAACGCAGCCTTTCTTCTTTAACTCATATGTTCCACATAAAAAAATTAGGCGATGGGGAAATGTCATTTTCAATAGCCCACTGCCTAAGTATTTTTTGATACCGCGTTATTAGCACAAAATGATATTTGTTCATGTCAAACCATTTTTTGAGGAACAAGTCACACCATTTTGAATTTAACCAAGTTGATACAAAAAACTATCAATATTTATGATACAAAATCTATGCTAATAAACTCATGATGGAATATATTGAAATGGTACACCTATTTAGTATCATAAATATTGACACTCTTCTCTATAATAGTCAAACTTTGCATAGTCAAATAGTTTGACTGAACAAAAAAATAGAATTACACCCTTTTTAGGGAGTTGGTAATATCTCCAGTTTGTTCCCCAGGAATCCAACTCAGCACCTCAAGCCTTGCGCATTACACCCTTACCACACTACACCCCATAGTGACTTGTGACTATAAAGAGCACAAATATTTACTTGGTGCACTCTGGGAGATTTTGAAAAAAGAAGAGTTAAAGCCCTAAACAAATTCAAATAAAAGTTTTTAACTATAAAGTTTTAGATCTTATCAAGGTTGACAACTTTATTTTTGATCCTTTTCCCATACGAGGCCATTTGAGAAATTCAAAAAATATGAACTTTAAATTCATTAATCTTGAAACCTTATTTCTGCATATAGTTGAGACCTATTCGTCTCATCTCTAGCTTCATACAGCTATTTATAATTTTATACTAGACATATTTTATATTATTATTAAATATTAAAAGAAATTAAGAAGATTGACTGACATGCCATCTAAACGGTGCCACGTTAGGGCCTGAGTGGGATATCTTCACTGTTGAAAAAATGAATCTAAAATCTGAGAATTATCATGGAGCAACTCTACAGATGGATCTGAGATTCACTAGAAAACTGTTTGAGTAACACAATGGCTCGCACAGGGGCCTTTTAACTGGAATAGTTAGATTTGCTTTTAGGATAGGTCCCACTTGTTAGTGTCGAAAATAAGTTTTTTTTTCATGTGTTCTTCCTAATCCAGCATGTGAACTTAAAAACAAAAGACAGGGGGCAGACGTAGGCGGCCACACAGCCTCACTGATGTAGGAGGCGCGTGGCCTCGCAGGGAGGCGGACATAGGCGGGCACACGGCATGCGGCCTCACCAATGCAGGCGGGCGGGCGACCTCACTGACCACTGGCAGGCGCCGGCGGGGGTGTGACCTTGCCAGAGGCGCACGCAGACGAGCACGCAGCCACCCTTGTTGGCCGAGCTAGCGCGGCCTTGGCAGGGCGCGATCGCGGTGGTAGGACAGGACCAGTGGTACGGTAGGGTGTGGCCGCGCATCAACAGCGCGGCGGCGGTGTGCCGCTCCTACATGGTGGAAGACGAGAGGCACTCCCGATGAAGGAAGGGTGCGCACGACCATGGTCCTTCAGAGGGAGAAGAATCACAACGGAAGAGAAGAGAAAGACAAAATAGAAACTAACCGATACGCTAGGGCACGTACAGCGGGTCGCTTTGTGCTGTCTCCATCCTCTAATGCGGAGCATGGTGGCGAGCATGGTGGCGGAAGAGCGCAGGGGCACAAAGCCTGCTACAAAGAGCAAGGACGCAGCGATGGTCCTAATCTCGGGTGGCCAACGGGGGAACGGAGACGAAAAGCGGAAACTGGCTGGAGCTGCATGCAGGCCGTGGCAGCCAAGAGAGGAAGGAGCTACATGTACTCGTCTGGAACTCCAGCACCTCGCAGGTGTTCGAGCGCACCGCCGGCACCGGTGCATGGCTTGGGATGGTCATGTTTAGTTTAGGATTTAGGTGTATACTAATTTCTGAATCTGCAGTGCTTCTGTTGCTTGTATCATTGTGCACCGAATTCTGAATTCTGAAGTGTGCTGCTCTTGTTTCATGCTTGTTCATGGCGTTGCAGTCCAGGATCGTTGCTTGTGGGAAAAACTTCGCTGCAAATGTCTGGCTGCCTCCATTGCTGTTGGTTAATTAGAACAAAACTAATTGAGCATTCGTTCTACATTTCAGGCTACTCAAGGAATTGTGCTTTCTCAGTATGTCTGTGGACTAAAAAAAGAACGATTATTTATTAAATAGCAACACAGTGGTATACAAAATGATGTTCATCATTGATCTTGTCTATATACAAAGTATTAAATAGCTTGTAGACGACTCTCTGTCAATAGGTTTTACTAACTGTCTTTTAAGTTGTCTGTATATTAAATTCGAGACTCTTAGAGATGACTTTCTGTCTGTGAGTTGTATATGAATGACAGTGCTAATTAATTTTTTTACAACTCCACTTAATTTTAGTTTGCTGGACTATCCCTCGAGCAGCTAAAAAAAATGCCTCTCGGATCCACACATAGCGACTGTAGCTCGTGGGGCCTTGCTACACCGCCGCTCCAGTCGACCGTACCTCGTCATAACCTCAGTCAGAAGAAAGAAAAAAAGAAAAAATAAACCACAAGATCTGCTCGGGCTAGGGCTGCCTGCCTACCTGCTTGCCTTCCATGGCGATGCGGGAGCAGGAGCACGGTCCCCCGCCGGAGAGGGCGAGGACAGCCTCCGACGACGAACCGCAGCCACAGCTGTTTGCCTTATTAGGCCTATCAACCGAACAAGCTGCAGCGACCATGGCGACCGGCGTGGCCGGCGATAGTGCGATTGGCGAGCAAGAGCGGGGGCCGGAGGGGGTGGCCGTGGCTCTCGCTTTCCCATCCGGCGTCAGCTCCCCCTTTGCTAGCGCCAAAATCCAGCGCAGGCCACGCACCCTTATCCCCACGCCCCGCGCCGTCCCAATCCCACCCGTGGGGCTTCAAGGTGCCCTTTCTGCCACCGGCGCCGGCGAACAAGATGACCGCGGCGAAGAAGAAGCCGCCGGAGAGGTGGTGCGCGCTGTGCGGCGCCACCGAGGCGCCCGAGTGGAGGAATTCGCTGACTGGCCGGCAGGGCGTGCTCTGCAACGCCTGCGGGATCCGTCTCACGGCTCCCGGGGCAGTGCTACCGGAGCAGGCGCGGCACCTCCACCTCCGCCGACGGCGACGACGGTCGTCCCCGAGCACAACCAGCCTCCCCCACAGGAGATTCAGCCAGCCTCGGAGTCCCCGCCGCCGGACAGCCCGATCTTGGCTTCCATGCCAGATTTGGACGTCTGCTACCTAGTGAAAAGGACGTCTCCCAGCCGTGACAACGCTCCGGCTCCTCCTTCTACGGTGGAATCCGCGCCGGGCGCGGCGGCGCCGGCCCTGGCGGGCAACAAGGAAGACAAGCTGGTGAAGTGCTGCCAGCACTGCGCCACCACTGAAAGCCCACGGTGGAGGGCGGGTCCAACGGGCGAAAGCACGCTGTGCAACGCGTGCGGCGTGCGCTACAGGCAGGGCCGCCTGGTGCCGGAGTACCGCCCGGCGGCGAGCCCTACGTTCACCCAGTCGCAGCACTCCAACGTGCACCGCGAGGTGCTCCAGATCCGCGAGATGCAGGACCATCCTGAACCGCCGGCGGCGTTCCAGCCTTTCATGAACCGCCGGCGGCGTTCTAGTCGCAGCAACAAGGGCAACGGGCAGCAGCAGCCCGCCGCACAAGTTGGCAAGAAGCTGGAGGGCAAAGAGCAGCACCGGCGACCTCCACGGGCGGCAGCGACGCAGAAACGCGCTGGTGATGACATGGTGGAGCAGCACCGGCCTCGTGCTCCGCCACCGGCGGCGCTGCTGCACGCTCCGGCTCCTCCTACTACGGCGGAATCCGCGCCGGCCGTGGCGGCGCTGGCCCCGGGCTACTGCCTGCACTGCGCCACCACTGAAAGCCTGCGGTGGAGGACGGGGCCGATGGGCGAGAAGACACTGTGCAACGCATGCGGCGTGCGGTACAGGAAAGGCGGCCTGCTGCCGGAATACCGCCCGGCGGCGAGCCCTACGTTCAACCTATTAAAGCACTCCAACGTGCACCGCGAGGTGCTCCAGATCCGGGAGACGATGCAGGGCCATCCTGCACCGCCGGCGGAGTTCCAGCCTTTCATGAACCGCCGCCGGCGTTCTAGTCGCAGTCGCAGCAAGGGCAACTTGCAACAGCAGCCCGCCGCACTAGTTCACAGGAAACTGAAGGGCCAAGAGCAGCACCTGCCTCGTGCTCCGCCACCGGCGCTGCTGCACGCCGGCGACGGCATGGTGCAACAGCACCAGCCTACTCCACCACCGGCGCTGCTGCTGCACGCCGGTGATGACATGGAGATGGAGCAGCACCTGCTGCCTCCTCCGCCACCGGAGCTGCAGCACGCTGCTGATGAGATGGGGCAGCACCTGCCTCCGCCACCGGCACTGCCGCACGCCGGTGATGAGCTGATGAGTGGCGACCCGCCGATCCCTCGCCGCCGCCGGACTTGTTCCTGTTCAACGAGCCAGCAGCACCAAGGATCATCGACGTCGACAAGCTAGCCCGTGATCGTGACCGTGATCGTGATCGACGATGACTAGCTAGCAAGAGCGCTAGCTAGGATAGTGATGATAATCAAATCAATCTAGCTGAGGCGATGATGCTTGGCGTGATGGCATGCAGCTGTGAGCATGCTCGTCTGCAAAACTCTGCATCTCTGGGGTTTCATGACTCAGTCATAAGTCGAACTCCAGTTTTCTTTCTTTTTCTTTCTTTTTTCAGGCAGAACTCCAGGCTTATTATTGTGTCCATGTAATGCAGTGAGAGCTAGCGTCTGCAAAACTCTGCATCTCTGGGGTTTCAAGACTCAATCATAAGTCGAACTCCAGTTTTCTTTCTTTTTCTTTCTTTTTCAGGCAGAACTCCAGGCTTCTTATTGTGTCCATGTAATGCATTGAGAGCTAGCCAATGAGAGCAAGATGTGATCTGCAGTAGCTAGGCGTGCAGGTATGGTGGAGTACACTGCTGTAAGAAGAGTATGATGTCTGTCAGCGTCTTCTGTTCTAGGTCTAGGTTATACCATCATCTAAAGAATGAACAATCCGTGTACTTGGCCACACCGTACCACACTCCGTTTGTTTGGATGCTGGTTTATTTCTGGCGTTGAAGTGAAGCCCATATCACAATTTGTTATCACTTTATTGTTCTACGCCCATACTGTAGTTCCGATCGATTTGGTTGATAATAACACTGTATTTGTAGCCGAGCTGGTGATGTACGTAGGCGCACCTGGTAGCCGAGCTGTCCATTGAAACTAGCTTCCACCATATATGTCACAGTGCCTGTCCCAGTTAGGCCAAGTTAAAAGTACATCACACGAATCTGTTCAAT
This sequence comes from Chrysopogon serrulatus, assembly GCA_015844335.1. Taxonomy (NCBI): domain Eukaryota; kingdom Viridiplantae; phylum Streptophyta; class Magnoliopsida; order Poales; family Poaceae; genus Chrysopogon; species Chrysopogon serrulatus. Next base: position 285,459 of record JADLZL010002942.1, on the reverse strand, counting down.
TTCCTCATTAGATCCTGAGAATAATCCAATAATAGGTGCCAAGCAAAGTTTGACAAGCCAAAAAATACATAGCACACGCCTTTATTTAATTTTAAGGGGATTTTGCCCCAAACTCTTGTTCTCTTGCCATGCCCCTGCCATCGCTAGCTACCCCCAGGATCTATATATGGAAAATCACAGGTGGAGCACTTACTCCTCCGGTGCTTCTTCAAAAGAAAAAGAAAATAAAAAGAGATAGAACAAGTCATAGAATATCGAAACTTCTCGACTTTGAGGGTTTTCAAGAGTTTAGTTGCCATTTGCACAATGCAATATAATGATAATTAGCCTAAGCTGGCTGAAAGCGGCTATTTTTGTATCCTAAGATTCACCAGAAATACACTCTAAATACTCATAAAATGTTCTAAAAGAAAAACTGGCGGCAACTACAAATCCGTTAACCAATAGTAGATAGAAATAATTAAACCAGCACTTTCTGTTGGAAATAAAAGCAATTTAGCGATGCATAGAATAATTCCGACAATAAGGAAAAGACCAACAACATGAATATGATTTAACACCAGCACTAAGATCTGAGGCATAGCCGCTCTATCTAGTGTGAACGTCGACAGAAGAGAAACGAAAACGAACAACAAAGAAAGACAAGACATCATTACAGTGGGGATATCGGCGCCAGTGGCGTGGCGGCGAAGACGAAGATGTAGCAGACCGTCAACGGAGATCGGGATCGGCGGCGGCGGGCGTAGGGAAGAAGACGTCCGCCCGGCGGTCGCGACGGCGCTTCCCAAAACCTGATCGTCCCCTACCCCGTGCGGACGCGAGGAGACGTAGGCTTCGAGCCTCGCTCTCCCGCCACCGATGGCACGTCGGGCGACGGGATGGGGAGGACAGCGGCAGCGCAGCACGTGGAACGGGAAGAGATGAATTCTCTGTATGGAGGACGACGTCTCGCCCCTTATTTATACACGCGTCGCAGCTAAGGAAAGCGATTAGCCGCTTAATCACAGCGTTACGATGGTTGTTCTTCCGTTTGTACACTTACCATAACGTGAGAATAATTGCTTAGCGTAATTTTCTCCATGCATGCAAAAAATATCAAGTGACAAAAGGAGGCCGCGCACCCGCAAGGGCGGAGGCCCGAAATCGCCGGACCATTCACGCCAAGATGTCGTGTGTGCGCGCCCCATTGGCCCCGCCCCGCCCAAGCGAGGCGAGGCGAGCGAGCGCGCGCGCGTGTGGTTCTTCCTTTTCCCTCTCCTCATCCATAGCTTCAACAAGAATGAGATAGCTCAACTATTTAAGTTGGCCTCACTTCTCTTGAAGTAGCAAGGTGGGACTAAAGTCCCCCACCTTTCCATATATACATGCATGTGTGAGTGGGCCTTTGGGATTTATATGGAATTGTTTGGCCCATGGCCCAAAATATCTAACAATCCCCCACCACATTCCAAGGGCACGCGAGTCATACTCCCTGTACCACAGTACTGTTAATATACCAGCTATTTAGTGGAGACCGGTTAAGGTTGAACATCCACCTAGAACATCAAGATAGGCCCATCCGCAACTGCACAATGGACTAGGCCTTGAATTGGCAGTTTGGTGCGAATAGGCTTCACTTGAAGTCTTGACTGATACTAGGCTGCCATCGCCAACCCCGCGAGTGGAGCGTATAAGTCATACTCCTAACTCACTTCATGAGCTTATTAAAGAATATCCAATTCTTATAAACTGCGACTAACAGTTGGGCTCACATAGGTGTGTTCTTACAGGGATACTCGGTAGGACAGTATCTCGCTATAAAGCCTCAGAACACATTAAGACAAAGTCAACCTGCCTTACGTAAAATGAGAGTACTTGCATCTCCAACGGAGTGGGTTAAAGGAAAAGGTTGTACTCTCCCGTTAACCAACAGCTTGTTCTTCCTAGGTCATAATTCACGGGATCTCCGATCACATAGGTTGGGTTACTACTGAGGTTAACTCACATGGGTCTCAATCCCATCTCCTTCGATGCATTGTCAATCACTGTGCGTGATAGTCCCTTGGTGAAGGGATCTGCCAGGTTCTTAGCTGTCTGGATATATTCCACAGCTATTACTCCGGAGCTCCTCAATTTCCTGACAGACTTCAGTCTACGCTTTATATGTTTGCTGGACTTCTTTCCATTATCCTGACTATTCTTCACCTTTGTGATCACTGTTTGATTATCACAGTTTATGAGAATAGCAGGAATTGGTTTTTCCACCATAGGTAAGTCCATCAACATTTCTCTTAACCATTCAGCCTCACTAGAGGCTGTATCCAGAGCTGTGAGCTCTGCCTCCATTGTAGATTTTGTAAGTATTGTCTGCTTACAAGATCTCCAAGAGACAGCGCCACCACCCAAAGTGAATATGTATCCACTAGTGGCCTTCAACTCGTCAGCTTCTGAAATCCAGTTTGAATCACTATATCCTTCAAGTACTCCTGGGTACCCTGAATAGTGAATTCCATAACTCATTGTGCCTTTTAGATAGCGCATTACACGATCAATACCCTGCCAATGATCGGTTCCTGGATTAGAGGAAAATCTACTCAACTTGCTTACAGCAAATGAGATATCAGGGCGGGTTGCGCTAGCTAGATACATCAATGAGCCAATAATCTGGGAATATCTCAGATGATCCTTTCCTAGCCTCTTATTCTTTCGAAGTATTAGGCTAGGATCATAGAGTGTTGGAGAAGGTTTGCAATCCATATAGCCAAAGCGGCTCAAAACCTTTTCCACATAATGAGATTGCAAAAAGAGTAATCCCATTCTCACCCTTGTTAACTTTAATATTGAGAATCACATCGGCTACTCCCAAATCTTTCATGTCAAAATTTTGGGATAAGAATGACTTTACGTCATTAATCTCATCGATACTTGTCCCAAAAATTAGTATGTCGTCCACATACAAACACAGGATTACTCCTTTGCCCCCACCATAACGGTAGTACACACAAGTGTCGGCTTCATTTACTGCAAACCCAGCAGAAGTCAAAGTCTGTTCAAACTTCTCATGCCACTGCTTAGGTGCCTGCTTTAGGCCATACAAGGATTTGAGTAACCTGCACACCTTGCCCTCTTGTCCTTGTGCTATAAATCCATCGGGCTGGTTCATGTAAATTTCTTCCTCTAGCTCTCCATTAAGGAAAGCCGTCTTCACGTCCATCTGGTGGACAAGAAGACCATGGGAAGCAGCCAAGGATAATAGCACTCGGATTGTAGTTAATCTGGCAACAGGTGAGTAGGTGTCAAAGAAATCCTCGTCTTCCTTTTGTGTAAAACCTTTAGCAACAAGCCTTGCCTTGTACTTTTCAATAGTACCGTCAGGCCTAAGCTTCTTCTTAAATACCCATTTACAGCCAATCGGCCTGCAACCCACTGGTTTGTCTACTACTTCCCATGTTCCATTTGCAGTGATGGAGTCCATCTCACTACGGACTGCATCCTTCCAGTAATCCGCATCTGGTGATGCATATGCCTCTGCAATGGTTGTGGGAGTATCATCTATGAGATACACACTAAAGTCATCACCAAAAGATTTTGCAATCCTTTGTCTCTTACTCCTTCTCGGAGCTACAACACTGTCATCCTCCTCATTACCAAGTGGATCTATGATTGGTTCAAGAGAGGGTGTGGGTTCGAGAATAACTTCATTAGACGAACTCGGTAAAGAACAAGCAACATTCATCGGAAAATATTTTCAAAGAAAGTAACATCCCGTGACTCCAAGAGTGAACCAACTATAACATCCGGCGCTTCAGATTTAATCACTAAGAACTTATACGCCGTGCTATGGTACGAGTATCCCAAGAAGATACAATCAACTGTTTTTGGTCCGAGCTTGCGTTTCTTATTAATTGGTACGCTAACCATGGCAAAACAGCCCCAAGTACGCAAATAATGGAGTGATGGTTTCTGACCTTTCCATCCTTCATACGGAGTAATATCACTATTTTTAGTTGGAACTCTATTTAGAACATGATATGTTTGTTAAAATAGCCTCCCCCACCATGCTTTAGCCATACCGGATGTTCCTAACATGGCATTCACCAAGTCCATTAACGTCCGGTTCTTTCTTTCGGCAACCCCATTAGATTGGGGCGAATGTGGAGGTGTCCGTTCATGAATTATTCCATTCTCCGCACGAAAAGGTCAAACTCATTGGAAAAATACTCTCCACCACGATCGGACCTAACACGCTTGATTTTCTTTTTCTAATTGGTTTTCTACCTCAGCCTTATAAGTCTTAAAACATTCAAACGTCTCATCTTTAGATTTTAGAAGGAACACATAGCAGTATTTAGTTGCATCATCAATTAAGGTCATAAAGTATATTTTTCCTCCTTTTGTCAACACACCATTCATTTCACAAAGATCAGAATGAATGAGCTCTAATACTGTCGTGCACCTCCCGTCTATAGCCTTGTGTGGCTTACGAGATTGCTTTGCTTGCACACATGCTTGACATTTAGAGCCTTTGACTATAGAAAAATTCGAAATTAAATTCATAACGGATAGACGCAACATACAACCAAAATTAATATGACACAAACGTGAATGCCATATATCAGCCACCGAATTGTTTGAATCACACACATGGTTCACAACTTTATTACGAAATCGGAGAGTGAAAAGCGGAACAAGCCTCCGCGTCATAGTCATAGCCTTTGCCAATGAATTGGCCATACCCCGAAATGACTACTTTATTCGACTCAAATACCAGCTTGAATCCATCTCGACACAAGAGGGATCCACTAACGAGGTTCTTCTTTATTGAGGGCGCATGCTTTGCACGTTCTTGAGCCGCACGATCTTTTCCGAAGTGAACTTCAGATCGACCGAATCAACACCAAGAACAGAAGCATGCGAGCCGTTCCCCATCATGACGGTTGAACCTCGTGCGACCTGGTAGGAAGAAAACATAGAGATATCAGTACAAACATGAATATTGGCACCTGTATCTATCCACCAGTCATTAGATTGACATACGAAAAATACACTAGGTAAAGAATTACCATACCTAGATCCGCTAGGATCGCCAATAGTCACGTTGGCGATTTCTGCCCCCTGCTGATTCTTCTTGATGCCCTTGCGGTTCTTGCACTTCTTGGCGAAGTGTCCAGTCTCACCGCAAACAAAGCACACAACTTCATCCATGTTCTTCTTCTTCTTGAACTGAGTAGTCTGAACAGCCTTACGCTTGTTCTTGCCCGGCGTCTTTGCATCACATTGGCGCTGGACTGTTCGGGTGCCTTTGGTGGAGCATCCTTTGCCCGAGCCTTCTCTTCAACATCAAGACCAGCCAACGATCCTCAACGAGATCTTACGTCTTTTATGTTTCGTAGTCGTGGCAAAGTTCCTTCAAGACGGAGACAACTTGGCAATAATGCCACCGGCCACAAACTTATCGGGCAAAACATGTCCGAGCTGTTCGAGTTCCCTCACAATGAGTTGGAACTCATGAGCCTGTTCCACGACCGAATGGTTTTCAACCATTTTGTAGTCGTGGTACTTCTCCATCACATACGACTCGTGCCCGCATCCGCAACATCGAACTTGTGTTCAAGTGCCTCCCACAGTTCAAAGAACTCTTGATGTTCATGTAAACATCACACCGCCTGGTCGAGAGAACGCCAAAGACGCATCCGACGAAAATTGTCGTAGCCGCAGTAAACTCCTGCACCTCTTTCTCAAATCCGAGAGGTAGTGCGGGAGGATTACCCACGACCCAAAACACGCCTCAGCCACAACTGAGCCCTCGTCTGCCACCTCTTAAAATTCACACCAGTGAATTTCTCTGGTTTCATCGCATCAGTATATCCCTTAGTCATCGCTAAATGTCTATCAGGTTTTTGGATTGTTGGAAATAAAAGCAATTTACCAATGCATAAAATAATTTCGACAATAAGGAAAAGACCAACAACATGAATATGATTTAACACCAGCACTAAGATCTGAGGCATAGCCGCTTCTATCTAGTGCGAACGATGTAAGAGAAACGAAAACGAACAACAAAGAAAGACAAGACATCATTACAAAGTTGAGGATATCGGCGCGTAGGGCGGCGCGAAGACGAAGACGTAGCGCACCGCCGACGGAGATCGGGATCGGGCGGCGGCGTAGAGGGGAAGAAGACGCCCAGCGAGCAGCCGCGACGGCGCTTCCCAAAACCTGATACGCCCCCTACCCCGCAGGACGCGAGGAGATGTAGGCTTCGAGTTCGCTCTCCCGCCACCGATGGCACGCCGGGCGACGGGATGGGGGGGACACAGCGGCAAGAAGCAAGACCGGGTGGAACGGAAGAGATGAATTCTCTGTATGGAGGACGACGTCTCGCCCCTTATTTATACACGCGTCGCAGCTAAGGAAAGCGATTAGTCGCTTAATCACAAATATTACGGTAATTGTCCTTCCGCTTGTACACTTACCATAACGTGAGAATAATTGCTTACCAAATAGGCTAGCGCAATTTTCTCCATGCATGCAAAAAATATCAAGTGACAAAAGGAGGCTGCGCACCCGCAAGGGGCGGAGGCCCGAAATCACCGGACGCCATTGGCCCCGCCCCGCCCGGCGAGGCGAGGCGAGGCGAGGCGAGCGAGCACGCGCGCGCGTGTGGTTCTTCCTTTTCCCTCTCCTCATCCATAGCTTCAACAAGAATGAGATAGCTCAACTATTTAAGTTGGCCTCACTTCTCTTTAAGTAGCAAGGTAGGACTAAAGTCCCCCACCTTTCCATATATACATGCATGTGTGAGTGGGCCTTTGGGATTTATATGGAATTGTTTGGCCCATGGCCCAAAACATCTAACACTTTCAATGCATTGGATGCAAGAGTCAATGTTCTACAAATGTTACATAGAAACCAATAATATGTGAATTTGTTAATCAGTGAGCGCAAAAACCAACAATTTCGTGACACTTCAAAGAATGGGCTTAAACCAACAACACTTGTAATCATCAATCAACAGACAAAATGACAATGTACAAGTTCGTTATGCTATGAGTAAACACCAACGGTTCATAACTATGCTAAGCAATGATGTTTAAACGGCTGACAATATACATGTTCATTGCATAAGGTATGAAACGACAATGTACAAGTTCATTATATATACTATGAGTCGACACCAAAACTACTAATAACTGTGTTAGGGCAATAGCTATTGCAAACCGACAATTTACAATTTTGTTATCTAAGGTGCTAAATGACAATGTACATGTTCATTGTGCTACAACCGCCAACGATCTATATAATCGTACGTGTTAGCAATGACGCGGGAACTGACAATCTATACATCCATTATGCAAGGATCCGAAAAGTGTAGAGCAGCATAAATTTCAAAAACTCCGGCTACTGTACGCGTTGGCATATACCGACATCTTCGGTGGCTCTCTGTTTTGCGCCTCGCAAACTTCACATTTGTCGTTGATTAGGTCTGCATTTGTATCTTTACTCTCTTCTACTTAATGAAATACGGGTACGAAAAGAAAAAAACACAATCTCACTCTAATAATAAGCCTCTTATAGAAGCCTGCTTCTCTAACTTTCCAACCAGAACTTCATAGACTAGTTGGCATGAACTTAATTGTCTGTCCTCTAGCATACAGCTATGTACATTTTTAAGTCATCCTTAATTTGTCTTTTATAATAAAAAACAAAAAACTATGATATAAAGGTATTTTTTCTTCGCGACCGGAGAATATAGCCTGTATTTCATTAAGAAGAGTGAATTACAAGTCAACTATGAGAGAACCCTCATAGCGCAGATTACAACCCACTAAGATAGTAGGAAATAACCTGGAATACACATAGGAATAATAAAAAAGATACAAAGGAGAGAGCGACGCCCTCAACACCAACACCTAGTCCCTACAACCGTGCCTCGCAAAAAGAACATCGCATGGTCATGAACACGGGGAGCGCCCGGCAAGAAGGCGGCAAAGCATCCGCCAACGAACCAACAACGGCAAAGTATCCGCCAACAACCAACCAATAGCCAAGCATCGGTCAGCGAGCCAAACAGCGGCAAAGCATCCGCCAACGACCAAACGCGCAGCAAAATATCCGCAAGCTCTCAACGCGGCAAAGTATCCATGGAGAGGTAGCGACTTCGACGACAAAGTATCCGTCTAGGGAGCAATGGCGGCAAAGCATCCACTAAGGGAGAGCAAGCGGTCAAGTATCCGCTGCAAAGATAACGACGACTGCGGCAACATCAACACCCAAGGTGGACAGACCAAAGCGAAGAGAAACTTGAAGCACATGCAGGCACAGCAAGGAGCGACTCCAATGGGAGGAACACGGCGGCAGCGGAAGCGTTCCAATGAAGCCTCCAGGAAGGGAATGGCGTCCATGGACGCCAATAACGCTGAAAGAACACCCCCAAGGACTTTCGTCCAAAGAACTGCCATTGATGACCCGCGCGACAAGCAGAGCCTTCGACGACGCCTTCAAGAAGGGATATGGCGCACCTACGCCATCGCCGCCGGTCCGAAGAAACCGGGCAAGGTTTTCACCTAGCTCTTGTTCGTCGACAGACACCGAGGTGCATCATGGACGGTCCGTACAGAACACACCTCCACAGCCGTAGGCGCTGCTGCCCCAACCCGCCGCCGGTAGGCGCAGCGGCCCAACCGCTGCCGAGAGCTCCGGCCGGGGGTGGCCGAGCCAGCTAGAGGTCGACCCAAAAAGCCGCAGGAATGGCCACAGATCGGGACCGGCCGCAGCCCCGCCAGGCCCCGCGTAGCGCCGGCGGGGCAGGAAGGCCACAACCCCCTCCCCCTCCCCCGGCCACCTCAGGCAGCCACCGGCCGCCAGCAGTGTGATCCGGCTACGAGCACCCGCATCTTTGTGGATCCGGTCGGGGACCGCGAGCAAGCAGGCTAGGCAAGGGCACTAGCAGCAGAAGGGCACCGGCATCCGACGAAGTCGGAGCCGCCATGGCTGGCAACCGAGGTCGCCAAGCATGGATCCACCTTGGGAGGAGGGCGGATCCGCCCCAGACGGCCCGGATCTGGTCCACCGGCCGCCACCGCGCCGGAGAAGCTTCGGGAAGGAGGTGGTGGAGGAGGCGGGAGGCGAGACGAAGGTGGAGAAGGGAGGGAGGGACGCGATGGGGACCTTTCTGGAGCCGCCACGGGCCGCCCGCGCCGCCGCCGCAGGGGCAGCGACGGCGGCCGAGGAGGGAGCAGGAGGGGCGGCCTTTGGGGCGGCGCCGGGCGGGCACCCCCGAGTCGCCCGAAGGGAGCGACGCGAGGGCCCTTCAGGTCATGCTTGGCCCGATATAAAGATATTTGTTTTTTGTACAACAGAAATAAGAAGACTACACGGAAGGAGTCACGTTGACCAGGGCAATATCTCTCTCCGGCCTCGGGTTGGAATAATCATAGAGATGCATGGAAGCCCTGCTGCGCAGCCGCAGGGGATACGGATACTGGCCGGCCGGCCCACTTCACCAGGTTTTCTAGGCAAAAGGCTTACTACGTTTCAACTCGCATGTATTATAACGCTCGCGTCGTGAAGCCGCGGTGATGTGCAAGACCTGCACGCCGGACTCGCATATCCAATTCCTACAGTCTTCCTGCCTTTCCGTTTTGCATTGCGTTCAATTTACTCACAGCACCCCATGCATCTAAAAGTTACTGTAGGTCCTACATATTTAGATGCAGCTTTTTCTGAAGTTTTATAAAAAAAAAATACCAAGGTTATGCTGGAGTATTAGACAAAAACCTACCATTATTTAATGTGGTCTGCTGTGAGTAAATAGGGCCTAAAAATAGTCGTCACCAGTGAGCCCGTTGATATATATAAAAACATATACATTAAATACAATTATATATAAAACAATACCTGCACCTACGGTTTCAAATTATAAGTAGTTTTTTTACTTTCTAGGTACATAGATCTTACTATATGTATCTAGATATACAGCAAGTAATGTACTAACAAACAAAAATAACTTATAATTTATAATGGAGGGAGTAATTGTCATAAAATATTAATGATTTTCTAAAAGATTCCTCAACTTTAAAAGTTACTTATTTAATCACTTTTTGGATTTATATTGTTAACTTACATGTCAAAATTAAAGATTTTATCACACCATATCCCGGTCCTTCCCTCCCCAGTGCCCACCTACCCACACACACCACAAACCCATAACCAGCAAAAACAATTTCATGCATTTGTCAAGTACTAATGTTGGTGTTGTTCTTTTACCTTGTGCCACACCGCTATTTCTATCTTTAGTATCCATTTGCTAGTCAAGTATTCAAACTTTTTTCCTCTAAATTTTTTAAATAAAAACAAAACTTTTCTACATGATTTTTTGCAAACTTTCCAACAGGACTTCTTGGACCGGCTGGCATTCTTAATTATTAATTTGTCCTTTATAGCTTGTATACAGCTATATGTACATCTTTAAGCCACATCCTTAATTTGTTTTTTAGTAATAAAAAACAAAGTATGATACAAAAGTATTTGTTCTTTGTGCAACAGAAATAATAAAAAATACTACACGAAAGCAGTGACCGACCAGGCCATATATCTCTGCAGCCATGGTTTAGAATGTTGAAGATGGAAGCCTGCAGCTGCAGACGCTATTCCAGCCGGCCGGTCCACTCCACCAGGTTTTCTGGGCAAAAGGCTTCCGTTTCAACTGGCGGTATACAGCTCGTGTCATGAAGCCGCGGTACGTGACGCGCAAGGCCTGCACGCCAGACTCACCAACTAGTCCTACAGCATCCAATGCCTTGCCTGGTGTGTGCTGAGCGAAAATCCTACAGTCCTCCTGCCTTTCCTTTTTGCCTGGCTCTTCAAATTACTCAAGCCCCACGCCGCCCCCCTCAGCCCCCCCCCCAAAAACCATATAAAAGTTTATTTTAATTAGGGGGGGGTACTTAGATGCAACTTTTCCTTGAGTTTTAGAAGGAAAAAGTACCAATTTTATGCTGGAGTTCTAAATAAACCTACCGTTATTTAATGTGGTCCACTGTGAGTAAATAGGGCCCAAAATAATGTGGTACTTATTTAGTGACATATAAACAAAGCTAGAGAATGGAACTACTGAAAACTTGAAATTCCCTCACGGTGTATTACCGTCAGGGAAAATACATGAAAATGTACGTGACGGTCATAAAAAATAAAAATATCGCTATAAAATTTCTTACGGTGCACTTACCGTCGGGAAAATAAAAAATACCGTCGGGGACTAGCTCGACAGGGGTAATTCCAGTTTTTGCCCGACGTTGGTCGTGAATTTCAAGTTTCCAGTAGATACATCAAATACATTCTTATATAAAGCATATATATTAAATACATTCTTCTATAAAACATTTACATACTCCCTCCGTTTCAAATTATTTTTTTTATTTTCTAGGTACATAGATCCTACTGTGTACGTAGATATATATTATGTCTTGATACATGGCATAACACAATGTAAGTAGAAAAGCAAAAACAACTTATAATTTAGAATGGAGAGAGTACTTGTGTTATAAATATTGATGATTTTTTATAAGTTTGGTTAAACCTTAAGTTACTTATTTAATCACCTTTTGGATTTCTATTGTTAAGTGACATGTCAAAATTTAAGATTTGACCACACCATATCCCAGCCCTCCCCTCCCCAACTACCCACTCCCACACATCACACCACAGACCCATATAACCAACCCAAAAAAATCATGTATATGTCAAGTATTTATGTTAGTGTTGTTCTTGTACCTTGTGCCACTACTATTTTTATTCTATCTTTTATTATGCATTTGCATGTCAAGTATTCAATTTTTTTTCTGTGAATGTTTCAAATAAAAAACAAAACTTGTATACATGATTTTTTGCAAGCTTTTATAGGTTACATTAAAAAACTTGGCATGATATCATGGCAATGATAATCAATCTAGCTGAGGCAAATTAATGATGCTTAGTGTGATGGCAGCCATGCAGTGAGCATATGCACGTCTGCAAAACTCTGCATCTCTGGGGTTTCATGACAAAACTCTGCATCTCTGGGGTTTCATGACTCAATCATAAGTCGAACTCCAGTTTTCTTTGTTTTTTAATTTCATTCTTTTTTCGGACAGAACTCCAGTCTTGTTGTTCATGTAATGCATTAAGAGCTAGCCAACGAGGGCAAGGATCGGATGCTATATGCAGACTGTAGCTAGGTGCCTAGGTGCAATCCACTGCTGAGTTCTGATGATGAGCTGAGTGATGTGTTCTGATGAGCAGAGAGTCTGATGTCTGTCAGTGTCGTCGATTCTAAGATCTAGGTACCATCTGAAGAATGAACGGAATAGCTATTCTGTCCTCCCCTCTATCCTCCATCAGTACTAGCTACCCCAGGATTATGGAAAAAATCATTGAGGTGGGTGCTCACCCCTCCGGTGCTTCTTAAAAATAAAGACTTCATAGAATATAGTATCGAAACTTTCTCGACTTTGATGGTTTTCACATGATTAGTTCTGATTTGCACAATGCAATATAATGATAATCAGCCTAAACGGGCTGAAAGCAGCTATATTTTGTATCCTGTGATTCGCCAGAAACGGTATACTCACTCTAAAGACATCATAAATATTCTAAAAGAAAAATGGCGGCAACTACAAATCCGGTTAACAATAATAGATAGAAATAATTAAACTGACACTTTGAATGTATTGGATGCAAGTCAACATTCTACAAATGTTACATAGAAGCCAACAATATGCGAATATGGTACTCAGTGAACACAAAACTGACAAATTTGGGACGCTTCAAACATATTGGGTTTAAACTCATAATACTTGTACCCCTCAATCAGGAGACACAAAATGACAATATACAAATTCATTATGCTACAAGCAGACACCAACAGTCTATATTAAGCAATAACATGCAAACCAACAATATACACTTGCATTACTTAGTGTGCAATACAACTATATGTACACTATGAGCGGACACCAACGACCAATAACTGTGTTAGGGCAATGGCGCGTAAACTGACAATCTAGCTATGCTTGTTATCTAAGGTGCTAAATGACAATGTACATGTTCGTTATACCATGAGCGGACCCTAACAATCTATAATCGTGTTTGTAGTTACGTGGGAAACTGACAATCTGCATGTTCGTTATGCCATACCGCTTGTTTAGTATAGAGCAGCATAAATTTCAAAAACTCCAATATGGGAAAAGCAATCTCGCTCTAATAATGAGCTTCCTATAGAAGCCTGCTCCTCTAATAACTTTACAGCATGACTTCCCGTGTGTTTGAATTGCGGGATATCTCAGATTTAACACAGTTGGTATATTGTTTGGTTTGGTGAGTTGTAAACTCGGGTCCAACCCAGTAGGGAGAATATGCTCCCTCGATGCGGGTTATCTAGATACCACCAAATCAAGGGGACCGAGCAAACCTAGTTGAACGTCATTTGCCTCCGTCTTCTTCCTTTGTCCGTGCAGGTGCCAAGCTGTCGGGCATTGCACTAGTCATGCAAGTGCAGGGTGACATATCGGCATATGCATTCCTCCATCGGTGCCGGGGCGTGAGCTCTGGGTTGTGTGACTTCCTCCATTGGGGCCTGGGGAAGCAGGTGGGTCAGGGATCTAGTCGTCACGAGCTAGAAGAAGGTGGTTGAGTGCTTGACAGCTTGGTCCCATGACCAATCCATCCCAACCCACTCGATCTCTTACAAAATAAAATAAAATTGAAATAGTTCTACCCTCAAACCAAACATGAGATGGGTCCAACCAAACACACAGTTTCTTGGACTAGTTGGCATACACTTAATTGTTTGTCCTCTATAGCATACAGCTATATACATATTTAAACCATCCTTATTTTGTTTTTGTAGTAATAAAAAACAAAAATTGCTATAAAGGTATTTGTTTTTTGTGCAACAGAAATTAGAAGACTACACAAAAGCAGTGACTGACTAGAACTGGGTCTCTGGCCATGGGTTAGAATCTTGGAGATGGAAGCCGCTGCATACACGCTACATATAGGGGGCATTACTCGTGCCCTCTCACCAAATTCCAGCTTTTGTTTCAACTACCTAGTTTTAACGCTGGTGTCGCGAAGCCGCGCTGGCGTGCAACGCCTGCTGGACTCGCATCTAGTCCTATAGCATCCCATGCCTTGCTTGGTGTGTCCTGAGATGCCTTTCCTTATTGCCTGCCTCCACACAACACCCCTATACAAAAAGTTTATTTTAGACCCTATTTAGATGCATCTTAATTTTATGTCATACTTATTTAATACCAACATGGTACTTATTTAGTATATATCATACAAAAAGCTGGGGAATGAGGGTAAATCAGTCATCTTTGGTGAGCCCATTGATATATATAAAACATATATATAAAACATATACATTAAATGCATTCTTATATAAAACATACCTCCTTCCTCCAAGTCATTTTTTGTTTTTCTAGGTACATAGATCCTACTATGCACCTAGATATTATGTCTAGATACATGACAAAACAATGTACCTAGAAAAATCAAAAGCGCCTTATAATACAAAATGGAGAGAGTACTAGCCACAAATATTGATGATTTTCTATGAGTTTGGTCAAACTTTAAAATTTATTAATGACTTTTGGATTTATTATTAATTTACATTTCAAATTTAAAAATTTGACCACACCATATCAGGGCCCTTCCCTCCCCACCTACCCACACACACCACAAACCCATAACCAACCTAAAAAATTTCTTGTGCTCGTCATGTTGCTAGAAAAAACATGAGTGATAATAATCTAATTTTTCAAGAACTCCTCTGGAGACTTAAAAAGATAACATATAAACATAAACATATAACCAACATATATACATATATAAACATAACCAAACTCGTTAGCACTAAGTTAATCAAAACAAGTCTCTCGCCAACCAACCCAAAGTAATTATCCTTTCCAATCATCTCTAGCATGATACAGCTAGCTATTCGTATACTAGCCATATTTTTATTATTATTATTAAAAAAAATTAATTACTAATTAAGAAGGCTGTCATGCCATCTACACGAGCCCAGCCAGTGCTAGGTTGAGCACCTGAGATCTCGAAAGGTGGTCCCACACCCACACCACACATATAGCCACTGCAGCTGTTTGGCTTGGACTCATCAGGCGGCCAATCTGCGGCGACCATGGCGACTGGTACCATGGCCGGCGGTGCTGCTGGTGGAGAGGAGGAGCGGGGGGCAGAGGGGGCCGCCGGCAACGTCGCCCTCTCATCCTCGCCGTTGGTGGTTCTCGTGTCCGACGTCGGCTCCCACACTGAAAGCCCCGTAGTCCAGCGCAAGCCTCGCAGCTATGTCCCCGCGCCGCGCCGTCGCGCCCGTGGGGCTCAAGCTTGGAATTCCCGTGCTCCCACCGGCGCCGGCCAAGGAGAAGCAGGCGGGGCTGTGCGCGAACTGCGGCGCGACCAAGACGCCCATGTGGAGGACTCTGCCGACCGACCCGCAGGTTCGGGTCTGCAACGCCTGCGGGATCCGGGTCAGGAGCCTCAGGGCAACCGGGGCGGTGCTGCCGGAGCAGGTGCACGTCCCCCGCCAACGAAGAAGGTGAGTGCTCCCTCTCCCAGTCCAGAGCTCCAGCGCGCGCACCGTCCCCCGTCTCCGGCGGGCATGGAGAGGCCGGCGAAGAAGAGGGCGAGGCTGTGCGCGCCGTGCAGCGCGACCGAGACGCCCAAGTGGAGGATTTTGCCGACCGGCCGGCAGGGCATGCTCTGCAACTCCTGCGGGATACGGCTCAGGGCACCCGGGCGGTGCTGCCGGCGGAGCAGCCTGCCCCACAGGAGCTCCAGCCGGCGTCGGATCCGGAGTCCCCGCCGGGCGTGATCGTGATCGTGATTGATGATGACTAGCTTAGCTAGGGCGCTAGGCTAGCGATGATAATCAATCTAGTTTAGCCAGTGATGAGGATGCTCGTCGGCAAACTCAAGTTCATGACTCAATCGCAAGTCGAACTCAAATTTTATTTTATTTTCCTTTATTTTCGGACAGAACTCCAGTCTTCTTGTTGTCCATGTAATGCAGTGAGAGTTAGCCAACGAGAGCAAGATGTGATCTGCAGACTATAGCTAGGTGATGCCTAGGTCTAGTTCTGAGAATGAAGAGTTTGATGTCTGTCAGTGTCGTTTACTCTAGGTCTAGGTATCATCTGAAGAACGAACATTCCTTTGCTTTGCTTGTTTAATTTCACTGTATCATTATCAGGAAATTGCCGTTCTCTCTGTCATGGCTGATGAGCTCCAATCCCATTCCATCTACCAGTGCTTTGCCCCTCTCTTGGCGTACGTACATCTGTGACCACAGTTCGTTATGTTTAATTTAGTTGCTAGCTTTATTTCTCGCGTTGAAGTAAAGCGCATCTCACAATCTGTTATTATATCACTTTGTTCTACGCCCAAACTGTAATGCCGATCGATTTGGTTGCTACAAATACACTGTATATATGTAGGTGACTGCTGGTAACCGAGCTGCCCATATATATACAAACTAACTTCGTCCACCATTTCACAGTGGCTGTCCAAGTTATTTAGGCCAAATTAACAGTTTGCGTCACATGAATTGGTTCAGTTTCCTCATTAGATCATGAGAACAAACCAATAGGTACCCAAGCAAAGTTTGCCGAGCCACGAATGACATAGCTCTGTTGTCCTCCCGCTGTATACTCCTTTAATTTAGGGCTTGATCAGTTTTGTTCTTGAAATCAAAGCAATTGAAGGGGACTTGAGGGGATTGAATCCTTTTCAGTCCGCAATTCTAGGATCAAACGAACATATGCGTATATCCTTAGGCCTTCTTCGGTTGCACCCTAGACCGTAGGGGTTGGAATGGATTGTAGGGGATTGAAGGGGATTTTTGACTTATAGGGGATTAAATCTCCCTCAATCCCTCCAAACCCCTTAGGTTGGGTTCAAACAAACAAAACAAGCCCGGTTGGGTTCAAACAAACAAAACAAGCCCTTAAGGGGATTTGTCTCCAAATTCTTGTGCTGATGCCATGCATCCTCTATCACTGGCTAGCTAGATCTGTGGAAGTGAAGCCCCTATCACAAGTTATTTCACTTTGTTCTACGCCCAAAATGTAGCCGATCGATTTGGTTACTACAAATACACTGTATATATATATATATATGTAGGTGCACACTGCAGGCAAAGTAGCTTCCACCATTTCACAGTGCCTGTCCAAACTTAGGCCAAGTTAAAGTTCGCATCACATGAATCGGTTCAGTTTCCTCATTAGATCCTGAGAACAAACCAATACAGGTACCCAAGCAAAGTTCAACAACCCACGAATATGACATAGCCCTTGTCCTTCGTCTGTACTTATTTTAGGGCTTTGTTTGGTTTGTTCTTAGAATAAAAGGAATTGAAGGGAAATGGAGAGGAATATTGAATCCCTTTCAGTCCCCAGTTCTGGGATCAAACGAACATATAACCCTTAAGGGGATTTGCCTCCAAACTCTTGTACTGGTGCCATGCATAGTCCATCACCGGCTAGCTAGATTTGTGGAAAATCAATCAGGTGGGAGGCTCGCCCTTTCGTTGCTACTTCAAAAAGAGAAGTCATAGAATATCAAAACTTCCACGACTTTGAGGGTTTTCAAAAGACGAGCTGTGATTTGCACAATTACAATATTATAATAATGTCAACCTAAACTAGGTGAAAGTGGCTATATATTTTATATCCTGAGATTCACCAAAAATAGTATAATCACTCTAAAAACTCATAAGATGTTCTAAAGGAAGAGAAAATAAAGGAAAAAAAAGGGTGGCAAACAATGAATCTATTAACCAATAAATAGAAAAACTGACACCATCAATGCATTGGATGCAAGTCCATTAATCAGTGGACACAAAACTGACAATTTTGGGATGCTTCAAGCATTGGGTTTAAACCGACAATACTTGTGCCCACAATTAGAAGACATAAAACAACATGAACAAGTTCGTTATGCTACGAATAGACACCAGCGGTCTATAGCTATGTTAAGCAATGACGTGCAAACTAAAAATATACATGTGCATTGCGTAAGGCGCAAAACAACAACGTACAAGCTTGCTATATATATACTATGAGCGGACACCAACGGCCAATAACTGTGTTACGGCAATGGTTTGTAAACCGACAATCTACACATGTGTTATCTAAGGTACTAAACAACAACTTAAATGTTCATATGCTACGAGCGAACACCAGCAGTCTATAATCGTGTTAGAAATGGCGCGGGAAACCGACAATCTACACGTTTATTATGTTAGGATCGGAGGCTATGTTAAGATAGAGCAACATAAATTTAAAAAACTCCAATATAGAAAAAGCCCAATCTCTGCTCTAATAATAAGCTTCTAATAGAAGCCTCCTCTAACTTTCCAACAAGACGACTTCTTGGACTAGTTGGCATACACTTAATTTTTGTCCTATATAGCATACAGCTATGTACATCTTTAAGCCATCCTTCATTTGTTCTTCTAGTAATAAAAAACAAAAAATATGATACAAAGGCTTTTGTATTTTGTGCAACATAAATGAGAAGCCTACACCCAAAGCAGTGACTGTCCAGTACAGGGCATATTTCTCTGATCCTGGGTTGGAATCTTGCGCTTTGTTCGGATTGCAAATTTTTGCAATCCGATGAATAGTAGTGTTTTCGTTTTATTTGACAAATATTGTCCAATCGTGGTCCAACTAGGCTCAAAAAGATTCGTCTCGTGATTTACAACTAAACTGTGTAATTAGTTATTTTTTTTACTTATATTTAGTGCTCCATATATATGGGTAAAAAATTGATGTGATGGAGAGAGAGTGGAAAAATTTGGAATTTGGAAGGAACCGAACAAGGCGTTGAAGATGGAAGCCTGCAGCTATAGGCGCGGTACAGTACAGATAGAGAGTGTTCTCGTGCTCTCTCACGTAACTCTGGCCGGCCGGTCCACTGCACCCCACCGGGTTTTCTGGGCAAAAAATGCTTCGTTTCAACTGGCGTGTATAACTTTCGCGTCGCCAAGCCGCTGTGACGCGCAATGCCTGCACGCCGGATTCCCATCTCCAATGCCTGGTGTGCTGAGCGAATCCTACGGTCTTCCAGCCTTTCCTTTTTTGCATTTCTTTCAATTTACTCACGGCACCCCCCATACAAAATTTTAGTATTTCATTGCTCCATCAGTCCATCTAGATGCAACTTTTTCTGAAGTTTTAGAAGAAAAAATACCAAGGTTATGCTGGAGTTTTAGACAAACCTACCATTATTATTTAATGTGATCCGCTGTAAGTAAATAGGGCCATAAAAAAATGTGCTACTTATTTAATACCTACGTGATACTTATTTAGTATCATAAACAAAGCTGGAGAATGGGTGTAAATCAGCCATCACCGGTGAGCTTGCTGATATATATAAAACAAATGCATTAAAGAAGTTCTTTATATAAGACATATACGTGCTCCCTTGGTTCCAAATTATAAGTCATTTTTGTTTTTCTAATAATATATATATTTTTATGTACCTAGATATATATTAAGTCTAGATACATGATAAAAAGTGATATATCTGAAAAAGCCAAAACAATTATAACCAACCAAAAATTGAGTGAGTACTTTTGGATTTATAAAATGTAGTAAGTACTTATCAAAAATATTGATGATTTTCTATAAGTTTGTTCAAACACAAAAAAAAGTTACTTATTTAATCACTTTTTGGATTTATATTTTTAAGTTACATGTCAAAATTAAAAAATTTGACCACATCATATCCTAGCCCTCCCCCCCCACCTACGTACCCACACACACGACAAACCCAAAACCAATAACTAAGCAAAAATTTTGTTCTTTCTTCTTTATTATGCATTTGCAAGTCAAATATTCAAACTTTTTTTTTCTCTCAGTTTTTTAAATAAAAAAAATTCTGCATGATTTTAGCAAACTTTTTAGATTATATTAAAAAAAACTTTTGCTTCCAACTTTGTAGAGTGAAACTTTTCTACATGAATACCAAAAACTTTTACTAACTAGAGAGAACTTCCTACATCCAAACTTTAGTACTGTGCCGATCAAACCCTTAAACCTAACTTTTGGAAAAAAAAAAAATACATGCATAAAACTTTCATAGCCAAAATTTCATGTCATAGATCCAACCATTTCTTTAACATGAAAACTTTTAAATCCCATATAGAAAACTATGTAGATTAAAACTTTTCAACTGTATATATAAAAATTTATCCACTTGAATTTTTGAAACAATCAGATTACAAGCATAGAACTTTTAAAATCCCAGCATTCAAATATATATAAATTTTATATTGCTCTATCTTTAAGGGTATGATTGGTACAGCCCCTCTTGCTCTTAATTCTATGTGAGAAGTGATTCTCTGATAGAAGTGATTCTCCTAGTGCAATAATTTAATATAGACACTTAAAGAGAGAGAGAGAGTAGTTAATTACTAGTACGTATTTAGACATATGTAAGCAATTGTAAGAGCCTTTATGCCTACAATGGAGTCTGCTTTTTTTTTTTTTGGTTGCTATAGACATTGTCTAAACTTTCGTTTTTTCTTGTGTTAGGCGTCAACTGCTTAGGAAGGCAACGGACGCAAACTCCATTGTAGGCATAAACCATCTCCGATCCGTACCATCCATGTGGCCAAAAAAAATAAGTATCAACTGCCTGCAAGTGCCGCCGGTCCAAACGAGCGGCGCCCTCATTGTGCGTGGCCTTAATTAAGGGACAAAAGAACTGCACATTATTAGGGTTGGTAATGACGTGTGCTCTAATGCAAGACCAACGGGAGCTAACAGGAGCTGTGATCTCATTTAAAAATTACAGGCCATGCATGCACACGTAGATCATCGTAGATGCACTGTCTAAGCTCTTGCCTATCGTGCAGGCTATATATATACTAGGACGTGCCACGCGTGCAGTGGTTCTTCGCACCTGTGTGTGGTTCTTCGCACCTGTGTGATGATATTATGTGTAGTTTGAGTGTACAGCAAACAGTTCAATAGAGTGAACATTGCATTGGTACTTTATGGCAAGTATTCACAAATCACAAATAGTAGCATACCATACATTAACTTACACATGCTCAATGACAAACTTAGACATACATTATCAAAACTGCACAAACGTAAATACAGGCGAAGAGAAATCAGTTTGTATATACCAAAAGAGGTTCTGTGTCAATGCTACGTATGTCCATTTCACTGTGTAAAACTTGGAAACATGTACATAAAAAGCACAGGTACGTACTTGGCATTGCCGTGGAATTGAATCACAACCTTTGTGCTCTCAGAGAGTGTTGTCTCTGAAAGGTTCTTTTGTTGAACAGCATATTACATACGCTTGAGCTGATAAAAGTATTTGAAAATAATTAACATTCATGGTTAATCGAAGTTTCTTATGAGCCACTAAAATTTTAGCAATTTCACCATTGGTGGGGTTAGATGATGATAGCAGAAATATCAAATAATGTGAACATAATTTGGGTTGATCAAACTGTTACATGATCCTCTTTATGAAAGAAGAATAAGTCAATCTATCACCTAATAGAGGAGATGAATCATCTATTATTGTTTGCGCATTTCACATGGGAGTTCATATTGCCTAAATAAAAAATATCATATACAACTTTGGCAACAACTTGTCTCTACCTTATGATAAGTGATGCATTGAATTCAAGTTAGAAACTTAGAACTATCACACGACAAATTTCAGGAAATATGAATGAATAAATTTATCATTGAAATTAAAGGAGGAGATGAACTATTGTTGCTTTTGCAGAAACTTGAGATGGGAGTTCATAATTTCCCTAACAAATAACATCTTATAAGAACTAAAACTGCATAGGCAAGAACTCTATTCTAGTGAAATTTGCTTACAATTTCCATCCCATTAGCCGCTCATATAACTCAATTCAAATCCTATAAGCTTTACTTTTATGTGCAGTTCAATCAGGACTTAAATGTGCAAAAGAAAGTGCAAGCAGTAAGAAATTTAACCTCAGACTTCGTCATGTTTCAATAAACCTCTTTGGATGATGCAGGCATTTCCAATCTGCAGATGATGTGAAGGAATCTGCAAAGTAATCATATGAACTTTTGTGGAGGAGTAGAGTGCCAAATTCTCTTTGAATTTTATGTTATTTTGGCTGACAATATCATGCCAAATTTGGTGCAGAAAGATTTATACTATCAATGCATGGGGCCAAAAAAAACCCCCGGAGAGTAGAAATAAAGATATACTTAATTGGCGTTGATGTCCTTCACAAGTCAGAAGTGCTCAATTATTTTTCCTATCTTGAAACTAAGTCAAAGATATAGAAGTATTATGGCCAAACGGATAAAATAACCCTCCTAAATATTTACAACTACTCAAGTACTGATATTGAGACTTTATCCTCATCACTACCAAATGTGAAGTTCCATCAAGCACAGCCAGCTAAGGCAGTAGTGTGACGAAAATGGGGTTTTTTTTTTTGATACTGGAAAGCTTGTTTCGATTAGAGACCAGCTCCAGGTAAATCCCCCCTGACAAGTTCAGTAACAAAGATGGGGATTTGGCTCAAGAAGACAGCCGAGCCAGAGCTAACCATGCTCGCCCCGTGAGTTGCAAGGCCATCAGCAACCTTGTTGCAATTTCTCGGACAATGCCGAACATCACAAAAATCAAAGCATGTACTCATCAAGTCCCTGATTTGTATGAGCAGGCTCCCCTCCACACTCAGATCAAGGTCCCTTGATGTGAGGCCCCATACTGTAGCGTCCGTCTCCAAAATGATTCTCCCTATTCCTAACTGAGACGCTCTTTGGAAACTATACAACGCAGCCATTGCTTCAGCTTGTAGAGGACTAACCACTCTCGAAAGGTTACCATACCCTCCTTCCAGGTATTGACCATCTTTATTTCTCACCACAAAACCCCAGCCACCCTGGTTGGAAGATGTTTTAAAAGCACCATCAATATTGATCTTATATAAATTTTCTGGAGGGGGTTCCCATCTTTCATCTTTTGAGTTTTGGCTTGATGTCTTTTTCTTCTCTTTGCCCCCAAATTCTGCCACATAATATGTTACAAGTGAGCACACTTCTGCAGCAATAGCCCTTCTTTCTCGTGTGTTTACCTTATTTCTTGCCGACCACCATCTCCATAAAAGCACAATTATCTATAGTTGGGTTGACAAAGGGAAAGACCATATCTTGTGCATCATATCCTTGCCAGAGGAGCTAGCTGCCAGAACTTGACGTTCCTCTTCCAAATTCAAGATTCTCCAGCAATCTTTTACTCCTTTGCATTTGAAAAACAGATGACAACAATCTTCATCCAGCCTATGACACATAGGACAGAGGGTATCCTCCTTTATTCCCCTCCGTGCCAGATTTCGCTTCACTACCAAACTATTGTGCACCAGACGCCACACAAACATTTTCACCTTGTTTGGGACCTCCATCTTCCAAATTTTCTCCCACCTGAAAGGGGCCTGTCCAGGCATAGCTGATCCAGAGATCGTTGCATTCCTGCCCTGTTCGCTTTCCCTCCTCTGGACTACCAACTTGTAAGCTGATTTAATTGAGAAGCACCCCTTTTTGTCGTAGTGCCAAGCTGGTCTATCTTCCAGATCATGATTTATCCTTAGCTTGAGGATTGCCTCCGCATCAACATCCGAGAAAATGTCCTGCACTAGAAATTCATCCCAGTCTCCAGCGCCTGGATCAATCAGATCTGCCACCTTCGTCAAAATTGTAGCCCCTCTATTAGTAACAGGTCGCCTTGTGCTCCCATGTGGAATCCATGGGTCCAACCAAATACTGATTCACCGTTACCAATTCTCCATATCACCCCTTCCTTTAGTAGTTCAACACCCTTTAAAATACTCCTCCATGTATAAGTTATCCCATCACGTGGAACACAATTTAGGATGCTTCCATGAGGGAAATATTTCGCCTTGAGGACTACAAAGTATCAGGGTATATCAGGATTCTCCAAGCTTGCCTGGCGAGCATAGCAATGTTAAAAAGATATAGATCCCTAAAACCCACCTCCCTTCTCCTTTCGTAAAGTCAATTTGTCCCAGTGCCAACCAATGAATTTTATTTTCCTTGTCGTTTTGGCTCCACCACCACCTTCCAATCATAGAATTTAACTCATCGCACAACCCTTTGGTCAACTCGAAGCAAGACATTGCATATGTTGGGATTGCTTGAGCCACAGCCTTCACTAGAATTTCCTTGCCTGCTTTGGACAAAAGCTTTTCCTGCCACCCTTGAATGCGCAGCCACACTTTCTTTTTTATATATTCAAAAGCCTTCTTTCTTGACTTACCAATGGATACTGGCAAACCTAAGTATCTCTCACTTTTTGCTTCCTGTTGAATACCAAGAGCTTGTCGGACCTCATCCCTAACCTCCATATTTGTATTTGGGCTGAACAGAACATAGGATTTATCTCTATTTATCACCTGAAGCCCTCTCATAGACCAATAAAATCCTTCTCAATTCTATAGCATCCTCCCTGGAGGCTCTCATCAGCACCAGCGAATCATCAGCAAAAAATAGGTGGTTAATTCTTGGAGCTTGTCTGCACACCCTAATGCCCTCGATCTTCCCTTCCTCCTGTGCTTTCTATAGCAAAGCCGATAAACCTTCAGCACAAAGAATGAATAGGTATGGGGATAAAGGATCACCTTGACGAAGGCCCCGTTGAGGATAAATGCGATTGGAGTACTCCCCATTGACCTTGATGCAATAACCGATCGTTGATACACATTTCATCACCTTTTTCGACCCATCGATCCGCAAAACCCAGTTTTATCATCATCTCCTTCAAAAACTTCCATTCTATCCTATCATAAGCCTTACTCATATCTAGTTTAATGGCAGCCACCCCATTCTTTCCCTTTCTCCTATGATTCAAAAAAATGTGTCAGTTCATAAGCAAGCAATACATTATCAGTAATTAGTCTTCCCGGGACAAATGCACTTTGGGATGGTGAAATAATTTTTTGGCAAGACCAGCTTCAATCTATTTGCTAGAACCTTGGAGATAAGTTTGTACACCACATTACATAGGCTGATGGGCCTCAAGTCCTTCAAAATTCTCCAAAGTTGTAGTCTTTGGAATAAGGACAATTACAGTATCATTCCATCCCACCGGCATAGCAGCCCCATTAAGCACCCTAAGCACCTCTTCCTTAACCTTGCTACCCACTAGAGACCAGAATTTCTTTAAAAAATCACAGGCATACCATCTGCTCCTGGTGCCTTCAGATCACCCATCTCCTTTAAAGCGTCCCAAACTTCATCACTTGAGAACGGTGCAGCCAGATTATCATTTATCTCTTGAGTTACCTTGGTTTCAACGCAGCCAAGGACTTCCTCAATGAGTGAACCTGCAGAGGACATGAAAAGTTGCTGGTATTGGTTAGCAATAAAAGTTCTTAAGTGTTTCCCCGCCACCACTCCACCGCCATCGTCCTTCAGCTTATGTATTGTATTTTTCCTTCTCCTTTCAGAAGCTTGAGCATGGAAGAACTTGGTATTCCGATCACCCTTCGCTAGCCATGTCGAGTGTGCTCGTTGTTTCCAATATACATGCTGTTGGTCCAGGAGACGATCAAGCTTATACCTCAACAAATGTTCACGGTTTATCTGCTCTTGAGAAATAGCTGCCCTCCGCCACCTATCCAGCTCTCTCTTAGCATTTTTAATTCTCTTCTCCAGGTCTCCTAAGACCTCACGATCCCACTGCCATAACTCCCCCAACACCCGAGCTTGGATCTCCATGAGGCTCACCTCACCTCCGCTGATAGCATTCACCCATGCCTCCTTTACTCTTCCCACACACTCTTTCGCCTCCAGCCACCGTGCTTCAAATTTCTTCATTACCTCTAATGGTTTCCTCCAATGAGCTTTCTCCCCTAGCACCAAGTTCCACGATGACAAAATCGATGGTCCGAATGATGAGGATCGCCATTGATCACACGAACCAAAGGGAAATGAGCCCGCCATTCGTTGTTTGCCACCGCTCTATCCAATCTTTCTCTAGTGTAACTAGATGCATTATGATGGTGATTCCTCCATGTAAAAGCGTCACCCACAAAGCCTAGATCATGGAGCTCACATTCCTCTAAGACTTCATGAAACTTCAGCATACTACTTCCCCCCTTGCTGCTCCCCCTCCTTCTCACAGCTGAAAAGAACTTCATTAAAGTCTCCACAACATAACCACGGCAGCTTGCTCCGGTACTTTAGGATACGAAGCAGATCCCAGGTCTTCTCCTTCTCTTCACTTCTGGATTCCCCATATATCCCTGTAAACCTCCATGAAAAACCATCCGCCTCCTTTATCCTCGTATCAATGTGGTATTTTGATAAACTTAAGACCTTCAAATCCACCTCCTTTTTCCAGAACAGCGCCAACCCTCCCTTTGTCCTCACGCTGTCTTTTACCATCATGTTCATCATATTCAGCTTCCATCTAAACCACTCCATCCATCTCCTGTCATGTTTTGTTTCGGAGAGAAACAAAACATCGGGGTCCTCCCTCTTCTAGACATCCAGAAGACCACGAACTGCCAGGCCATTCCCCAATCCCCGGTAGTTCCATGCTATGAGCCTCATTTTGGCTGGCGGGATTGGTCAGCCAATCCCGCCTCCAAAGAGAGTATCGAACCAGGCTCATTCCCACTACCTGACGCCTCCTCCATTCTTCTCCTCTTCTCCTCTTTCCGACTGCCCTTGGCCTCCTCCAACCCCCTTTTCCCCTTCCCAAAGGAAACCTCAGACCACGCTTCCCCCCTAGGCCTCCTTGGCGTTCTCTTATAAGTACCCACCATCCTCTTCTTACCCTCCCCCATCCTTTTCTCCTTAACCAGCCCCTCCAACACTCTGTGGCTATGGTTTGTTCCCTAGCCTCCGACATAGGGAAACTGTTTTGCCCCAAAACGATGGGGGACCCCATCTTTGCCCCTGCTGTAAGCACCCCCTTGAACTTCTCTACCTACCCAACCCTTTCCACCTCCATATCACTAGGCCCCTCCGCCTCCACTTCCTAAATTTGTATGAGAATAGCAGCAGCTCCTGAACCACTAACCTGCTCTACCCCTACGCTTAAAATAGGATTTTCCTCCACCCCAGTCTTCTCCGCCACACCCTTTGCCGCTATGACCTGGACCTCCCCCACCAAAACCTCCTCCTGGTGGCCTAAGGGCCTGTGATCTTCCTTCAAGGTCTCCCTGCTATTGTCATCCACACCCAAGTAAGCTTCTTTGGTTTCCCACCCCTCTTTTCCTCACCACCCATCCTCACAGGACTCAAACCGTCATCCGGCAGCTCAGGATCGGCAACGGTAGAGGCTTTTAGGGACAAAGAGTCTGACCTGCAGAGCCCTTTCCCCGATGACTCCCGGCCCCCACTTCCAGCTGACCTTTGTTGAGAGCCACCTGAACCTCCACTCTCATGTCTCCCATTCCTCAGATCCGTCCCACTCCTTTTCTTAATTGGTACGACACGCAGCCACTCTCCATATTGCTTAAACCCTCCCTTGCTCACCTGTTCATCACACTCCTTCTCAACATGCCCAAGGATGCCACAAGCATAGCAGAAATAAGGTATAAATTCATATTTGAAGTCACACCAACCTGGCTTGCCATCCTTAGTTTCCAATAAAATCCCCCTGCGCAAAGGTTTTCTAACATCTAGCAGCACTTGGATACGCAGGAACTTTCCAATGGCTAAACCATCCTCCTCTGCATCCACCTCCAGAGTCTTACCCACCAAATTCCCAATCCTCCTACCAGTCTCCACATTCATCATACCCAGCGGCAGTCGTAAAACACGAATCCACACCGGGTATGAGTAAACTCAAGCTCACGCAACCTCATTGACTCGTTAAAATCCACCACAATTAACAGATCACCACCAAACTCCCATGGCCCCTCCGTGATAGCCCGACGCTTTCCTCCAGGTTGGAGAAAGGAGAATAAAAAGAGATTGTTCCCCAACTCCCTACACCTAATCCCTGCTCTGGGGCACCAGATTTTCCCTAGGGTCAGTGCCATACCTTCCGCATTACCAGGTTTGCTCGCAAAAAGCTTCCCCACAGCTTGTGGCACTGTTAACAGTCGTACCAAATATAACCGTCAACTTTTGCATAAATTGATATAAAATGAATTGCAAAGTATAGTTGTAGGTTTTGATTCTAATGAGTTCCACGAGTTTTGGTGTTCTCACTTATTTTGCAGGTGTTTGCAGTTTTTCATCAAATAAAAGTATCTCATCTAAGGAATTATACTATACCATTGCGACGGGCTCATCGAGATGATCGAAACAAATATATCATTTGCCATATTTGAACCCTAGAATCAAAAGATATCAACTCCAGATCGAAACATGCGCTATTGGGCTCTAAAAGGAGCAAGATGACACACAAACGAAGCTGGGCCCAATTGGATTTGGGCCCAGGCCGCCCGGCATTTTTCCCCAGGCCACCCGGCCTCCCCCGGAGCTCGTTCACGCCCGTCTTCTGGAAGCTTCTTCCACCACCTCTTGGGATGCATCTCCACCGTACCTTAAGTCGGTTTGATCCAACGACCGTCGTTTCTCCCACCGGGCTATAAATACAGGGCCAGAGGCCCCATCCTGAAACCCTAATTTATTTGTAATCTCTGAGAGAGTTCCCTCGAATGGATCAACCTCTCTAAGATTTAGACTTTTAGATAATAGTGAGATAGAGAGTGAGGGAAGAGATCGGAGGAGGTACCGGCCTGTCGGTGCTCCCTCTGCGGCTTATACTTCAGCGGATTCAAGTTCTTCATGAGTTTGTCTTCGAGATTTCTCTAGTAATCATCTTTTGATCTAAGTTTACTTTGTTTATATTGTTCATCTGGTTTGCGACTCTTTTGAGTGCTTTATTCCTGTACTAGTCGGAGTAGAGTATTAATCATAGTGTAGGCGTGGTGCTTAGGCTAGGGTTAATCGTGAATGTCCCCTGATCTTCCGGATCGGTGGTAGATCGTAGGTGTGACAGACCTATTGAGTCCTCTGTAGTCCTCCTCCCGTTGATAGGTTTGGCAGGACGCGGTTATCAGAGTAGGCGAGGTTTCTGTACTCAATCTGCTCTGAATAATGTCCCGAAGTTAAATAGTAGAAGACATAGTTTACCCAAAGTTAGAAGAAGAGAACCATAGTTATCCTCTCTATACTCCTATTATCATCGATATATACTCCTATTATCATCAATATATACTCCTATTATCATCGATATATACTCCTATTATCATCAACATAGATTGCTATTACCATCAACGTAGATCACCATTATCAACCGCATTAAACCTTAGCTTAGTGTCTACCTTAGTATAATCTTTATCTCTCTAGTTTTATCTTTAGCTACCTTTAGTTGAGTTAGACCGTAGTTAATCACACACGTTTCCTTGTGGATACGATATTTAAAACCTCCGGGTGAAGTGCTACAACGGTATTATATCTGTGCGCTTGCGGATAGTTATATTTTCTTGTGTGCATTTAATTAATACCAACAAGCATTTTTGGCGCCGTTGCTGGGGAAACGGTTGCTAATTTAACTATGAACCTAGCTTAGCTTTTTATCTTTTCTTTTTCTTTTATCCTTTACCCTTTTATCTTTTATCTTTCTTTCTTTCACTTTTCATCCTTCCTTTCTTTCCTTTTGTTTTACCTTTTAGTTTAGCATGGGTGACATTCCTATCAATCAATATGCTAAACTCACGAGTGCAAGCCTTAGACCACCTGAATCTTCGGAGCCTATCTTAGCATCTAGTTATGAGCTGCGCCCGTCTTGGGTAGATTTAATTCGAAAACAATCCTTCTCAGGAGAAGGTGATGAAAACCCCTACTCACACCTACGAGAGTTTTTACTGACATGTGCATGTTTTCGTATTGATGGCATGTCTGATAAGACTTTACAATGGAAGCTTTTTCTGTTCTCTTTGACTGGAAAAGCTAAACATTGGTACGAACAAACCGTAGGAAGAGTGCAAGGAGATTGGGAAGTGCTATGCTTTAATTTTCTCTCTAAATTCTTTCCCATCTCTAGAATAGCTAGTTTTCGAGGAGAGGTTTTGACTTTTAGGCAACTAGAAGGAGAATCTACTAAAGCATCATGGGATCGCATTAATGACCTCCTTACTATTAGGCCAGACCTTTCCATTCCAGACTCAGTGCTTATTCAATATTTTTATTTGGGTCTTAGTAAGGATGGTAAGAAATCCCTTGATATATGTTCTAGAGGAGCTTTCCTTGATTTGTCTGCTAGTGAAGCAAGGTCTATACTTGATAAAATTAGTGGAAGGACTCCCTGCCCTAGCATTCATAATGAATTCCCCGAGAAAGAGAAGGAATCATCTCCTAACCAAAAAGTGGAAGTTTTGATAGCTACCTCACATATTTTCCAATCCCAAAATGTAGCTATCAGTCCCAAGCCATCAATACTTCAAAATCCTATAAGGGAAGAAGAAATTCAACCCTTGAAAAAATCTTTTATTAAGAATGATCTTTGTGATATTAGGAAAAGTTTAGACTTCCAATCCCATAAGAGACCTTCTAGTGAATATAATTTAATTCTTTTCAAAAGAAACCTCTTAGGAAGCGTCCTTATTAGGAAACATCCAAGGATGGTATGACTAGCGATGCCATAGAAGGAGAGCCAAACTATTTTGAAGACAATCTTATCTTTTCTCCTTCTATGCCTACGTTAGATATCTCATTTCTCTTTGACCTCAAAGAGTCCCCTGACACTCGAGATCCACTAAGAAACCTAGAGTATATGAATCATGAAGGACTCGAGAATGACCAAGAAGTGCCACTAAAAACACAAGAGTGTGTAGAATGGATGGACAAGGAAGAAACCTTAATAATAGAATCTAGCCCTGGCCTAACCCATCCAAGTCTAGAGGAGACCTTTGACAAAACTCACCTTAGAGATACTAATTCATGGGAAGTCTTGGACAATAAAGTGTCCAATGAATGTCCTAGGCATGAAATAAAGGAGAAAATATCTTCACCAATAGACACTCATAAAGAAACACCCTTAAAGCTTAAAGAGGAAGATAACATTAATGAGCATGAAAGCTACTTCATAGATATCTCCTCGAATCCATGCACATATGAGAAATCTATAGGATTACTTGATCTCTCTAATATTGCCACACATGAGATTTTTAACCTCCTCATTCTACCTATTTATAAAATCATTAAAAGGGTAGTTGTAGACGCATATGTTTATCATAAATATAGTAGATCTCGTTGTAATCTTGAGATAACATGAGTTTGCACCTTTTGCTGTAATGCCCTTATGAATTGAGCATAGAGTTATAATTATCAAAATAATCCTTTGGGTATTTTTGTCACTAACCATTCTAGGTTTGAAGTAAGAAAATAATTGATGGCAGCACCCGGTATATCCAACCAATCATCATGTAATATTGAATTATATCCATCCAACCTTAACTTTGCTTTGCAAAATTCAAGCTTGGGGGAATGGGCTTATTTGAAAAATCTTAGATAATGTTGCTAATATTGGTTGTCTCTACCTTTTTTAATTCATGCTAAAAATGTTGCATAATAATCATGCTCTTTCATCTCTGTCTGCGAATAAAATCTCTATAAGTGCTTTCATGTTACCTTTGTCTGCTATAGTAAGTTTTGGTTTGGAAGTATTTCAAGGGTACTTTCATAGACTTTTTAAATTAAGCATGGTGCTTAGGTTAAAATGTCTTCCTTAACTAAAACTAGACATGGAGTTTGGTTTGGTTATTGAACTAGAAATTATTATAGTAGACATTGGAATATTTTGTTGGACTAACCCCTACAGGAATCTTTCAATTCAATCTGGGCAAGTCATGAGATGAATTCAAATTAAGGATGAAGCAAAGCATATAATAAACTTCAATAACTTTCTAGAGAAGACACAGCTCATTCATTATAGATGGAAGAACTGCAAGCATCAATGATTCATTCACTTTGTCTTCTTCTGCAAGTTACTTCTTGCCTTGAACCATGCCTGTATAGAACATGGTCTATGCTAAAATAATCTCAACACTATCTTTTCATTAGCTTAGACAAAACACGATAACATTCTGGACCAAATCCTATACTCCATTGGGTATGTGTTGTCCACTAATCTATTGTAGGCATAGGAATAAATGAAGATCAAGGAAGCAAAAAAGATGGCAAAAGATAAGAAAGAAGGAGTATAATGGAGGAGATAAAATGCCCATGAACAACTCGAGATGCAAGAAGGAAAGAACCACCAAAAGACATCCATCCTTCGTCACTTGGTGTTATACTCTAAGAATGAAGGTAACTACCTAAGGTAAGTGGTCATTATTTTTCTCCTGATCTTGATATATACATAAATGAAGTTACAAACATGTTAGAGTTACACTTTAATTGATTAACTTGATTAGCTTAACATGATTTGTTCTTTAAGATTATATATGGCATCATTCTCTTAATCTCCCAGTCTTAACCAAATGAGCTAAAACATTACAATTTATCTTCGGAAGATGATAGTTATAATTATATAGAGATAGACAATCCTTCCATTGGTTGAGTAATTTAAACCTTTTACGCCATATGAACTTGAATGCAATATGCTAAAACTTTTGATGTTACAACTCATGTTATAAGTAAACAAATATGCAACACCCATTTTGTCTTGCTAATGTGTCTAAGGCTAAAAAAAGAATAAATAAAGAAATAGATTTGGTTACGTTTTGTGTTTTTCCACCAACAAAGCCCATGTACTTGACCTCTACCTTGGTTTGCAAGCAGGATACACTTCAAGGTGTGAAAGAAATATTCTTTAACACTTCACAAGTGAAAGTTCTGAACCTGTGAACATGCACACTTAGCAAGATGCTGCTAGATAGAGTCTTTTGTGAGTCTATTAGTTAAAATAAAAAGATGAATAACAATTAAAACCAAATAAAGATATTTTATTAAGGTGTGATCATAGAGAGTATGCTTTATCTAGGTTGTTAGGAGTCAAATAAAAATTAGAGAACAATATAATTTTGAATTGGAAATCATGAATAGTTGCTCTGCCGTAATTCCTTTCAAGTGTCTAGTTTTCAACCTTAAATTCTCCCGAGTTTTGGATATGATTTGCTTTGATATAAGAATTTACTCTGAACCTGAAACTTGTGGAGACATATGCTTGATCTGAGTCTAGGTGATTGAGGGATATGATATAAGGAAGTTGAGCTGCTATTTATCTTATTCCTAGCGATACTAAGTTCTAGAGATTTATCTTTTAAAAATTCAAAATCTTACATGATGAGCTCTTGTATGACAAAGTTTGAATTCTAACAAAGCCTTATATGACATACATTTAGAATAGGAAACCTTTGCTCATTTATGCTGCTTGTTTTGCATTGAGTTTAGTCAACCTTTGTTGTATACCTTATGAGAGCCTTGTCATGCTTTTAAAATCAAGATCACACACACACTCCACTTACATATGCATTATTCCTACACTGGGAGTAAGCGCAATCATTTTTCATTTTCATCTAGATCCACTTTGAAAATGTTTTCTCCTACACTGGAAGTGAACACCCAAAAATAAACCCCATAGGATAAACCCCTGTTTAAAGGCTCAAAGTTCTTCATTGTTATCTCTCCAAATTATTATTCAAAGAATGCATGTGGCTATGCAAAAGCAAGAGTTTTAAAAAAAGAGAAGGGAGTAAAAGATGGACAAGTGTCCCAGCAATTAAAACAATGGGTACTTAGATGCCCGCCTCCCTGAAAGAAAGAGAGAAGAAAAAATAAAGAGAAAAAAAAGAAAAGAATAAAGATAGCACATGTTTTCCTATGAATGTTTTAAAGTTCCTAGAAGAGAGATTTATTTCCCAAGAGCAAAAGTAGAAATAGGATTAGCCACCATATATACACCTATCCACCATATTCCATACACATGCACATCTTGGTTTGATTGTATGACTTGACTCTCTTTGGATTCATTGTTTGACTTTACAAAATATGCATTGCAAGTAGGCTCATCCTTGTTTGTGCCACTCCTATGAGCTCCACTATAATCCTTAGTTGTAGGAGGGCATAACATTATAATGCCTCAGTGAGATCCATAAATACTATATATCAAGAGACTTGAGGGTGTCATGCAATTAAGCTCTAAGTTTTATTTTGAAAACTTGCAAAAAAACTCTGGAATATTGGTTGAGTGAAGAATTTGAGACATAGTGGTTGACTATATTGTTCTATCCTTTCAATGGCTCAAGACCCAGGTGATAGCTAAGAAGCCCCATGGTCATAGGTAGTATGGGTAAGTTTAAAAGTTAGAGCAGTTTTGTCTAATCCGGAGGAGAATTTCTGTTTGAAAGCATGTGTACCTTTAAGGAGTGAACGCATAGTAGAAACTCCTGATCCAAGTTCATTAATAATTAGGCTTTGCTCAGAGACTGGCAAAGGGTAAGCTCGGGGGTGTTGTTGATGATCGTTAAGTACCAAATATAACCGTCAACTTTTGCATAAATTGATATAAAATGAATTGCAAAGCATAGTTGTAGGTTTTGATTCTAACGAGTTCCACGAGTTTTGGTGTTCTCACTTGTTTTGCAGGTGTTTGCAGTTTTTCATCAAATAAAAGTATCTCATCTAAGGAATTATACTACACCATTGCGATGGGCTCGTCGAGACGATCGAAACGGACATATCATTTGCCATATTTGAAGCCCAGAATCAAAAGATATCAACTCTAGATCGAAACATGCGCTATTGGGCCCTAAAAGGAGCAAGATGACACACAAACGAAGCTGGGCCCAATTGGATTTGGGCCTAGGCCGCCCGGCATTTTTCCCCTCCCAGGCCGGCCTCCTGTACTAGTCGGAGTAGAGTATTAATCATAGTGTAGGCATGGTGCTTAGGCTAGGGTTAATCGTGAATGTCCCCTAATCTTCCGGATCGGTGGTAGATCGTAGGTGTGACAGACCTATTGAGTCCTCTGTAGTCCACCTCCCGTTGATAGGTTTGGCAGGACGCGGTTATCAGAGTAGGGCGAGGTTTCTGTACTCAATCTGCTCTGAATAATGTCCCGAAGTTGAATAGTAGAAGACATAGTTTACCCAAAGTTAGAAGAAGAGAACCATAGTTATCCTTTCTATACTCCTATTATAATTGATATATACTCCTATTATCATCGATATATGCTCCTATTATCATCAACATAGATTGCTATTACCATCAACGTAGATCACCATTATCAACCGCATTAAACCTTAGCTTAGTGTCTACCTTAGTATAATCTTTATCTCTCTAGTTTTATCTTTAGCTACCTTTAGTTGAGTTAGACCGTAGTTAATCACACACGTTTTCTTGTGGATACGATATTTAAAACCTCCGGGTGAAGTGCTACAACGGTATTATATCTGTGCGCTTGCGGATAGTTATATTTTCTTGTGTGCATTTAATCAATACCAACAAGCACCTTTCCATCCTCTTTTGACTTTGAACTCCAAACACCTTTCAAGCCAATCTTCTCCTCTTCCGAGAGACGTAAGCCGCCCAAAAGCCCCTCCAGATCAACCACACCACCACCACCCTCCCTCGCCATCAGAGCCAAAACAGGAAAGCCCCCAGACACCGCACACCGTCCCCCACCTCAGTCACACCACCTCTAGCCTCCGCTCCACTCCACACACTTCTTCTTTTTTTCTTTTTTTTTGGAACTTCACCACCACACACTCTCTACACCACCCTCCCTCACCTCCAGCTGCACACCACCACTGCCCAGACCACACACCACCCGCAACTCAGCCCCAATCACACCACCACAGCTCCTACAGCACACCACCCAACAGCCGCACCGCCGTCACCCCTCTGTACAACACCAAATCCCCCTTTCGGCCCCCAAAAACTCACCAGACAGACTTCGGACGCCTCCTGCAGCTTCCCGTACTCCTCTCACCAGGCCCCCGCAGCAGCTTCACACGCAACAGCAGCTTCACGCACTGCAGCTTCATGCTTTGCTCTCGCGTGACCACCCCCTGCCGCAATCTCCCAAGCGCCTGGGCCAGCACAGGCACTCCCTGCCCCTTCACCGCCGGACTTGAGAACGGAGAGATTGCGAATCGCACACGAGAATGTGGAAATTGTGAGGAAGAAATTGGGGAAGAACCAACCGAAACCCTAGCTTGGGTTCGGACACACTTCGCGCAGCTCGAGTCCCTTTCGGGAGTCAAATAGCCGAAGACTGCTCTGTGACGAAAATGGGTTGATAATGTAGAAATAGGTTGCCAGTTTGCACGTGTATGACAAAAATGAGTTGATAATGTAGGAATCAAAACACCATCATACTGATTCTTACTTTGTTCAAACTAACCCTGTGGAAGGCTGAAGTCAATCACCCACCGTTCCCAATTCTGAACCAGCAAAAGCACTAGCCTAAGGAAAATATTGTATTTTTCTCCAACGCTGTGTAAGCCTGTAGATTAAAAAAAAGGAACAAATAGGTGCTGTGTGTACGTAGTGCAAATATGTGGTTGCAGAAGAAAAGACTGAGACATCGCTGAATAGGAATTAGATTTTGGCGCAACAAAAGACGAGTCTGAGAAGGTCTAATGGCAGGAGGGGGAGGTGGTGTTCACCAACTAGTTGAGCAGCGAGGACCTTGATGGCAGCGGTAGTCCTGTTGCCGCTGTTGCCCACATATGTCCCGATGGTGTGCAGCAAGCAACGCCGGTTTCCGGTGATGGATTGTAGCTGCTATGTTGTCACCACGGTCAAAAGCCTTGCCAAGCCTTGCCCTCATCTCCACCACTAACAGATAACTTATCTTCCCTTTCTCTATATGCTACATCATCTATAGTATACCCTACGCAGATTTGCAATCACCTTCACAAATCTACAATGTCAGCTCTGACCACTAGCTCTGCTTAGCTCAATCTAGAGATTATAAGGACAGCAAATATGACATAGGCGTTTGGATGCGAAGGAAAAATATATGGTTGGATTTTAATGAACAAATCCGAATAAGATTTGAGTTCTAAATATATATATGCATATGCCCAATTGAGGCCATAACTAAAAATGAGGAAGATGTAGCTTATTACAAGCAGAAGGAAAACTATTTTTCCCTTTTGCCTTGCTTTTGTGCTGATTAACCATGGATACGTGGTTGTTTAAGTGTTTTGTTTGTATACCAGCCATAGATGACTGGAAACGCCAGCACAATTATGATAGTGACAGTTATACCTCCGTCATCATGTGTAACAATGAGCAAAGTTTATGATGTGTTTGGTTCAAAGTTTTGCAGAAAGAGATACCATTTTAGTACAACTGATAATCTTCATGGGTGAATGGATTCCTTTGATGAGAAAGGATGGTGTTGACTCTCAAAAAAAGTCATGTTCCTTCTCTATCTGTGGCCACCCTTGCCACCTCGCGCGGAGGCTGCGACCTGATCTGGCCCACATTGGCCGGGATAATTGAGTTTAGAAAGCCCGCATCCTCACCGACTGCATCTGCATCTTGGCCATGCTCTTTGCCACAACGGAGGCAGACATGGTGGGGAGGTCCAGCCGTTTCCACGGCTGCAGCTCAGGATGAGGAAGACACTTAAAGGGCCAGGTCACCATGACGGGCCACGGCCATGGAGTTGAGGCAAGCGGCGATCTGGGCACGACTACGACGGCACAGAAGAAGAATAGGATAATGTGATATTGGAGTATTGGAGTCCGTGTACCCTAGATGCACAGCGAGGAAGGGGCGCGTAGCTGAGGCAGGACACAATGCGAGGGGAGCGTAGCAGAGGAAGAAGAAAGAGGGTCTCACCGGACGCTGTAGAAAACCACGGCGGATGGATGAGGAAGCGCCGGGGTGGGCAACGATGGGCAGGTCCCGCTCTTCCCTTGGGCGGCGCCTAGGAAGTTGGTGGAAGCTGGAGCGAGGCGCGCGCAGCAAGGACTACGGCAGAGGTGACCATTTTCGGGAGGCCCAAAAGGTAGGTCGGCAGCCTAGTCCACAAATACAAACCTGAGGATACGCGACGCGAATGCAGAGCGGTCCGCACAAACCACAACCACAAGAAATCATGGTCCCACACGTAGGATGAGCATTCAACGCCAACGGGTTTCGTAATGGTAAAAACAAAGGCCAAAAAGGTGGCGGGCACACGCGGCAGCACATGAGTGGTCCATGGAGAGTATGATCGCAGGGATTCTTTCCCCAATAAGGACGTATATATTAGGGCATGTGGTATGCTTTGGTAGGTCCTATAGGTCCTCAACACTAGTCCATAAGGTGGATCCGCTATTGGTATGAAAAACCACCATATCAAAAATCCCTGGCTGATCCACCTTTCTCCTAATAATGATCCCTCATTCTCCCTCATGCTCTCTCTCTCTCTCTTTCTCCCTCTCTCTCCCCCCCTCTATTTGTTGTGACGCCATGTCCATGGGAAAAGGAGATCGGTGAGCGATGCGCCTTCTCCTCAATGGTCAGTACACATCTTCTGCAACATGCCGTCTTCGTTCTCATCTTCCCTAGCAATGGGCAACTGGGCAGGCCCTTCAATTCTCCTTCGATCCGCAGCCATTGTGCTACTGTTTGATCCTCGACATAAGGATGAATTCGGATGTCTAGATATCCAAAAATCCAATATCCGTATCCATTTTACTATAAATATAGATATTTGTATTAAGTAGTCTGTTTAAATATGAATATTAAATGGATGTATTCGTATTACTTAGTGAAGATTATTCTCTATCCAATTCCACATCTGTATTTGATAAAAATATGAAATATCATATATTATCCGTATCCACCAAGTACAAATTATTTTGAAACCCACTCAATCCTACAATTATGACTAAATAAATATGTAATCAGTAAATAAATTTAATACAACAAATGATATGTAGTATTAATTTTAATATTATTAATGATATAAAAATCTTAAGTTTAATTAATTTTAATATGTCTAACCATATTAATTAGTATTTTATTTTAGTCATATAATTTAATTTTATTTTCATTTATTTTAATTTAGTAATTAATATATATAATCTATAATCTCATTATATTTTGTATATTTAACTACTAAAATATTGA
Organism: Chrysopogon serrulatus; assembly: GCA_015844335.1. NCBI lineage: Eukaryota > Viridiplantae > Streptophyta > Magnoliopsida > Poales > Poaceae > Chrysopogon > Chrysopogon serrulatus. The sequence goes on along the minus strand of JADLZL010002942.1, from coordinate 246,340 downwards.
CTAGAATACTTTTGACCAGAATACTTTCTTTTCTGATAGTTGTCTTTATCTATATAGCTATATTTTAAACTCCTTCATCTATGCTGATTTATTGTACTATGAAATCATCGATAAGCAAACCATACACGTTAGTAGATATCTGAATCGAATCCGAATTCAAGATATCTAATTTGCATTAGTATCGATAATATCTGTATGCATATTCAATTTCAAATCAAAATATGGTAAATAGTGCGATTCGAATCCATATCCGTCCGAATCCGATCCAAAATCCATCCTTACTCTAGCTAGCAGCCGGTCTTGTTTTTTGGCGGCTACCACTTTTCCAACACACTCGTGGAATAATTCTAAGAGCATTTCCAATAGTTGCTAATAAAGCCTCCCAATCTAGGATTTTTGGCAAAAAAAAAAAGGAAAAACACATCTTCAAGAGTTCCACACCACCTTTCATTCTCTTTTGGCACTTGAGAAAAATCACCCAAAGAGCGAAAAGATCCGTGCATCTACCACACACATATTGGTAAAGGTGGGAGGGTGTGAAAAAGAACAAGAAAGTAGGACAGGGTTATAGAGCAAATGTACAAGAATGAAATAGTTTGGGATTCCTGATGTAAAATTATCTTCTATCTGATAGGAGCGAGATTTTAAAATTGTTGGAGTTTTAGCATTTTTATTTCTCCCAATATATTTTGCAAATGTTGGAAACCTAGGTTTTTGAAGTATTTTTTTAGATACTGTTGGAGATGTTGTAAGGCCCAAACTCCACATGGTAGATATGGTGGCTCGATATAAGGATCCATGGAGCCACACCACTGTGCTTGTGATGGGACTACCACACACATATATTTAGAGACCCTAAACTAGCATGTCAGGAAGAGCGAGTTTCAAAATATTTTATTGTATATTTGAGACTCTAAATAAATTTAAATAAAAAAGTTTAAAGTAGAAAGATTTAGATGATTTCTTTGAGTCTTAGAACTTTAGTTTAGATCACTTTCATCATCTAGGGTCATTTGAAAAAGGACAAAATATAAATCTTAAAACATAATTAATAGACTCTAATGATTTTAAATGAAAAGGCCTTTAATTGCAAAGATGCAAATCCCTTGATATAAATCCCTTCTGAGTACTATAACTTTGATTCTCCCTCAAGCTACTATTAAAAAATAAATTTCATCAAAATCTAAAAGGTCAAAAATTAGTCAACTACGAAGTTGTTAATCTCTTTGAGTATTAAAATTTTGGTTTAGACCATTTCTTGTATTCGATGAGTTCATCTAATTTTTTTCTAAAATATTGAGTTTCAACTTATGAAAACTAAAACAAATACTTCATGCCTTAAATGATTTCAAATGGAAAAGTCATCAACCACAATGTTAGATATCATTTCTAGTACTACAACTTCTATATAAATTTTGTCTTCATACAACTTGATTTGTAAAAGTTATGAATTTTATTGTGCTCCACCTAGCTATTTCTAGAGGTGACTCGAATTATTAAACCCTCTAGAAATGCTTCCATTAATAGAGGCGGCTAGCAAACCAACCAGCCTCTAAAAATACTATATTTTAGAGACGGTTTAGTTTGCCTCTCTAAAAATCAATTTCAAATGGTCTCAGAAACCATTTTAAGAGGTAGGTTTTGATAGAGCCACCTCTATTAAAAAAAGGAGGTGCCTCTAAAAATTGCCTATCTAAAGTCAATTTCTAGAAGTAGACGGTCTCAGAAGCCATTTTAATTAAGAGCCAGGTTTTGATAAAGCCACCTCTACCAAAAAAAAGGAAGGCACCTCTAAAAATGTTTCTATAGTAGCACTATCGGTCCTGTTGGCAGACATCCTTCACTTGACTGGAAACCATGGTATAACTTTTGTCCGCTAGCCATGTGACCGCTCCTATATCATTGATGGTATGGGTGGAGCGAGAGAGGAGAGAGACTTCAATGTTTGTTTATTCTTAAGACTTAAGGGCATGCATCTGGCTACCTGACTAAAGACTACTTTAAGGAGTAAGAACTAGATGCAAAATATGTGGACTACCTTTTGTCCACATTATGAGTGCCCTTACCAATTATCCTTGCATGTTTAGTCTTCGAGCCACCAAAAGTGTTGATGTGGATGTTGTGCTCTGAGATGAAAGTTGGAACTCCCCAATTTTCAGCGGTTGGCCTAGCGGATAGAAGCTGGATACAACAGTACATAGCTCCACCTAACTTGGATGGAAACGAGCTGTCGTGGAGGTCGAGAGTAGTTACGCAAAGACACTTAACAAAACCCTTATTCATCCTCTACCAGTGCAGGCGCTCGGATGGAGAGACTGATAACGGTGCAGTAGCGGAAAGAGACAAAATCGTAACTCAAATAGATAATTCCTAGCTTTAACCTTAGGTTGTTTATATTTGGAAGCCTAGCAGGCACTACGCAGATTTGCATATTAGTGGCGGTTCAAAACCCCCTTCACCCGCGGATTTTGAACCGCCACAACCAAAGCGCCAGTGATGGGGGGTAGCCATCACTGGCGGTTCTTACCAACCACAACTGTTCCTAAACTTTCACTGGCGGAAACTTTCACTGGCGGTTCTAGACTTCACTTCACTGGCGGTTCTAGACCTCAACCGCCAGTGTTCACTTCACCAACAGTGGTGGTTGGATATAGAAACCGCCACTGTTGACCTTCAACAACACAGGTAGTTTCTATTTTTTCTTTTGTTTTTTTATTTGCCACAATATTGCGATACTATAAACTAAACGCATCGAGATCATGATTACATGGAAATTGTACTAATTAAAGTATTACATGGAAATTGTACTACTTAGAGTATTACAATCCATCGAGAATCGTATTACAACAAATATCACAAATGTTGCATTCAAACTGTAGAACTTAAAGACAAGAATATCACAAATGATGCAGGATGTCGAGGTGGTGATCGGCGTCGAGCTGATGCATGGCATTGAGGTGGTGGTCGCCGGAGAGGTGGTGCAGGGGCATCGGCCACGAGCTTGGGAGCGCACGGGCCGGGTCGAGGCAGGATGGCGGCGTCTTCGCGGACGCCCACGATGGCGAGGAAAGGCCGGCGGTAGAGGTGGTGCTCGGCGCGGGCGGAGAAGAGGGAGTCCGCCGCGGCGGTGGAGGTGGTGCTCGGCGCGGGTGTGTCAGCGGTGTCATGCGCCTGGGCTCAGTAGCGTGGGCTTGGTGGCGTCAACGGCGCGCCGGAGTCCGCCGCTCCTCTCTCGGCGTCGATGGCGCTACGGCGGTGGAGGTGGTGCTCGGTCGAGCAGGGAAGTAAATTGGAACTTTTGGGAGCTATCCCGCCCAGCCAACATATATACAACGGCCATCACCACCGGTGATATAGAACAATCAGTGGCGGTTTGAGTTTAGAACCGCCACTGATGCTTCACTGGCAGTGGCGGTTTGAGTTTAGAACCGCCACTGATGCTTCACTGGCGGTTTCAGACTACAACCGCCACTGAAACCTACCTTCACTGGCGGTTTATGGCCTCCCCCTCCAATCATTAAAACTTTGAACCGCCCGGTGAAGATCATCGATAGCGGTTGGTTGATAGCCGCTTCTTGATAGGCCGCCAAATGAAGGCCAAATTTGGCGTAGTGAGGATCTCTCATCGTGATCACGATCTAAATTGATTAATACTCCAATTCCATACTTAAAAAGCCAAGGAGCCAAAAACTAAAATCGAAAGGCAATGGACTAGATTTGGACGGACCATTTACAAGGGTGCGGCGATACCGAGCCCGTGAGGCGTTTGTGAATTCCCTTTGTTTCTCCCCTCATAGATTTAAAGTGGAGAGGACTTACGTGTTTAAATATGGCAATCCGCTTCAACAAGGTGGGGCTAAAAGTTCTCCCCCTATTCTGTATGCACATATGAATATATATAGCCCTTTGTGATTTATTTGGATTATTCAAAATTTCTATTGGTGAAGCCATATATTGCAAGAGAACTTCGATGAACATGAATAGTCGTGCGAAACAGCTTGGCATTGTGTTGTTACTAGCAAAATTGCCCGTGCGTTGCAACGGGAGAAAAAACTATCACATAAGTTTACGTTCCTATACAATTTTAGACCTCTATTTTATTTTATGATGACTATGAACTACATTTATTTATATAAGTTAATTATTGATAATAGTATGTCTTGCTAAGCTTGTATCAAATTAAAATACAATCATGATAATTTCTCTCCATGCATAAGCATATAAATATTTAGACATAAATATATGGTAACTTTAGTTTCATACAATCCAATATATTGCTACGTATAAATATCGAGTTTCATGATTTATTTTCAAGAACCATAAAAGTTAATAGTTCTAATATCCGATTAAAGTCAATAAGGAATTAGTGAGAGAGGTACCTTTCACCAAACTATATAACGACGAGTGGTGTTAAGATGCTTTGCCAAGCTTGGTGCCTTTCAAAGAACGGCTGTCCAATGCGTTGTGCAGGCTTTGTAGCTCTCCCGTCATCGTAAACGGTGGCACCGATGGCAAGAGCTCCTTTCTATATAAATAAAAGAAAACTTCTTCATACATCACTAAAGGCTGTGTGGTGTGGTGGTAAGCCTCTCTGTATTGTTACCTAGGGACCACGGTTCCAATCCTAAGTTTGATAGGGTATTTTTGCTTTTTCTTTGTCTGGCACTCCAGCTATGTGAGCGGGTGGGCTAGACCTAGGCCGCGGGTGAGCGGAAGTGGATTGAGTGGAGGGAGAGTGGGCTGCAACTGAAGGGGTAGAGTGGGCTGACAGTTAGACAAATTAGAATGCGCCGGACGAAAAAAAAGGAAAGAAAGTCCTGCCTCTTTATTAAGGATAAGGAAAAAGTCTACTTTTCCTCCCTCAACTTTCGCGAAAGTCTACTTTTCCTCCCCGAACTTCAAAACCGGATAAACAATCTCCCTCAACTTTTTTTTTTAACCATACGTTTTTCCTCCCTTGAGTGGTTTTGATGGTGCTTTTGCTACTGATGATGGTGGTTTTGTCTTTTTCTTTTTTAATTTATTTTGGCGAGAATTTTTGAAAAATCATAGTAAATCATAAAAAATCATAAAATAGAAAATCTAAATTTATTGGACTCCACATGAGTAGATCTACACAGTGAATATATAATATGGTATGCTTTAGTTTAAAGTTTTTGCTAGTCTTTTTCTTTTTTATTTATTTCGGCAGAATCTTTAAAAAATCATAGTAAATCACAGAAAATTATAAAATGAAAAATCTAATTTCTTTAGACTCCACATAAGTAGATCTACAAATGAACATATAATATGGTATATTTTAGTACAAAGTTCTTGTTGTAGCTTTCGATTATGTTTTTTTGTAATTAATTAAAATAATTTATAAATGAAACTTATATAACTATTTTATTGGACTAAAGCATATAATATTATATATTCACTGTGTAGATCTATTCATGTAGAGCCTAACAAAATTGAATTTTCTATTTTATGATTTTTCTATGATTTATTATGATTTTTTAAAATTTAGCCGCAATAAATAAAAAAAGACTAGCAAAAATTTTGTACTAAAGTATACCATATTATATATTTACTATGTAGATCTACTTATGTGGAGTCCAACAAAATTAAATTTTCTATTTTATGATTTTTTTGTGATTGACTATGATTTTTTAAAAATTCAGCCAAAATAAATAAAAAAGAAAAAGACAAAACCACCGTCCATCAGAGCAAAACCACCATCAAAACCACTCCAGGGAGGAAAAGCACGTGGTTTAAAAAGTTGAGAGAGATTGTTTGTCTAGTTTTGAAGTTCAAGGAGGAAAATCAGATTTTCGCGAAAGTTGGAGGAGCAAAAGTAGACTTTTTCGCTTTATTAATAGGTATAGATGAGCGGGTGGGCCGGACCTGGGCCGCGGGTGGGCAGACGCTTGCGGAATTGGATGGACGGGTGGGCCGACACGAGCGGAAGTGGATGGAGTGGAGGGAGAGAGTGGTGTCGATACAGGACGTAGACGGCTACTCACCAGCATGGCTCCCGTCAGGACAAGAGCAAGAAGGACGAATCCAAGTAGAATACGGATCATCCTAGTTAGACGAATAGAAAGTAACCTCTGTAATCAGAACAGAACACTTCCTATGAATCCGACTAGGATTAGAAACCATAGCTCTGGCTCTTTTTCCTCTTATAAAAAGGAGCCAGAGCACCCTCTTTTGTAACAGACGAACAATACACAATCATACATCAATCCAACGCAAAAGGCCAAGGCCGACTGGAGTAGAGCTTTTACTCGACGACGAGGGCTCGAACCAGGATAAACCGCGTGTCTCTTGCGTGAAACCGCCGAAGTTCTAGTCGTTCGCCAAGGTCCGAATCAATCGCTACGGCAACCCGTGGCGAGCTATCGGTGGTCAAACACCGACAATACCGGCGCGCCCGGGTAGGGGCTTTTCGGCGAAATCAACGTCAAAGGCTCGACGGACCTACACATGATGATTTTTCCGACGGGATCAACCTTCGTTTTCGGAAGCTGGGTCTGCGAAGCAGACGAACAAGGAATTCTCCATGGTCGACTACTTCGAGAACCCGAGCCGAAGATACAAGAAATTTTTTCAAGACAAGCTCACAGAGGAAGCTGAAAACCCAAATATACAAGACAAGCCAAGTTCTTTTCACTAAGGTTTTAACAACTCGGCACGAATATATCAGAATATCACTCAGAAGGCAATGGAATCTTACGACCTCGACCAATGGAACATCTTCAAACAAGATAAGTACTCTACCTTCCTTCCTTTTCAATACGGTAAACCTCTAGAAGGAGAAGAACTCGACCATCCACCCAATACACACGAAGAAGTGTTCATGATAAGGCAACCTCTAGTACCACCAGTCCAACCCGACTACAGATCTTCAGAAGAATCAGAAGCTGATATTCCAGCAAATTCCGTCACAAGAGAAGGAGAGACTGTCAGCCTGAAAGCAGCAAGAGAAAGAAGAAACAAGAAAAGAGGAGGAAGAAGGAACCGAGTTCATGAACGTAGAGAAGCATGGCGCAAATATGAAGAAGAGCTAGCCGAGTACAATCAAAAAAGAGCTGAGAAAGAAGCCGAGGAAAGACGAACTGCAACAAGGACAAGACTTGATCCTATCAACAAGATACAAGAGTTAATTAATGAAATTGACGCCATACAACGACCAAGTGAAGAACAAGCCAGGCTTAGAAGTCTACTCGGAGATACCGCGCAAAAGGATACAAGACGACCAGAGTACCTCCCGACACATACCATCTGAACAGACAAGTCAAAGAACTCGGAGGATTTCCGCTTTCGAAAGATTATCAACTCCAAATTATGGGAGAAGAACTCAACCTCATCACGATTGGACAGAAAAAACAGGGGAAAACAGGGGAAGATCTCCGACACCACCTAGAAGTCCCCCAAGATTATTTCGAGATACGACGGCCCGGCGATTCCGACTACGCACCGAGAAAAAGTACCCGACAGATTTCCTTGCTTCAGCGGAAGACTACTCACAAATCAAACTACCTCACAAATTCAAACCATCCAATCATTCAAAATATGATGGCAAGACCGAGCCAATGCAATGGCTTAGGATTTATTCTCAATCTATAGAACTAGTCGGAGGCGATGACGATATAAAAGCCTTATTTTTCCCAATGGCCCCGGAAACATTACCACTCCAAAGGGTTCGATAAGTTACGACCCGATCTATCAAAGCATGGGGCGACCTCCAAAAGCCTTTTGCGAGAATTTTGCGGGGATACTTGATCCACCCAATAACGCAAAGCCGATTGAAAGGTTTAAAGCAAAATCCGGGAGAAAGGCTCGAGACTTCTATAGAAGATTTGGAGAACTCGAGCACAAGTACACGACATTACCGAGAGAGAAGTAATAGAAGCATTTTCATATGGCTTAAAAAAGTAAGATGGATGTTTCACGATTTACGCAAGGAAAACCCTCGGACAAACGAGGAGTTCAAAAGAATAGTTGAAAAGATGATTACAGCAGAAGAGAAGACAAGAGAAAGATTCCCAGACAACAGAAACAACTCAGAAAGGAGAAACAACACAGATAGAAGAAACAACTCGAACGATCAAAACAACACAAGATGAAACAACCAAAACAACTCGGGTTATCAAGACAACTCGAGATACCAGGACAACTCAAGGTATCAAGACAACTCAAGAAGATGGAACATTCAAGACAAATGACAAAGAATTCCACAACAAAAAAGAGATATTCGACAACATGGTGGCATCCACCGAAAGAAAGAAATTCTACCCGGCAAGAAGATTTGAAGACCTCGAAAACATGAAATGCATCTATCATCCAACAGAATCCACCCAATGGAAGAGTGTCGCATCTTTCAAGAAAAATATATGAGAAAGGACAAACAAGACAAGGAAGAAAACGAAGAAAAAAAAAGAAGACAACACAACCGATAACGGTTTTTTCAAAATCCAAAAGCAACAAGACGAGTAATATTCTCGGAGTACCCGGTTCTAGGAGCAAACAAGAAGACAAGCTTGCTTGGTGAACAATCATGGCAGCAGAGCCAAAACAACACCAAGATATTTAAAATGGTCACAATATCCAATTCAGTTCTCATGGGAAGACCAATGGACAAGTGTTGGGAACGCAGGGGGCTATATCCATTAGTACTCGGACCAACAATTGCCACCATAACAAGAACCAAAGTACTCATCGATGGGGGGGAGGACTCAACATCATATTTGCGCACACCCTCAAGAAAATGGGAACGAGAATTCTCAAAAATGATCACACCTACAAGCGTACCCTTTTATGGGATAGTACCCGGGAGACCAGCTATGCCTCTCGGACAGAGTACACTTCCAGTAACATTTGAAACTCCCACAAATTACAGGACAGAGCTCATCAAATTTGAAGTTGAGATTTTGAATCATCATATCATGCGATATTAGGAAGACCAGCACTAGCAAAATTCTTGGCTATACCACACTATCCATATCTACTACTCAAGATGCCAGGACCACACGGAGTACTCTCTCTCGAGAGGAGACCTAAAAAGAGCCTACGAATGCGATGTACAAGCAATACAAATATCCTCAAAAGTACAAGGTGAAATCAACTCGGCAAAGAGCAGAAATAAGAACAGAAGAACTAGAGATACCAGCCAAAAAACAAAGTACACTCACCACAAATGAGGAGAGGGGCACCAAAAAAGATTGATCTAGGGACAGGTGATCCATCAAAGATCGCCCACAATCGGCGCACACACCGCCTATCAAATAGGAACACGCGCTCACCAACTTCTTACGGGACAACAAGGATATATTTGCCGGAAACTAGCGATATATGCCCGAGTCCCAAGGGAGTTGGCTGAGCACAAAATTGAAGTCAACAAAGGAGCAAGACCGATCAAACAAAGACTACGACGTTTTTCACCGACAAGAAGGAAGCAATAAAAAAAAAATAGCCCGACTACTAGCAAAGCAGGTTCATTAAAGAAATCTTACACCCGCATCGGTTGGCAAATCCTGTTCTCGTACACAAAAAGAACACAGATGAATGGCGTATGTGTATCGACTACCACGCACCTCAACAAACATTGTCCAAAGGACCCTTTCGGATTACCAAGAATTGATCGATAGTGGATTCAACAAAGGGGATCAGCTCTATTATCCTTTCTAGATTGCTACTCGGGATATCACCAGATTGCACTAAAAGAAGAAGACCAAAGCAAGACTTCTTTCATTACACCTTTCGGCGCCTATTGTTACAAAACAATATCTTTTGGACTCAAAAATGCAGGAGCAACATACCAAAGAGCAATCCAGACTTGTTTGGGAGATCAAATTGGAAAGAACGCGGAAGCATATGTGGATGACGTAGTCGTCAAAACAAAGAACCCAGATTCTCTGATTGAAGATCTACAACAAACTTTCAACAATCTCAAAAGATGGAAGTGGAAACTTAACCCCAACAAATGTGTATTTGGCGTATCATCAGGACAACTACTCGGATTTCTAGTCAGCCAAAGAGGAATTGAAGCAAGCACAAAACAAATCAAGGCAATAACCGACATGGGCCCACCAAATAGATATCAAGGATCTACGAAAACTAACAAAGTTGCATGGCAGCACTCAACAGATTCATCTCTCTAGATCGGGGAAAAAAGGCTTACCTTTTTTCAAATTACTAAAGAAAATAGACAAATTTACTTGGAACGAAGAAGCACAAGAAGCCTTCGACAAGCTAAAAGCATACATCAGCACATCTCCAAATTAGTAGCACCAAAGAAAGACGATGACCTCATGCTCTACATCACCGCAACTACTTGATGAGTTAGCACGGCTATTGTGGTCGAAAAGAGAAGAACAAGGACACATCTACAAAGTACAAAGGCCAAGATACTACATAAGTGAAGTACTCACAAGATCAAAAGTGAGATATCCTCACGTGCAAAAACTACTCTACGCAATACTACAACTTCAAGGAAGCTCAGGCATTATTTTGAAGATCACAAAGTAGTCGTCGTAACAGATTTTTCACTCGGAGACATCCTAAGAAACCGAGACTCAACAGGACGAATTTTAAAATGGGCAGTTGAACTCGGAGCACTCAAGATAGAATTTACACCAAGAAAGGCAATCAAATCTCAAGCATTGTCCGACTTCATTACGGAATGGACCGAAATACAACAACCTACTCCAAACGTCATCCTAGACCATTGGAAAATGTACTTCGATGGATCTCTAAAACTAGGAGGGGCGGGGAGCGTAAGTACTACTTATCGCACCCGATGGAAAACAACTCAGATATATTCTATAAATTTTATGGCAAGCTACCAACAATGAAGCAGAGTACGAAGCACTCATCCACGGCCTACAAATCGCAACATCACTTGGAATCAAAAGATTACTAGTCTACGGAGATTCAGCAGTAGTAGTCAACCAAGTCAATAAAGAATGGGATTGCACCAAGGAAAACATGGATGCCTATTGCGCAGAAATCAGAAAGCTTGAGAAGAATTTTCAAGATCTAGAAATACATCATATATTACGAGATTCAAATGTTGCAGCCGATGTGTTAGCCAAACTAGGCTCAGATAGGGCAAAAGTACCCGCTGGAGTTTTCGTAAAAGAATTAAACAAACCATCTATCAAGTCAGACGAAAAAGAAGACGAGAAGAAGAAGACAGAACAAGAGCAAATTCTAATGATCAGCACAGATAACTCAACATGGATGCAAGTATTCATAGATTACATCAAGGAAAAGAAGTTACCCGGAAATAAAGCGTATAACAACTTCGGGTAATCGAAGAAGCAAAAACTACGTCTTAGTAGGAGATAATCTTTACAAAAAGAGCAAAGATCATCAGGTGTATTATTGAATTGTGTATCAACAACAGAGGGGAAAGAAATATTACTAGAAATACACTCGGGTGCTTGCGGGAATCATGCATCTTCAAGGACACTAGTCGGAAAAGCTTTTCGATCAGGATTCTATTGGCCAACAGCATTAAAAGACGCCGAAGAACTAGTCAAATACTGTAAAAATTATCAAATGTTTGTAAGACAAGCACACGTTCCAGCTCACAATCTAATATGCATCCCACCAGCATGGCCGTTCTCATGCTGGGGGCTTGATCAAGTCGGACCACTTAAGAAATCCAAAGGAGGGTTCGAATACATATTCGTGGCTATCGACAAGTTCACCAAGTGGATAGAATACAAGCCATTAGTAAAATACAGCTCAGCCAAAGCACAAGAGTTCATCCAAGAAATTATGCATAGATTTGGGATGCCAAACAGGATAATTACAGACCTAGGATCACCATTCACAGCTAATGAATTCAAAAGCTGGGCCCTAGACTGCGGATTCAGCATTGACTATGCATCAGTGGCTCATCCTCAAGCAAACGGTCAGGTAGAAAGAGCCAACGGACTCATCTTGGCAGGATTAAAACCAAGACTATATGAAGACCTCAAAGATTACGGAGCAAAATGGATAGATGAACTACCCAAAGTAGTCTGGGGATTAAGAACTCAAATAAGCAGAGCAACTGGTTACTCGCCTTTCTTCCTAGTATACGGATCGGGCCGTACTACCAAAATTGACTTGATCCGGACATCTCCCAAAATTGAGCAATACAATGAAGGGGAAGCGTAAGAAACCGGAGACTAGAAATAGACAGCTTAGAAGAAATAAGAGTAAATGCAACACTACAATCAGCAAGATATATGCAAGGACTAAGAAGATATTACGACAAAATCGTTCAACCAAGAACCCTACAAGCCAGCGATCTAGTCCTTAGGAAAATACGTAAAACCGATGGAAGACACAAACTACTCAAATTTCATGGGAAGGTCCCTTCATAGTAACAAAAGTAACAGGACCGGATCCTACGAACCGATGATCAAGACGGAGCCCCAATAAAAAATTCATGGCACATTTCTCAATTACGGCGATTTTACGCCTAGATAACAAAGACATGTACTACTTCTTCCAACAAAGATTCATTATCCGGAAGAAAGATTACAATGATCCCAGCCTTCTTTCCGAACTAGATCCCAACTTCTAGAATAAGGAACCAGAATAAGGACAAAGACTCGACCTCCCGGGCAAACCCGATGAGAGCAAAAAACGCCGACCCTCCCGGGCAAACCCCGATGAGAGCAAAAACGCTCGACCCCCCAGTAAACCCCGATGAGAGCAAAAATCGCTCGACCCCCCGGGCAAACCCCGATGAGAGCAAAAAACACTCGACCCCTCGGGTTGTTTTCATAACACCGATGAGAGTACGGCTAAAGAAGTCAACACTCGCCTATCCTAGCTCCTTTTCGTGACTAGATGAGAGCCAAGAGAAAGCTCGACCTGTCCCGACTTCTAGATAAAAGGAACTCGGATGAGGGCCTATGGTCCGAATTATTTGTTGAAGTGCAAAATGGCTACAACCTAGCCTGAGCCCAACTATTCCGGGTTGTTTTCACAACACCGATGAGAGTACGGCTAAAATAAGTCAACACTCGCCATATCCCAGCTCCTTTTCGGGACTAGATGAGAGCCAAGAGAGAGCTCGACCTATCCCGACTTCTAGAGAAAAAAGAACTCGGATGAGGGCCTACGGTCCGAACTAATCATTGAAGACGGCTACAATATTAACTATCCTTAGATGGATTCACAACACCAAAAGGAGTACAACAGATAACAAAATATTCAAACATTTCAACTCAAAGAACAAGATATTTGGCCAAGATTCAAGAAAAGAATTTCTTTTTATACAAAATGGGAAGGCATCAAAGTTTCATTACAACAAAAGTTTACTACTGATGATCATCACCGTCATCGGACGCACCGGGCGTAATCTCTACAAGATCGGTAAACTCCCGAGCTAAGGGCGTAACAAAGAAATTTTCAGACTCCGCGAGTGCTTGTTCATCCTCGGAGTATGGGTCCCATCCATCACTCTATCAAGAGGAAAGTTGGGATCAACTACTCGGATGCGAGCCAAGACACCCCACGAACGCCAAGCAACACCGCATCCTTGGCAAAATTGATGGTCCGCTCGGTCGGTCGAGGAAGGAACTGAACCTAGGTCGAACCCGGCATCTTCGGGCCTCCTCAAAGATAGTAGTAAGACCTTGCACGTAACTCAGGCAAGGTTGACCACCTGCCTTCCTCCGAAGCCTTCGAGACGGACGGACAAGTCTTCAATCGATGCCTTAGCCTGCAAAAAGATCTCGATCAGCACCACGCCCTAATCAGCCCGAGCCCGGCCAAAGTTTCTTCAAAGATCCTCCTTTACCTTCTCCGAGTCATTACGAAAAGTTTTTACTTCAAGCTTCAAAGCTTCGTTTCTTCGAGTACTTTTTCTTCAAAGCCGCAAAAGGAAGAAGAAAGAAGTCGAGAAAAAAAACAATGACAAAATTATACGCAACAAAAAAGCATTTATAAGTACCTTGAAGATCTCGAGAAGCCTTTTTCTCGATTCAACGGCAAAGAACTACTTGAGCTCTCAAGGCAGCCTCCGAAGATTGACGTCCTTGACGCTCTTCATCAAGCGCTCGCCGCAGAGAAGCCAACTCATCCAACAACTTCTTTTAAGACTCGGACGAGCCAAAAAAGAGGTCGGAATCACTGACATACTCCTGCACATAAAGCAAAGGAAGGATAAGAAAAAGACAAGACAAAAAATAAAGAAAACAAGTCATCCTACCTGAAATTGTTCAAGAAAAGACTTGAATCCAGCCTCAAGCTTCTTAAGGCGAGAACTCGGATTGAAGTCTTCTTCCGGATCCCGCATCGACTTCAAATCACGGACGAGAATTCCAAGGAGGATAAAAAGGAGACAAAGGAGGAGAACACCCAACCCTAAGATGAGGAGAAGTTAGGGGTTGGACAAATGGCAACTTGTCCGCTCATGAAGAAGTCGCCACAACCGCTTGAGCAGCCAGTAGTGAAGAAGTCCCAGCAGCAAAGGATGAAGCCACCACCGGGGGTGAGAATCCACAATTGGATGAGGATCGAAACGACACCCGACCCATAGCTCCAACACTCACGTCTTCTCGTAATCGGAAGCCGGAGCTAAAGACCTACAAGAACAAAAGAAGCTAAAGACAAATGATACCAAAAGGAAGAAAAGAAGTCAGCACTTACCTAGGAGCACGATGAATAGCAAGTCGAGGACGAGGAAGCGGAGGCGGCATAACCACATCCAAACCCACCAACAACCCAGCGGTGGAAGGAGGAGGACCCGGCAAGGGCCCCAAGGCCGGAGAAGGAGAAGAAGTTGCACGGGGCTACAAAAAGCCGAGTCAGAATAAAAACAACAAAGAAGTATGTATACCAAAGCCAAAAAGACAACACTTACCGACGAAGAAGAGGAGAATCATCAACATCCTCAGCCTCATCTTCAAAAAGAAGAACAGATACACCACCTACCAAAGAGAAGAATCAAGACTACTTTCCAAAAAAAGAGCGAGCAAAAGTAAAACCAAATAACCTCTCACCTATCAAAAGGTTACCTGATGGCTGAGGGGAAAGAGAAGAACGCGCCCGTTTCTGAGCCGCGGAAGAAGAATCTCCCGCAGCAGGTCTCTTAGCACCGGCACGAGTAACTCGAGGAAGGGCTACCAGCTGATAAGGAACATACTGAAGAGAAGGCTCCATCAAAGAAATACCCGGCAAAACAACTTGGTCTTCAATTACCTGATGACCACGACCAGCCGAAGGAGCAGGAAGAGGAGCAATCTCCCCATCAACATAAAGGGAGGCATCGGCATCAAAATCCCTGCCAAAATACTTCAAAAAGAACAAAAGATAAGTCAGTATTAATCAAAAAGTACTCAAAAAACAAAAATTCAAACAAAAAATATAACTTACAGCGGGAGGAGGATTGCTGGCCGAGTACTCAAAGCCAATCATGGGAACCACCGACGCTCCTTCAAAATCTTTCGGAGGCGCACAAGCACCTCACCATTAGACAACTTCGGTCGTGGCCACCATTCTAGAAGGATCCTCGGCACGCAGTACTCGAAGCCAAAATGCTCCCCAGTGCCTTCAAAGGTCATACTTGGCGGCGAAGATAGCTTGCCACAATGGCGAAAAACGGACAAGCTATTCTCGCTTCAAGTAACTAATCATATCAAAGAGGGGTTGGAGAAGAGTCAACTCGGTAGCAGTAAGCTGCTCCTTCTCCCACCGATCATTAGGAACAGGCGGGACCCCCGAGTAGGTTTGGAGGCCTGCCGCAGGCACCAAAGATCACCATCATGATTACCAAAGATAAAACCACTGGACCGCCAATCCTTCACGGATTCAACAAGATCGTACTCAAAAGAAGTGGCTCGACCTTACGCCCCTGTCGAATTGAATTCCACATCCACCAAGGGTGTGGAGGGAATCATTATGGGGGGCGGCTTGAGGCGGAAAAAGAAAGCGGAACAGATTTAGGGAAGGAGGAATGCCAAGGAAAGTCTCACAGAAATGAACAAAAACAGAAAGATGAAGAACCCCATTCGGGGTAAGATCATGAAGGGAGATGGAAAAGAAGCGAAGAAAACGATGAAGGAAGGAACAAGCCGGCAAAAAAAAGCCCGGCACGAATAAAAGAAACAAAAAGTACAATTTCCCCGGGCGAGGAACAGAACACGATGCTCACCAGAGCAACCCAACCGAGAACTCCTTGGGCCGGATCATCCCCCTCTCCCCGCAGCTCGACCAGATGCTTCTCCTGAGTAGTCGGGGCGGGGAAGTTCTTCGCGATGGCCTTGTTGACACTTCTAACGTCGTTACTAGAAATAGAGATAAATCCTATCCCCGGCAACGGCGCCAAAAATGCTTGTTGATATTTCTTATGCACAATTAAAATATGAAGGATTCCGCAAGCGCCACGTAAAAAACCATTGTAGCATTTTACCGGGAGTATTCCGGTATCGTTATTTATATTTTACCACTGGGAAACAATGGATAAAGACATTGATAGTTCACCATCATGTATCTACTAACTTAATACACCAACTAGACTATAGTAGGGGTAAATGATAGATGATAGAAATTATGCATATATGACACACACAGGAGAATTCTATAATAAAAGAGTAAATAGCTAAAGTGAGAGGACAACGGGAGGGTTCAAGGTTCCTAAATACTTCTCTATTACTGGGGTTCTATAATAACTAATTTATGGAAGGTAAAGCAATCACACAATAACACTTCGGGACATCAGAACACTAGTCACGGAAAGGGGTGAGAAAGGGACTAGGAAGCTCCGACTACGGTCCTACAAACACCAACCCTAACATGGTGGAATACGCCGGCCGTCCGGGCTGTCACCACCGGGCTACCACAACAACTATATGTTGGACCTGGGTGCAATCTCGGGTAATATATAGCCTAGACTCCATGTCTACACTACCAATTACTACCCTAGTCACAATTAATAACTAGAGCACCCGATACGAAATGAGATCCTATGCTAAAGTATAACAACTATACTAACCAATTAAATGTAATGCATAAAAGTAAATAGAGAAGATAAAATATATTAAAGCATAAGTCTTACAAAGAATAAATACCAAGACATACCAAAACTCTGATGACTCTTCCGAAGACTCCTCCGGAACCCGGGCGTAGCGCCGCTCTCCCTAACTCTCAACTAGAACTACATTGGAAAGTCTAGCCCTAATTCTCTAGAGATGAGAGGTCATCCATTCGAGGGACGCCTCTACATCTCCAATAATGTGGTGCCCTTAGGGAGGGGGGTCTTCCTCTTTATTTATAGTCTAGAAAAGCCTCCACCTCTTCTAGACAGGCGATGTGGGACTAATTCGACTTCGGCAATGGTGGAGATGCAAACCCTAAGGCGATAGGAGGCCCTCCGTCGAAGCGGGCCCCGAATGGGCTCTGTGGAGCGCCCGGCCGACCCGGGGTGGGGCCGGGCGGCCCCCCCTCAGTAGCAGGTGGGCCCCCACCTTCGGTACGTCATCTTCGGTGCCTTCTAGAGTCTTCTAGTGTTGGTTTCGGTGTAGAATTGATATCTTTTGACTCCGAACTCCGAATATAGCAAATGATATGTTCGTTTTCGATCGTCTCGACGAGCCCGTCGCAATGGTGCTGTCCAATTCCCCATTTAAGATACTTTTATTTGATGAAAAATTGCATATTCCTGCAACACAAATGAGAACACCAAAACTCATGGAACTTGTTAGAATCAAAACCTACAACTATGCTTTATGGTTGATATCATGTTATATTGAGCAATAGTTGATGGTATAAAATAGGCATTAAGGACCGTCAACAAGTTCCCCCAAGCTTACCCTTTGCTAGTCCCTTAGCAAAGCCTAACTACTAAACTTGGATCAGGAGTTGCTACAATGCTTTCACTCCTCAAAAGTGCACATGCTTTCAAACTGAAATTCTCCTTTAAATTAGATAAAACTGCTCCAACTTTCAAACTTACCCATATTACCATTAACTATGGAGCTTTTTAACTTTTGCGTGGGTCTTGAGTAATTGAAAGATAGAACAATCAAGTCAAGCACTATGTCTCAAATTCTTCACTAAACTAATATTCTAGAGTTTTTACAAGTTTTTAAAATAAAACTCAGAGCTTAATTGTATGACACCCTCAAATCTCTTATTGTATGTGATATTTGTGGATCTCACTGAGGCATTTATGTTGTCATGCCCTCCTACAACTAATTATTATAGTGGAGCTCATAGGAGGGGCATTAAACAAGAACGAGCATACTTGCAATTCATATATTGTAAAGTCAAACAATGCATCCAAAGAGAGTCAAGTCATACAATCAAACCAAGATGTGCATGTGTATGGAGTATAGTGGATAGGTGTATATATGGTATTTAGTGGCTAATCCTAATTCTACTTTTGCTCCTTGAAATAAATCTCTCTCTTGAACTTAGAACTTTTCATAGGAAAACATGGGCTATCTTTATTCTTCTTTTTTTTCTTTTCTTTTTTTAATACTTTTTTTTTTTTGCATAGCCACATGCATCCTTTAAATACAATAAATGATTGGAGAGATAACAATAAGAACGTAGAGCATTAAACAAGGGGTTGTCCTATAGGGTATATTTTTTGGTTGTTTACTCCCAGTGTAGGAGAAAAATGTATGTAGCCAGAGTGTGTAAGTGATCTTGATTAAAAAGCATGACAAGGCTCTCATAAGGTATACAACAAAGGTTGACTGAACTCAATGCAAATCAAGCAGCACGAATGAGCAAAGGTTTTCCTAATCTAAATGTATATTATGTATGGCTTTGGTAGGAATTCAAACTTTGTCATACAAGAGCTCATCATGTAAGATTTTCAGAGTTTTCAAAAGATAAATCTCTAGAACTTAGTATCGTTAGGAATAAGATAAATAGTAGCTCAGTCTTTCTTATATCATATCCCTCAATCACCTAGACTTAGCTTAAGCATATGCCTCCACAAGTTTCAGGTTCAGAGTAAATTCTTATATCAAAACAGTCATATCTAAAACTCAGAAGAATTTAAGGTTAAAAACTAGGCACGTGAAAGGAATTACGACAGAGCAACTATTCATCATCTCCAAGACAAAATTTTATTGTTCTTTAGTTTTTATTGGCTCTTAATAAACTAGACATAATCTATGATCACACTCTAAATAGCTAAAGTATCTTTATTTGATTTTAATAATTATCCATCTTTTTATTTCTTTTAGACTAATAGACTCACAAAAGACTCTATAGACGTGGACCTTCATGTGCCCACATATTTTTTGGTATTTTATGACTATAAGATAGACTCAATAATCGCATAGGTATACTTACCTGATAACTAGAGGATGTTCTCCCCCAAGCTGGATGTTGTCGTAGTTGAGCATTAAAGCTGAGTGGTCCTCATAGAGGAGCTCATATTTGTAAGAGCAAGTGTTGCCGGGGAATACTTCAATCTCATCACTCAAGAAGTTACTTCCTTCACACGGAGGTCAGTACCGTGTGTCGGAGAAATGTGCTTCGAGTGATGAAGATAAAGATTCCCTGGGTGAGCTAGCTCTTGGAGTCATCCTGCAGAAAGCTCTCACAAAACACCAAAACTCATGGAATGGTATTAGGATAAAACGTTAGTGGTTAGCCGTTTTAGAGGATTGGGTGTTGTGGAGGTTTCAAAGTATGTTTATGATAACAATATTGCAGCAGGATGCTCAATTAATTATTTTTTTTGAATTTTATAGGTTTATATGCAGAAAGTACAAATGCATGATATGTATTTTTATTTTATAGGCCACCACAGTGAGAACTCCTATAACTTTTACGCAACAAGGGTTTCATATGGGGCTTAAAGGTTTTTTTTAAGATGCATGAATGCAACCTAATGCATATCTATTTATTTTTATTATTTCCTATGTAATACTAATGTAGAAAACTAAATATGGTTAAGAGAAAATAAATCATGCAATGTAAGAAAGTAAATATGAATAACTACCGATTTTACCTCACGGCGAGGGTTCGATGTTTTGAATCCTCCGAACTGGACTCCTCCTTGCAGTAGTTCATTGATCGAGTACTTCGGTTTGCTTCTAAAGATGAGGATTGAGGTGGTGTCTCCACTAGCGGCTTTTCCAATGGTGGTGCCAACTTCTTCCTTTCTTTTTGTTAGCATCTCAAAGCCAATCTTATGTGCATCCTTGTTACTAGTTTAGAACTCCCACTTGTAGAATTTAGGGAATCTCCCCACTTTTG
This sequence comes from Chrysopogon serrulatus, assembly GCA_015844335.1. NCBI lineage: Eukaryota > Viridiplantae > Streptophyta > Magnoliopsida > Poales > Poaceae > Chrysopogon > Chrysopogon serrulatus. The sequence continues at coordinate 226,129 of JADLZL010002942.1, read as the reverse complement.
CTTGAAGAGGGTTCTGCTCATAAAGACAAGGTAGAGATCAAGTGCGAAAAACTCTATTGGTGGGAAAACACCAACAGAACTAGAAATTTATTTATTCTCTAACCTTAGGCACAATAAGATTGATGTCTTTTCACATTGTTCATTTACATCTTAGGTGAGAATATCAAAAGTATAAATATTGCATTTAAGCTTATGAGATAAAAGAGTGGAGTTACTTAACCTATGGAAGGATTGTTCATCTTTATCACTATCAAATTAATATGATGACTATCATCTTCCAAAATAAGATATATCATATTTGAGCTCATTTGGTTAAGATTGAAATCAAGAGAATAGTGCTATGTTGTGTACTCCACGATCAAGAGGAAATGATGACCACTTACCTTTAAGATGTTACCTTTTATTACTAGAGCATGATGACACCATGAAGTAAAGGATAGATGATTTTTAAATGGTCTTTTTCCTTCCTTGCAGCTTGAGTTGATCAAGTAGCATCTTGTCTCATATGTTGTACTCCTTTCTCACTCTTCTAGACTTTTGTTTCTCTCATTATTTCTTCTCTGCAAGGTATTAGTAGACAACACATACCCAAAGGAATATACTATTTATTTAAAGTATGGATAGTGTTTGCCAAGTAGTTAAAGATTAATTTGTAGCCCATATTTAAATGATTCACCATTATTTTAAATTTTCCAAATAAGATTAAGGAGAAGATATAATTTTAAAGAATACTTCTAACCTTGATTTGATTCTATGAAGTCACCTAATATGATTTGAACATTTTTATACAGGAGCGGATAGTCTATATATACAATCACATTCTTATACAAATATGCTTTGATGTTATAGTGTTTAAGTAATATTCTAAAGCATACTTATAATAGAGTAAGGAAGTTCAAAAGACTAGAGATAGAACCAAGAATATGTAGGTGAACCAAAAGAGTATTTTATTTATTTTAAGTTTTAGCAAATTAAGCATGACCTAAGGTATAGATAACCAAGACAATTAGCAATATGGTATAAGATGTTGAATGTAGTTTAAAGTTGCATGAAGCTTGGATAAACGTACCTTATGTCTTGTAGGGTGATTGGTCCACTATCATGGCGAAGTGTACGAGGTATTGAAGTGTTTTCATCTTTTTTTTTCATCTTGGTCCTTTCTATACACTTGTCCTCCTTTCTTTTTATTTCAAACCATGATCAGACATTTATTCTTTCTTCCCTGCATAAATATTAGTGGACACATACCCGAAGGATTGCAACAAGTTTGGCATATGGGTTATAGTCCATAATTTTATGTGGATTTCTTCTATGCTAATAAAAGGATGGGCTTTTAGGATTACTTTAGCATAGATTTCTTTTAACAAATTTTGTTGGTAGCTGCACTTTTTAAAGTAACTTGCAACAAAGGATTAAATGTATAAACTTTGATACTTACAGTTCTTCCATAGAGAATGAGCTGTGTCTTCCTTTTGTGCAAAGTTATTAGACATCATCACATGCTTTGATTCATCTCTTGATGTGAGTTCATCTCTTGACTTACCCGAATTGAGTTTAAGAGTTTTCTATAGGGGTTAGTCCAACAAAATATCCAATATCTACTACAATAATTTCTAGTTCAATAATCAAACCAAACTCCATGTCTAGTTTTAATTAAGGAAGGCATTTTAACCTAAGCACCACGCTCAATTTAAAAGCATATAGAAGTATGGCGAGTACTTCCAAACCTAAGCATACTATAGTAAACAAAGATAGCATGAAAGCACTTAGAGGTTTACTCAAATAGAGATAAAAGCATGATCATGTATGGTGAGAATATATATATTTTTTTCCATTTTAAGTAGAGATGAAAGTGATATGCATATGTGCAAGGAACTGAACATCTTTGTGGATTTGATATGAGATGGGGTAGATGCATGGATTATTCAAAGTAAACATGCAGTGGAATGCAACAGGATAACTACTCATCAAATTTAAAGCCTATGAGCAAGACTTTCTCACCATTCTTAATCACAACTACCATGACTCACAATGAGTTGTGCAGCGTCTTTATTCGTCACATATGATGAACTTTGACGTCTTCGACGATGATTTTTTCTCCAATCTACACATGGTTAGTGAATTATATATAAATGTTTATACATACCTGTGAGATGGCAACGCTTCATTGTTGATGGATCATGTATGTTTAGGCACCCCGAGTTCTTCAAGATATCTCCTATGTCTTGTTCTTATGGAATTTCGCGGAAAGATTGAAACGATTGATATTCTCGCTTATTCCACAATTCAACAAAACAGGGGGTAATCCTACTAAAGCTAGCGGCAAACTAGATTAGCAAATATCAAGATCAATATCAAAATCTTTACGCCAATTATTTCCCGACAACGGCGCCAAAAATGCTTGTTGACACTTCTAACGTCGTTACTAGAAATAGAGATAAATCCTATCCCCGACAACGGCGCCAAAAATGCTTGTTGATATTTCTTATGCACAATTAAAATATGAAGGATTCCGCAAAGCGCACGTAAAACCATTGTAGCATTTTACCGGAGTATTCCGTATATCGTTATTTATATTTTACCACTGGGAAACAATGAATAAAGACATTGGTAGTTCGCCATCATGTATCTACTAACTTAATACACCAACTAGACTATAGTAGGGGTAAATGATAGATGATAGGAATTATGCATATATGACACACACAGGAGAATTCTATAATAAAAGAGTAAATAGCTAAAGTGAGAGGACAACGGGAGGGTTCAAGGTTCCTAAATACTTCTCTATTACTTGGGGTTCTATAATAACTAATTTATGGAAGGTAAAGCAATCACACAATAACACTTCGGGACATCGAAACACTAGTCACGGAAAGGGGTGAGAAAGGGACTAGGAAGCTCCGACTACGGTCCTACAAACACCAACCCTAACATGGTGGAATACGCCGGCCGTCGGAGGGGCTGTCACCACCACAGGGCTACCACAACTATATGTTGGACTGGGTGCAATCTCGGGTAATATATAGCCTAGACTCCATGTCTACACTACCAATTACTACCCTAGTCACAATTAATAACTAGAGCACCCGATCTGAGGCGGAGATCCTATGCTAAAGTATAACAACTATACTAACCAATTAAATGTAATGCATAAAAGTAAATAGAGAAGATAAAATATATTAAAGCATAAGTCTTACAAAGAATAAATACCAAGACATACCAAAACTCTGATGACTCTTCCGAAGACTCCTCCGGAACCCGGGCGTAGCGCCGCTCTCCCTAACTCTCAACTAGAACTACATTGGAAAGTCTAGCCCTAATTCTCTAGAGATGAGAGGTCATCCATTCGAGGGACGCCTCTACATCTCCAATAATGTGGTGCCCTTAGGGAGGGGGTCTTCCTCTTTATTTATAGTCTAGAAAAGCCTCCACCTCTTCTAGACAGGCGATGTGGGACTAATTCGACTTCGGCAATGGTGGAGATGCAAACCCTAAGGCGGTAGGAGGCCCTCCGTCGGCGGGGGCCCCGAATGGGCTCGTGGGCGCCGGCCGGCCCCGGGTGGGGCCGGGCGGCCCCACCCCTGTAGCAGTGGGCCCCACCTTCGGTGCGTCATCTTACGGTGCCTTCTAGAGTCTTCTAGTGTTGGTTTCGGTGTAGAATTGATATCTTTTGACTCCGAACTCCGAATATAGCAAATGATATGTTCGTTTCGATCGTCTCGACGAGCCCGTCGCAATGGTGCTGTCCAATTACCCATTTAAGATACTTTTATTTGATGAAAAATTGCATATTCCTGCAACACAAATGAGAACACCAAAACTCGTGGAACTTGTTAGAATCAAAACCTACAACTATGCTTTATGGTTAATATCATATTATATTGAGCAATAGTTGATGGTATAAAATAGGCATTAAGGACCGTCAACAGGCCTTCATAGCAGCAAACTCGAGGATTCAAGCTGCTCGTCGACCTCCTCCTCAAGAACCGGCTTCTCAACTACCGACTTCTTGGAGGCCATCTTCTTCCTTCCCATGCAACGAATCAAGCACCCAAACTAAGAGGGGGAGGCGTAGCGGCAATGCAAGAGCAAAGATTTGGGGATTTTTTCTACGGCGCTAGGGTTTCAGGAAGCAAAGACAAGGTGAAGAAGAAGAACAAGAATCCAGTAGCTAATTTATAGACCGGTCTTAAAAAGGCCCACTTAAGGGGCAACGGTAAAAAGGCCAACGGATACAAGGCGCGATGAATGGGAAAGGCCCAAAAACCCTTAAATCACGGAATAACGGTCGGTATCCGTTACCCACCAACAGTAAAGTACTATGTCGTTGCAAGAAAAGATAGCTTTGCCAATATTATCATAACAAGTCGGCCACCAACAACTCCAGTCGAATGAAGCCAGTCAACTTCTGAGCTAAAATAAGTCTACTAAAAGATATACAGTCTTCATATCAATCAAAAACAAGTCGGCTCGAAGGCGGACAACCATAAACTTCGAGAACAAAACAACTCGGATCATTGCGGGATCAAATATTCTTTAATATTACAGGATACAAGGTTACAAGTCTTACAAGACCCATCGAATTCAGAAGAAATCCAAAGCAATAGCTACAAGGAACCCAGTGGAATTCTGCCATAGAAAACAATTACGCAGAATCCAAGACTGTCCTCGTTACAGACCCGGACTACCTCTAAGGCGTAATGAGCCGAAAGCAGATCCAAAGCAACCTTGATACACCAACACGGTGCATTCAAGATTGCCAAAAGGAGCACCTTGATCGATCAAGCATCACATCGGGCCTCTCCAGAACAAGTCGGATCGAACCCCATGTGAACAAGAGAGCTCCAGCTTCTGCGTCGGGCGGCGGCTGATCTGCACCGCACAGCTAGAAGACTCGTGCGGCTCGGCAACCTTCCCACGCGAGCATATGTCCGGCGAGTGGAAAAGAAGAACTAAGAGTGCAAAATGACCCAAAGATAAGGCACATCTCAAGACTTCTTCTACCTACCGAATGAGCCTCCAATCACAATGCTACTCCGAGATTAGTCCGCCTCTAATCCCTATCTCAAGAATTCTTCTACCCACTAAATGGACCATACCGAAGAACAAGAAAGAAGCCCCTGGGGCTGTTCAACCTCGCAAACTATCATTGTCACAAGAACAGGAAGAAGCATACTACAAGACTCAAAACAACCGAAAGGGAAGTGCAATTTATAGACCAAGATCGGCGTACATAGACCGAGTCCACCAATTCGGAGAAGCATTGACAAGGACAATAAAAGAAGGCAAGAAAAGAGAGCAAACCGTAAGAGTATATTCCAAGCATATCCTAGCACAAGTAAAAGCCTTTATACCACCAGCTGCCAACGCCCAACCATAAAAGCAGACATAAAGGACAGTAAAAGCAAAGTCACGAGCCGTTGTCCGTTTCCTACATAGAAGAACTCGGAAAAAGCTCGAGGGCTGCAGCTAAGGAAGAACTCGGAAAAAGCTCGGGGGCTGCAGCTAAGGAAGAACTCGGAAAAAGCTCGGGGGCTGCAGCTAAGGAAGAACTCGGAAAAAGCTCGGGGGCTGCAGCCTAACTCGGAAAAAAAGCTCGAGGCGGCAAATTAAAGAAGAACCTGACTACTTTTTAGGAAAAGAATTCAAGCTTGAGGGCTACAATCTCAAAGCCATCATGTTACTCTGGACCCTCCAGCTCTTTGTTCCAAAAAGCAAGAGGCTCGGGGGCTACACTCATTGAATGCGCCAATGGGCGCACGTCAATAAAAAAAAGCCACCACCCGGCTACTTTTGAGGAAAAGAATTCAAGCTCAGGGGATACAATTTCAAAGCCATCATGCTACTCCGGACCCTCCAAATTTGTTTGTTTCAAAAAGCAAGAGGCTCGGGGCTACACTCAATGAGTGCGCCTATGGCGCACGTCAACCAACCATCGCCCGACTTCTTTTCCGACAAAAACAACTCGGGCGAAGGCTCGGGGGCTACAGGGCATACACCCTCAACTTTTTCTTTTTTTCTCAAGACCCTCCAGCTACTTATAAATAAGTAGCAAGAGGCTCGGGGGCTACACTTAATGAGTGCACCTACGGCGCACGAAAGGGAACAATTCTTCAGCTAGACCACTTGAAGCATCACTCCGGAAGCAAAGGCGCTCCCAAGTTCTACTTCGAAATGCTCGGGGGGCTTGTCGACACAGGGGCGTGAGACGGCTACTCACCAAAGACGGCTCCCGTCGGGACAAGAGCAAGAAGGACGAATCCAAGTAGAATACGAATCATCCTAGTTAGACGAATAGAAAGTAACCTCTCAGAATCGAATGAACACTTCCTATGAATCCGACTAGGATTAGAAACCATAGCTCGGCTCTTTTTCCTCTTATAAAAAGGAGCCGAGCACCCTCTTTGTAACAGCATTTAACAATACACAATCATACATCAATCCAACGCAAAAGGCCAAGGCCGACTGGAGTAGAGCTTTTACTCGACGACGAGGGCTCGAACAAGGATAAACCGCGTGTCTCTTGCATGAAACCGCCGAGTTCTAGTCGTTCGCCGAGGTCCGAATCAATCGCTCACGGGAACCCCGTGGCAGGCTATCGGTGGTCAAACACCGACAAGTGGGCTGCAACTGAAGAGGTAGAGTGGGCTGACAGTTAGACAAATTAGAACCGGGACAAAAAAAAAAAAGAGAAAGTCTTGCCTCTTTATTAATAGGTATAGATATAGATTACGGTAGAAACTAGGCCAAGAAATACAGGCCACACCTATTTGTTATTGGGCTGTTGCGCTGGAGATTGAGGGGCCTTGTAAATTGGAGCCCAGTGTCATCACCCACCGGGACAGGCCTGCTAAGGCTGGTTGCGTTTTTTTTTACTACATGTGCACTGCTTTTTGCCCATATTAGACCATCCGCACTGGGGAACGGTAAAGCCAAATGGTACGCATATTCCGTGCGCCACGGTGGACGGAGGAGCCGCAGCGGCGACCACTATCCTGCACGGCAAGCGACTGGAGACGCCATTCCCGGCCAAGCAATACAAAGCCGTGCGGTATGCGGCGGCCGTGGGGGGTTGGGGAGAGGGATGGAGGGGCCCATGGAGAGAGAGACGGGTTGGGGAGCGTGGTCGCCACCGCCGGGCCTCGGGAGCAGAGGCGGCCGCCGGGCCGAAGGGAGGCTTCCCCCTGGGGCGCTAGGGAGCTCCGCCCCCAGGGCCGCTGGAGCTCCCCGAACCGGGCCGCCGCTGGAGCTGTGCCGCCCGGCCGCGTGCGGGAGCCCGCCGCCATGGCCGCGCAGCCTCCGCCGCCATCCGCCTTCAGCTTGGGGCCGTTGACGGCCACTATTGTATTAATTCAACCGTCAACTAGCCATGAAAAGGATGCAAATGAGATCACCAAAGTAGATATAGGGTTTACACCGATCGAATTCCACGAAGTTTTGGTGTTTCATTATTTTTGCAGCGTAAACCGGAAAAGGCGCAAACATACAAGCTTATCGGAAAAAGAAAACGGAAAACGGACTCCACGGCTACACAGAAAGTTCCGGAAGAGACGAAAGGCACCACGCCGAGCCGGGGCCAGGGGAGGCCACCGTGCCGACCGGCCGGTCCGGCCTTGGACCGCCGGGGCAGGGGCTGGCCCCCCTCGGGTCCCGGTTCACCCGGTTCGCTCCACCGCCTTTGAGGATCGATCCTAGCCGCCCGTCAATGTCGGTTTGATCCGATGGCTCACGATCATCGCCCAGGGCTATAAAAGGAGAGGCACCCCCCTAGGGAGAGGAGACCCCATTCATTCATTCTCATTCGGAAGTCCGATCATCAGCTAGAAACCCTAATCAGAGCTCCTTAGCTAGGGCCTAGATAGCTAGATTAGAACTAGAGGGAGGCAAGCGCAGGCTTGGATTCCGGAGCCATCAAGAGCTTGGATTTGGTATAATTCTTACCTCCTCTCGCCTTTGTTCTCTTTCATTGTATAGTTATATGATTGCTACAATTGAATTGATGAATTCTCATTTACTTATATTCATAGTTAATATGTTCCTTGTCTATTGTGGTTATATGCTTAGTATAGCTAGATTAACATTAGGTTTATCCATAGGTTCGTATAGCACTCATCTAATTGATCGTTAGGTGAGTGATAAATATTGTGTAAGCGTGGTGCTTATACGTTGTTTATCTGTGAATGCACCCTATAGGCCGGGTTTGGTAGATCGCGGGTGTGACATTCCTGTTGAGTCCTATGTAATCCGAACCCCGTTTATAGGCACAGTAGGGCTTGTATACGACGGAAGGGCGAGCTATGTTCTCAAACCTCCCTAGTATGTTCACTATGAATAAATGTAATGCTAACCTTAGCCATGATTACTAGGTGTATTGCACTAACCATAATATACATTGACATGTAGCTAGGAATAACCCAGGAATATCTCTTGATGTTCTACTAGCAACCCTAACGATATAGCTAGGAGTCTCTATCTGTTTATGCTGATGATTATATACTTATCTTATCTATTATCTTGTGACTTACCCCTGCATTGAGTAGCAAGGACATGGTTATACCTATTCGTTACACTCTAGGTCAACACACTACCTTTACACAAGCCATTTAGACCTTCCTTTGGGAAAATATAAATGACAACCCGTAATACTCCGGGTAAAATGCTACAATGGTATTTGATCTGTGCGCTTGCGGATACATTTCTATATTCTAAATGGTGGCATGATTTAATACCACACCCCTTGGTGTTATGCTGGGGATGACAACTTGGCATTCTAGTGCGGTGCGCTTATTCTAGCATTCTTGGCGCCGTTATTAGAGATAACATTAAGAGGTGTCAACACCGGCCCTCGCGCGAACGCCGCCCATGCGGGCTCGCCGGTGAAAGGTCCTAAATGGCTGAGGGGGGTGAATAGCCTAACTAAAATTTCTACAAAGCACTAAACAAACCGTTTAGTATAACAAATGGTGGAGCAAGTGTTGCGCTAGCCTACTAAGGGGTTGCAAGCTAACATAACCAATTCTAGCAATCCTAATATACTATGCACACTAAGAATATGGTCCTTAGCAATTCAATTATACTACACAACTTAATATGCTACTTGGCACAAATGTAATTGCAAGGTAGGAACCGAGGGATGCAAACCATGCCTTCGGGATGTCGTGCCAATCACCTTCTTGATCAACAATGAGAAATCAAGGTGATGATCCAATCAATCAAATGAAATCTAAATATGATCTCGATGGATCAATCCTAAATGAACACCGGAGTTTTTACCGAGGTTCACGTGCTTGCCAACACGCTACGTCCTCGTTGTGACGGCACACTCACTTGGGATTCGGCGGCTAATTGGCACCACACCAAGCCTCCAACGGGCACCGCAAGAATCACCACAAGATGAGGGCAACACAAGTCACGAGCATTCCACTAGAGTACCTTCTGCGATCTCCAACGGGGACAAAGTCAAGAACCCCTTACAATCACCTCCGGAGTGGCCAAGAACAATCTCCAAGCTTGCTCAACTCCAGCTCGCTGCTCCAACCGTCTAGGTGGTGGCAACCACCAAGAGAAATAAGCTCAATCGCAGCAAGAACGCTCACTAGTGCCACTAGATGCTCAATCACAAGGCAAATGCACTAGAAGCTCTCCTAATCACTCTCTAGATCAATCAAGAGACATGCAAAGTGAGGGAGGAGGTTTGCTTAGCTCTAGAGGATGTCAAGTATATCAAAGTGCCAAGAGATCGTCCCTAGAGCCGGCCAATCCACTTATATAGGCGCCCACCAAAGCACCCAACCGTTACTCACAAACATCCTCTATCTGCGAGTTGACCGGACGCTGGTTAAGTGACGACCGGACGCGTCCGGTCCCGGCGTCCGTTCACTCTTACCGAGCCACGTGTCGCTGACGTTTGAATGTAGCCGTTGCGCGCCAACGGCTCGATCCTTCACAAGGCTGTCGACGTTGATCGGACGCGTCCGCTGCTACACCGGACGCTTGCACAGTGCGAGTCCGGTTGCCCACCAGAGAGGTCCAGAACGTGAAATTCTCGACCGGACGCGCCCGCTGCCTATTGACCGGACGCGCCCGGCGTCCGGTGCGCACACTGCTCAGCACGCCCGCAACGAAGACTTGGCACCGGACTGTCCGGTCGCCAGAGTTCGGTCACCCTGAAAAACACGCCGGACGCCAACACCTGACCGGACGCATCCGGTCCCTACCAGGACAGCGTCCGGTCACCTCTGAGTGACTCCTCTTCGTCCGAAAATCTCCGAGTCCCGCCTCGCAAGCTCGGCGGGAGGGTTTTACACCAAAACACCATCAACCCTTACTCTCATGTGCCAACACAAAAGTGTCTCTCCACTTGTGCACGTGTGTTAGCATTTTCAAATGAATTTTGTAAGAGATTGTTAGCTCACTAGATCCCTAATGCATATGCAAAGTCATTGCTCATCTAGTGACACTTAGATAACCGATATTGCGCGACATCGCCCCTCTTAATAGTACAGTTATCAATGCTAAACCCGGCCATCAACTTCTCTACTCACTTATGGCCGGCAAAATGGAAATGCCCTATCATATACCTTTGCCTCTAGCATTCCATCTTGCTTCTCATCTTCCTTCATCTCCAAGGGTGGCACTTGATCATCTTTGATCACTTCCATCAACTCGATCACCATTCCACCACTTGGCTTGGACCTCTCCTTTCTCTAATACTACACACTTAGCAATAGGGTTAGTCCTAGGTTTCATCAATTAGCCAAAACCAAACTAGGGCTTTCAATCTCCCCCTTTTTGGTAATTGATGACAACCTTCACAAAGATAAGAATTAAATTCAATTTTGACTTTACACCACTTGTCCAAATAATTTGAGCTTATGAAAAGAGTTGGACAAGTCATGTAAAACCTATTTGGTAGCTATGGCTCCCCCTATATGTGTCCTAAGAGTTTAGATTAGAAGCTCTGCACACATGGTGGATAAGTCGGTTTTAGGAGAGTCATTTTTACCAAATTGATGTTAAGGTGTATAGTATGGACCTTTGAAGCGTGATACCATCGGAGTGCACATCATGAACCATCCTTAGCACCAACTCTAGCTAGAAACAACAAATAGCTAGAAACCCCGTGAGATCAACATTAGAAGCACGGTTTCTAGATACCACTTGGAAAGCCCCAAGAAAAACGCTACTTCTAGCTAGAACCTATACATGCTAGTAATCAATTCATCAATCAAGATCTATACTAGCAAGTACCACACAAGCAAGAGAGATACCACTTATGAAATCACTTATGAAATGAATACACCTAAGTGCAATGCAAGCAATCATATAGATATGCACATTCAAGTGCAATCAATTGTGTTCATGAGCTTGCTCCCCCTACTTGTGTGCTTCAGAATTTTGATCCCTTTCCATTCTTCAATCTTTATCTACTCTCCCCCTTGATGCATGCTATCTTTGTATTCTCTCCCCCTTTGTCATCAATGACCACATAGGTATATGATCATGCTCGGTGTAGACTTGAAATCATGAAGGGAGCTTGGAATAGAGAGATGATCACTTAAAGTTGAGGATCATTTGTTTACATAAACTTCCTTCTCTTGTGGTTCAAACTAGTAAACTTGCATAAGTAATCTAGCTCGGTTTGAACCAATGACAAGCTTCTTCACACATTTTTCAATGGTTATCTTATCAATATTGAACTAGATCCTTTCTTGCTCATTTAACTAGATCAAACACTAGGGTCACATTCTCATGAACAAGTCATATTTAGCCACTAGATCATACAAGACATAGAAGCAATAGTGGCATAATATATACTCAAAATCACTTTGTTTTCATGAATGAGCCTAATAGCAAGAGATATCACTAGAAAAAAATGTCTATATGCTCTAATCAAGTCCTTATTAAGTATGAATGCATCATGCCAAACAATTTCACCTTTGCATTAGTCGAAAGAGAGGCATGTCATATAGTTGGGGGTGCATTCATCTCAGGTTGGAGAAGTCTAGGATGTTCAATTCATTTCTCAATGTGCAAAATCTTTTCTCATCAAGTGGCTTGGTAAAGATATCGGCAAGTTGATCATCAGTGCCAACACTCTCAATAGAAATATCTCCCTTTGTTTGGTGATCTCTAATGAAGTGATGCCTTATGTCAATGTGCTTTGTTCTTGAATGTTGAACCGGATTGGTGGTGATCTTTACGGCACTTTCATTGTCACATAGCAATGGCACTTGTCCAAATTTGATTCCAAAATCCTTCAATGTGGCTTTCATCCATAGTAATTGAGCACAACAACTCCCCGCACTAATGTATTCCGCTTCGGCGGTAGAGAGTGCAACACTATTTTGTTTCTTGGATGACCATGAGACAAGTGACCTTCCTAGCAATTGGTATATTCCACTGGTGCTTTTTCTATCCACCTTGCATCCCGCATAGTCGGAGTCCGAATAACCAATCAACTCAAAGTTTGACCCCTTGGGATACCACAATCCAACATTTGGTGTGTGCTTAAGATATCTCAATATCCTCTTGGTTGCCTTCAAATGACTTTCTCTTGGTGAAGCTTGGAACCTTGCACACATGCACATACTAAACATGACATCCGGCCTAGAAGCGGTCACATAGAGTAGGCTTCCAATCATAGACCGATACAACTTTTGATCTACCATGTTGCCACTTGTATCCAAGTCAAGATGACCATTTGTTCCCATTGGTGTCCCAATTGACTTGGCTTCTTTCATTCCAAACTTCTTCAACATGTCCTTGATATACTTGCTTTGACTCACAAATGTGCCTTTCTTCAATTGCTTAATTTGTAGACCAAGGAAGTAGCTAAGCTCTCCAATTATAGACATCTCAAATTCTTTTGCCATCATTTCTCCAAACTCTTCACAAAAGTCTTGGTTGGTTGATCCAAATATAATGTCATCTACATAGATTTGCAACACAAACAAGTCCTTGCCAATCTTCTTGGTGAAGAGAGTGTATCAACCTTCCCCATCTTGAACCCTTTGGAGATCAAGAAATCTCTCAATCTCTCATACCATACCCTTGGAGCTTACTTCAAGCCATAGAGAGCCTTTTTCAACTTGTAGACATGGTTGGGTCTTTTGATATATCTTCAAATCCCGGGGGTTGCTCAACATACACTAGCTCATTGATGAATCCATTCAAGAAAGCACTTTTCACATCCATTTGATATAGCTTGATGTTGTGGGCATAAGCATAGGCTAATAAGATTCTAATTGCCTCTAATCTTGTAACCGGTGCATAAGTTTCTCCAAAGTCAAGACCTTCAACTTGAGTGTATCCTTGTGCTACCAATCTTGCTTTATTTCTCACAACTATGCCATCTTGATCTTGCTTGTTCCGGAATACCCATTTGGTGCCAATGACATTGTAGTTCTTCGGACGCTCAACTAGTTCCTAAACTTGATTTCTTTCAAAGTTGTTGAGCTCTTCATGCATGGCATTTACCCAATCACAATCCATCAAAGCTTCTTCTATCTTCTTTGGCTCTATGGATGAGACAAAAGAATAATGTTCACAAAATGATGTCAATCTTGATCTTGTTTGCACACCACTTCTAATATCACCAACCACTTGATCTAGAGGATGATCCCTTGCAATATGAGTTGGTTGGAGAACATGAGGTTGAGCACTCGAACTTGGTTGATCACTTGGTTGAGATGATGTACTAGCCACTTGATCTTGCACTTGAGAGTCACTAGCTTGAGTTTGAACTTGAGAGCCACTAACTTGCACATTTAGAGACACAATCACTTGATCTTTGTCATCTTCAACATCTACCACTTGTGTTGGCCTAATGTCACCAACATCCATTCCTTCATGGCTTGTATCAATTGAGTTCCTCTCACATCATCTTGAGAGCCTTTGGTTTCATCAAATTCAACATCATGCACTTCTTCAACGATGCCATGAGTGAGATTTTAAACTCTATATGCTTTGCTTGTAGTGGAGTAACCAAGTAGGAATCCTTTATCACATTTTTTCTCAAACTTGCTCAATCGAGTGCCCTTCTTAAGAATGTAGCATTTACATCCAAAACCTCTAAAATAAGCAATGTTGGGCTTTCTATCATTCAACAACTCATATGGTGTCTTCTCCAATAGCCTATGACAATAGAGCCTATTTGAGCAATAGTTGGCGGTATTGATTGCTTCGGCCCAAAAAGAATGATCCACATTGTATTCACTCAACATTGATCTTGCCATGTCAATCAAAGTTCTATTCTTCCTTTCAACTAGCCCACTGGATTAAGGTGTGTACTTAGCCGAGAATTGATGCTTGATTCCAAAATCGTCACATAGCTCTTTAATTCTTGTGTTCTTGAATTCACTACCATTGTCACTTCTCACTTTCTTGATTGAAGTTTCAAACTCATTTTGGCTTCTCTTGACAAATGTCTTGAATGTGTCAAATACTTCACTTTTGTCAACAAGAAAGAACATCCAAGTATATCTTGTGTAGTCATCCACTATCACAAATCCATATTTGTTTCCACCAATGCTCTCATACTTGGTCGGGCCAAATAGATCCATGTGCAACAACTCAAATGCTTTGCTTGTGCTCATCATGCTCTTGTTGGGATGAGTGTTGCCAACTTGTTTACCCATTTGACATGAACTACACAGCTTGTCTTTCTCGAACACCACATCCTTCAACCCTCTAACTAGATCATGCTTGATTAGCCGGTTGAGTTGCTTCATGCCAACATGTCCAAGTCTTCTATGCCATAGCCAACCCATGCTTGATTTGGAGAACAAACATGTTGTCAATTGAGCATTACTAGCATTGAAGTCCACAAGATAGAGATTCTCATATCTAAAGCCTTTGAATATCAAGTTGCTTCCATCAACACTCACTATCTCAACACCATCAACACCAAATATGCATTTGAATCTAAGATCACACAAATGAGCCACGGATAAAAGATTGAAGTTGAGAGATTCCACTAGCAATACATATGAGATGGACATATCATTTGGGATTGCAATCTTTTCCAAGCCTTTCACCTTGCCTTTGCCATTGTCACCGAAAGTTATACTATCAACACCGTCCCATTGCCACTTGATGAGATTGATTTGAACATTCTAGAATCCCCGGTCATATGTTGAGTACACCCACTATCAAGCACCCAATGCCTTCCTCCGGCTTTGTAATTGACCTACAAAAGCAAATCAATTCTTCTTAGGTACCCAAACTTGCTTGGGTCCTCCAAGGTTAGTCACTAAGCTTTTGGGCATCCAAATTGCCTTCTTCTTTGGACCAACAATGGGAGCACCAATGAACTTAGCCTTCACACCATTAGTACCCTTGGTAAGCAAATAACAAGAATCAAAACAAATAGAGGATATATTAGCATTCTTCTTATTCTTGCAATATTGCTCTATATGCCCCACTTGCTTGCAACTAGAGCAAAAACGTCCATTGCCCTTCACAAAACTACTCTTGTGAGTGACAAAGGCCGCCTTGCCATTCTTGTGGGTATAGCCCAATCCCTCTTTGTTTAGGGAGAACCTTTGGCTACCCAAGCACTTTAGCAAGCGGGCATCTCCACCATAGGCCTTGCCTAGGGCATGAGTGAGCTCATTCACCTCTCTCTTGAGGGTCTCATTCTCCACCATGAGTGAGGCATCACAAGTGAAACCATCACTAATAGTAGATGTTGCATTGTTTAAGCTACAAGAGGGGTTAGTGGGAACAACAACAATAGGAGTATAGAATGCTTCATCAAGAATATCACAAGTAACCCCTACGTTGCATGTGTCTACAACATCCTCAATCTTAGCTTGATCAAGGAGGGAGGAGTGAGCCTTCTCAAGCTTAGTGTGAGCTTTCTCAAGCTTCTCATGGGCTTCCATTAGCCTCTCATGGGTAGCATTGAGCTCATCAAAGGATTGCTCAAGAGCTTTCTTGCTCTTGCACAACTCTTTGCACTCCTTCCTCTTTTCCTCAATGTAAGAGTGAGCATCTTGTATCATGCTAATGAGGTCCTCCTTTGAGTACTCCTCATCATCATCACTCCCACTATCGCTCTCATCATTGGATTGTACCTTGGATGGCTTAGCCATTAAGCATGTCGATGGAGCATCAAAGATTGAAGGCTTGTTGGAGATGGCAAGACTAGCAAGCGCCTTCTTTCTTGACTTCTTGTCATCTTCACTCTCATCATCGCTATCACTTGAGGTATCACTATCCCATATGACACAATAAGATTGCCCCTTTTTCTTCTTCTTGTATTCAAGCTTCTTTTCCTTCTTTTCCTTCTTGTCCTTCCTCTCTTTCTTGTTTTTCTTCTTCTTCTTGTCATCCTCATCACTATTATCATCACTTGAGAGAGGACAATCAGCAATGAAGTGATCTTTGCTCTTGCATCGAAAGCATCTCTTGGTCTTGATTGCATCTCTTCTCTTTCTTGCACCAAAGCCCTTCTTCTTCATGAATTTTCCAAATTTACGAACAAAGAGGGCCATAGCTTCATCATCCACCTCACTTGAGCTTGTGCTAGCTTCATCACTTGATCCTTCCTTCTTCTTGCCTCTTGATGAAGCAGCCTTGAATGCAACCACTTCCTTGTCTTTCTTCTTCTCTTTGTCCTTCTTCTCATCCTTTTGAGAGCCCCCTTCCCGTTTCACACGGTAGGTGTCATGTGTGATCACTTCACCTAGTACTTGGTTAGGGGTCTTGGTGTCCAATCCTTCTCTCACCAACATTGTGACCAAGAATTCAAATCTTGATGGTAGGCTTCTTAGGAACTTGTGAGAGAAATCCGCATTTTCTACCTTTTCACCCAAATTCTTCAAGTCATTTACTATTACTTGCAAGCAGTGGAACATCTCCGGCACACTCTCATCTTCTTGCATCTTGAAACTTGAGAGCTTGTCTTTGAGAATGTATAGCTTCGCACTCTTCACGGCTTATGTGCCCTCATAGGTTTCCTTCAACCTAGTCCACACATTATGAGCTCTCTCCAAATCCTTGATTTGCTCAAACACCTTTAATTCCAATGCTTCATAGAATGTGTTGATTGCTATATCATTGAATT
Organism: Chrysopogon serrulatus; assembly: GCA_015844335.1. NCBI lineage: Eukaryota > Viridiplantae > Streptophyta > Magnoliopsida > Poales > Poaceae > Chrysopogon > Chrysopogon serrulatus. The sequence continues at coordinate 209,058 of JADLZL010002942.1, read as the reverse complement.
GGAGTTTCTCTTCTTCTCTTGTGGTGGGATCATTGGGGTCGATCACCGCAAAATCCTTGTCCACTACTTCCCAAACCTTCTGGTTGAGTGATTTCAAGTATGCACGCTAGCCTACTAAGGGGTTGCAAGCCAACCTAACCAATTCTAGCAATCCTAATATACTATGCACACTAAGAATATGGTCCTTAGCAATTCAATTATGCTACACAACTTAGTATGCTACTTGGCACAAATGTAATTGCAAGGTAGGAACCGAGGGATGCAAACCGTGCCTTCGGGATGTCGTGCCAATCACCTTCTTGATCAACAATGAGAAATCAAGGTGATGATCCAATCAATCAAATGAAATCCAAATATGATCTCGATGGATCAATCCCAAATGAACACCGGAGTTTTTACCGAGGTTCACGTGCTTGCCAACACGCTACGTCCTCGTTGTGACGGCACACTCACTTGGGATTCGGCGGCTAATTGGCACCACACCAAGCCTCCAACGGGCACCGCAAGAATCACCACAAGATGAGGGCAACACAAGTCACGAGCATTCCACTAGAGTACCTTTTGCGATCTCCCGCGGGGACAAGGTCAAGAACCCCTTACAATCACCTCCGGAGTGGCCAAGAACAATCTTCAAGCTTGCTCAACTCCGGCTCGCTGCTCCAACCGTCTAGGTGGTGGCAACCACCAAGAGAAATAAGCTCAATCGCAGCAAGAACGCTCACTAGTGCCACTAGATGCTCAATCACAAGGCAAATGCACTAGAAGCTCTCCCAATCACTCTCTAGATCAATCAAGAGACATGCAAAGTAAGGGAGGAGGTTTGCTTAGCTCTAGAGGATGTCAAGTATGTCAAAGTGCCAAGAGATCGTCCCTAGAGCCGGCCAATCCACTTATATAGGCGCCCACCAAAGCACCCAACCGTTGCTCACAAACATCCTCTGTCTGCGAGTTGACCGGACGCTGGTTAAGTGACGACCGGACGCGTCCGGTCCCGACGTCCGGTCACTCTTACCGAGCCACGTGTCGCTGACATTTGAATGTAGCCGTTGCGCGCCAACGGCTCGATCACTCGCACGCTGTCAGACGTTGACCGGACGCGTCCGCTGCTACACCAGACGCTCGCACAGTGCGAGTCCGGTCGCCCACCAGAGAGGTCCAGAATGTGAAATTCTCGACCGGACGCGGCCCGCCGCCCTCTTGGACCGGACGCGCCCGCCCGGTGCGCACACACTCCAAAGACGCCCAAGAACCAAGAGTTGGCACCGGACTGTCCGGTCACCAGAGTCCGGTCACCCTGAAAAACACGCCGGACGCCAACACCTGACCGGACGCGTCCGGTCCCTACCAGGACAGCGTCCGGTCACCTCTGAGTGACTCCTCTTCGTCCGGAAACCTTCGAGTCCCGCCACGCAAGCTCGGCGGGAGGGTTTTACACCAAAACACCATCAACCCTTGCTCTCATGTGCCAACACAAAAGTGTCTCTGCACTTGTGCACGAGTGTTAGCATTTTTAAATGAATTTTGTAAGAGATTGTTAGCTCACTAGGTCCCTAATGCATATGCAAAGTCATTGCTCACCTAGTGGCACTTAGATAAACGATATTGCGCGACATCGCCCCTCTTAATAGTACGGTTATCAATCCTAAACCCGGCCATCAACTTCTCTACTCACCTATGGCCGGTAAAATGGAAATGCCCTAGCATATACCTTTGCCTCTAGCATTCCATCTTGCTTCTCATCTTCCTTCATCTCCAAGGGTGGCACTTGATCATCTTTGATCACTTCCATCAACTCGATCACCATTCCACCACTTGGCTTGGACCTCCCCTTTCTTTAATACTACACACTTAGCAATAGGGTTAGTCCTAGGTTTCATCAATTAGCCAAAACCAAAATAGGGCTTTCACCGGCCCACGCCTTCGCCCGGCCGTGCAAGACGCCCATCCGCCCTCCCCTCCCGGCTTGCCTCACGCTGGATGTGGCGGCCGCGCCCGGCGTTGTGAAGTTGGAGAGAGAGAGAGGAGGGAGGGAGGAAGAGAAAGGGGGAGGGGGTTTTTAATATAATATTCTGACAAGTGGGTCCCACTATGGATAGAGTATGATATAAAGTATAGATGGATACGGGAGAAAGTAGTATAGAGCAGAGAATCTTGATGACCAGGATGTATAAAGTAGAAAAATAGAGGAATATGAGTGCGGATGGTCTTTGGATGCTTTTACAGATATCCGGATTAATAGTGCTGATGTGGATGCTGTGCACTGAGACGGAGGCTAGGGAAGAAGATGCTGAATACCACTCATACAATATGATCCCTTTGGTTATGCAGGAGAAATAGTTGCAGACATGAAATTCAGAATTTGGTTCTGAAATAGTGGAGTCTGACAAAAGATGTAACGATGGTGCTCAGCCTGTGATCTATAGACTCTAATTCAGCAACTGTCATGATTCGCCTAACATAATCGCCCTAGATAGCGTTATCGGGTACTCTGAAGACCTGCCATTCTCTAGTAGTGCTAATGCCCCCGGAATAATTACTAGGGAGTTCCAGATCGGTCCTTTTACTTGTTTCGCTCCGTGTTCACATCTCCAGAAATTTTCAAATCAAAATATAACAGAAAAAAACATCTCCGGACATGGTTGTTCCTCCAGATAAGAGTGGAGTTTCCATTCAGCTTTGAAGTTTGAACCATGAAAGCCAGGCATACATTTCCTACACAACAATATTCATAGAACACAGGACGAACAACGACGAAACAAGAGGTATTGAACAAAAGAGTCTTGAGCTCCCATTGCATTGCATGCACTCGCTTATTCACCAGATTACAGCCCCAGCCCCAGCCCCAGCCCCAGCCCAAGCAAAAACTGTGCAGAAAATACGCATTAACCACAGCCCACCACCACGACGGGGAAAAGAATGGCACCACAAGTGAAAATCCACCCTTGGCTACACACGTTTTCTTGTTTTCTCGACTCAACAGAAGAACGAAAACTAGACAGCATAAAATAAGCCTCTAAAAGTGCTCCAGCTTGTTGTCTCATGGATATAGAACATGACCCCATCTACGACAAGGTAAAGGTCGGCACAGTGTTGACAGCTGAAATGTGCCTAATCTGCACGGGATTGGCCAGCACGGGATGAAAGGATGATGCCGACGATGAGACCGTAGAGGGCAAGCGCTTCTGCGAAAATAAGGATGAGGATCATGCCCACAAACAACTTTGGCTGTTGAGCATTCGCCCTGCACAAAAGAACAAGTATTAGGAAGGGAGAAGATGCGATGGTCTAGGAAGGTTCCAGTTGATAATCCAGTTTTCAAAGTAGAACTGTTCGAATGGCATATGTGGAACACTGAAATGACTTCGATGTTTCAAGCCACACACAAAAAAATAAGAAGCAAATACTCTGTTGATGTACACAAGACATTTTGACCTGATGCAACATTCCAATACTCAATCCCACAAACATCCTATTCCAATACCCTTGAAAACAATCTACTGCATGCAGGTATAAAATTTCTTTCAAACAACAACAGATAAACTAAATGAATTATGTCAGCAACTATAGCATCGAAAGCAACACCAAGTACCAACCTTCTCTTGGGTTCAAACATGCTATACAGGAAATTAGCATAGAGTTAAGACAAGTGGTCTCAGATATGAATGAATGTGCGGAAAAGAAATCCTACCAAATATGAAACATGAGGTCCAAGACAGACAAAGTTGGAAGCACAGCATAGATCAACAAATGCATCCCTTTCTCTCTTTTTTTCCACTAAGATAAGATGTGTTTTCTAAGTTAAACAAGATATCAACATTATGATTGACTATAAACTGCACTTTTTTGAGAAAACAATGGTTACCAAGATGATACATGATAGCTTTCCTGATTCGGTTGCTATGATAGTCATGACATTAGTTACAAACCACTATGAATAGCAGAGACAAGCTAGCGTATGTTCAACATCAGCTTATCAATGAACTAGCTATAAACACCTCAAATAAGCTTGGTTTATGGCAGTGGTGTGACAATCATTTACTAGTCGATGAAATATGGTGTTTGCCTTTAAAAGCCAAGTCTAATTTCAACATTATCAAAATTATTAACTAGAAAGTTTTTAAGGTGCAAATATGCAAAAGGCCAAGTGAGATTTGACGCATATCAAACAATTCCTAATTAGTCCAGGCAACATTTCAGGTGTAAATGTAGTATTCACTTCAGCTTTAAGTTAAGTATTTCAATAGTAGAGAAACTCATATACAAACAGGTATTAACACCATGGAGTTTTAGAAGTGCCCGCCATTACTAATTTACTACTGCATTGACCAACATACCATCAGCCAAACCATCAAATCATAGCACAATATGATAGAGAAAAAGCGTCTTTACCTGACACCAGCATCACCAACGATGCCAATGGCCATGCCCGCAGCAAGCCCAGCAAGACCACAGGCAAGGCCAGACGACAGGTGGGCGTAGCCATCAAAGAGGTAGTACGGCTTGGCCTTGGGGTTGATCCCAGTACTGATGATGACAGCGATGATGAGGCCGTAGATACCGAGCACACCAGCCATGACCACGGGCACGATGGACTTCATGACGAGCTCCGGGCGCATCACACCCATGGACGCCACGCCGACGCCGCTCTTGGCCGTCCCGTACGCCGCCCCCATGCCTGCGAGGGAGACACAGAGAGATCATGTCATTCACCGCCAGAAATTTCGCCCTCACACGTCCCAGCTACATGGATCCAACGCCAATTCTCTCAATTGATCTTCCACTGATTTCTCAAACCATATCAAACAACGCAATCGACTGGCGCGCGTTAAGTATCATACATCCAATCTCTGAATCGCGGCAGATCGTAGCAAACGAACGGATCAGCTCCAACTTTTCCCCAATCAAAATTCGGAAACAAACAAACAATGCAACGGCACGTATAGCAGGGGAGGACGAGGAGGGTGGGGGCACGTACATGAGAAGACGAGCGCGCGGCGGCGGCGCCGAGGAAGCCGAAGAAGGGGGGCGGTCTCATCGCCGCTGAACGCCGACGACATCTTCTTCTTCCGCTTCCTTACTGCTGCCGCTACAAGTGCTGCTGCTTCAGCTGCTGCTGCGACGAGAGCGGGGACCCTGGGGCGCTGTCGTGCCGCGGCCTCCTCCTCGTTGCGGTCGACGGCGCGAGCGCTCGAGATTTAGCTCCTCTGCTCGAGCGGGATTGGCCTCGCCGATCTGATCTGAGGAGCGCGTGGGTGTGCCTGGGTGGGGTGGGGGAAGAAGACGAGAGGGCCACGGCGCTGCGAGGTGGGGTCGGGTGGGATATGGACGGTTTTACCCTGCGACCGGGGAGGGGCAGGACTGTCCGTTTTTTCTTTTTTTTTTTTTCTGAAGCAAAGATGAAACCAGATGAAATACGAACTGATATTACGGATTCCGAATACGGGTATTAATTTATTTCTAATACGTGCGAGAAATTAAAATTTGAATTTGATATAAGATACAAATATTAGATGTCCAGTTATCAAGTATCGAGGAACATTTGGCCTGTTTTTGTTCATATATGGAGTTATTATATATCTATATGCTACAGAATGTGTGAATGAAAATTAAAAAATCAAGGGTACTTTGGTTCAAGTTCAACTTGGAACTCTTTAGATTTCAGCTAAATCAGGAAATATCGCCAGGTAGTGAAAATTTTGACTTGGAATAAGAGGTGAATCAAAGTAATTACTATTGATGGTAATGTAGACCGTAGTCGCTGGTCGCAACAACCTTAGGACCTAAACTCAAGGTCATAACATTAACAATACAATAGCGAATTTACAAAGCTATTGGTAAAACTGTGACAGTCGATAAGGAAAACAATGCCTATTAAAAGCATCTCGAATAGCCTTTCTAAAATATACTCTCTAAATTATCATTTGAAGAGTAATTTGAGTCAATATCATTTTCTATATCTATATGCTCTCCAACGGCTTTACTATATCTTATGTGCGGTCTAAAGAGTTATTCGTGCTCCCCAAGCTAGCGAGAAAATCCAAAATATGATATCTATGTTTGGATATTCAATTGAAGAGGTTGTTGGAGGGTTTTTTTTTAAATCTCTATTTTTATAATTTAAGAAAGATATAAAGAGTCTCTTGAAGTTGCTCTGAGCCATTAATCTACAAAACTACACATTCATAAGGGAAATGACTCATACTCTCTAGTAAATGTTTAATCGATAGAACTAGTTTTGACCATAACGTTCTCACCTCTTCAAGATGGAAATGAAATACTCTCTTCATCCTAAAATAGTTGGCATTTTAGGATCAAATTTTGTTCTAAAGTAGTTGTCATTTTTATTTTCCAATCACTTTTATCTTCTTCGGATACATAATTTTTCATTTCCCAATATATCTTTGTGTGAACTCTTTTAAGAATATTTTAGTTTTTTGCCTTTCATATTGGTCTCTATGAGAAAGTCTATGACAGCCAGTATTATGGGACGGAGGAATACAAAGACACTTTCAAAGGTGGAAGCGGAAATGCACTATCCTCCGCATAGTCCTACCGTGGGACATTTGCAACCACCGCGGCTTCTATGCTCTTTATCCATTGGAGCGATTAATGTTAAGATTACAATTATTAATAAAACATGGATCTTTCACATTTTAAACATTGTATAAGCATGAGCACCGCACATTCACCGTCCAATTTCAATATATGTCCTCTGCATTGTTGCAAATAGTAGCATTGGGAGATCTACTATATGAAAACAACAAGAGTTTTACAAGACCGAACTACTAGGCTTCTAGCCATGGCTCAATTGTGCAGATTTGGTCGAATTCCTCTAAGAATGCAACCAATATGCCCTGAACATTGGGTGGGTTGGCACGTGCCCAATCAGGACTCTGTAAGCTTGAGAAGGAGAGTAATTCTATTTTTTTTTACCTCAAATTGAAGTCCAAGTGTATCTATCATAAACTTGGTTAGGTCGTTATGCCCTCTCCAGAAGAGGCAAATGACTGCATCACATATATTCATGGCTAGGAATTGGAGGGTAGTACCGTCCAGGTCTTGGAACAACAACCGGAGGAGGTGCTGGTCGCCACGTCTGTGGCTCGTCGCCTGCGCCCACGGCCCCCGTGTACCCCGCACGTCGGAACAGGCGGGCCCCACATACACGTATATTCTTCTTTTCTGCCGAGATTTTTCCTTTTGATGACGAAACACTTGAAAAGCTTACATAGGAGTAGAAGTACAGTTACATGGTAAAATGGTAATGGTAACACTAATATACTACTGTGTTACTGTTACAGCGCAAGAATTTGTAACTTTCTGCAGCCGAGTCTGATTTAATTTGCTGCTACTGACTGAACTTCCTCCTCCACTCACTCCTAAATGGCCAGGGCCTGCCTGATCAAAACACGTACGCCCTTCTCTCGCTCGCCGGCGGCGGCGCCGGCTCGCCGCACGCGTCGACGACGATCTCTCACACTAGCTATCTCACTCCTGCTGTTTGGTGAGGAGGTCGTAGAAGACCGCCGGCTTCCGGTAGCCGTTGGCGCAGGCCTGCTGCGTGGCGAAGGCGACGTGGAGCAGGGTGGCCTCGGACCACGGCCTGCCGATGAACTGGAGCCCGATGGGGAGGCCGCCCCGGTCGTACCCCACCTTCACGGTGATCGCCGGCAGGCCCAGGAAGTTGCCGGATATGGAGTACCGGACCAGCGCGGCTGCGTTATTGGTCGATCGAGATCGTCGTCGTCAACGGCGGCGGCGACGGCATGAAACGCATGAGCAATGAGCAATGAGTTGAGATGCAGTTGATCGATGGATGCAAGATCGATGTGGAAGAAGAATCTAGTGAGAATGCGTATGTACCTCCGTTTATGTAGTCGAGCTCGCCGGTCTTGAGCGCGTCGTCTTGCAGCGTGTAGGCAGTCACACTTCAGCAGAGAACAACGGAGTTGTGAAGTGAGCAAGTGAATGTGAATTGTGAAGTGGATGAGCAAGTAGTGGAAGCTGCAGGTGAATGCATGGCGCTGCAAGAGGTAGTAGCTAGGTAGGTATGTACCCGGTCATCGGCGAGACGATGACGTCGGCGGTCTTGAAGATCTGCTTGTGGAAGAACATCTGACGGTTCCTGAACAATGCAAATTTTGTGTGTCGGTTCAGTTGCAAGAAGAAACAGTACGTCGATGATTCACTGAATGCATCAGTTGCAGAATAATCTAGCTCACCGGAGTCGCTGCGAGTTGAGGTACGCCCTGCTGCTGAAGGAGCCGTAGACGCTGAGCGCCACCCTCGCGTCCCAGCCGATCTCAGACCTCTTCCTGCAGCCACACCATGCACAGTCAGCAGAGAGTTCTTCACCGGAGGTGATGAATTCATGTCGTCAGTGAACCATGCATCATCGTTCAGCTGTTGAGTGAGCTATCGTCGTTGCTTACAGGTTGTCGAGGTACTTGGCGAGCGAGGTGGTGCACTCGGAGCCGATGGTGACGTAGTGCGCCAGCCGCATCTCCTCGATCTCCGGGATCGTCACGTCCACAGTCTACATGTGCAGTGCATCAGGCGCCAATGATGGAAAAATTCCATGAGATCGATCGATCGATTGGGAGCTTTTCAAGCGATCGAATTGAATCCAAATCCCATCAGAGGCAAGCAGAAATTAAACCCTTGCTTGTCACCGGGTGGGCGTACCTGCCAGCCGTAGTGCGCGTGCAGCGCCTGCAGAGCCTTGTCGCAGCAGCTCCTGATGTCCTCGGCGCTGTCATTGAACCACTGCATTAAAAAAAAAAAAAAAATTCGCAGTATCAGCGTCAGAACAAGGCTGTACTTCTCATATATGCAGTCGCTTAATTGTAATCGTTCTGTTCATCATAGACGATAACATCATTTTCGGCTTGTATAGCTAACCTTTCCGTATTTGGCGAGCTTGATGTTTCCGATGGACAGAGTGGAGCTGAGCTGAGGAAGATTCAGTTCCGGCTGCAGATAGCAAGTGCAGTTGCTCGTCAGACTACTAGCTACTCCAACAAGTTCATCGATCGGATAATCCGATAATGGAGAAAACAGTGCAGAGGTTCAGTTCAGAGAAAGAAAAAAAAATTGGGATTTACGTACCCGCAAGTAGGACGGCTGGGACTGGTCCACGATCGCCGAGTAGCTGAAAGGGAAGAAGACAAGGATGGATCCAATCATTGAAGAAAGAAAGAAAGGAAGGAAGGAAGAAAGAAGCTAGGCGGTGGTGATGGTGACTGACGCGATGAGGGCGTCCTCGACCGTCCCCGCCAGGATGCCCGGCATCCCGACCGTCCAGTTGAGCGGGAGGACGCCGGCGTTGGAGAGGCGGCCGGCGGTGGGCTTGAACCCGACCACGCCGCACAGCGCCGCCGGCATCCGGACGGAGCCTGGAACGAATAATTGACGTACGGCATATATAACGCATGGTTAGCTTCAACGTTCAGTGTCAGTTAATTAGTTGTTGCAGCAGCTAGCAGAGAAGATTACACTTACCGCCTCCGTCGACGCCGAGCGCGACGGGGCAGAGGCCGGCGCAGACGACGGCGGCGGAGCCGCTGGAGGATCCCCCGGCGACCTTGCTGGCGTTGTACGGGTTCCTCGTCGACCTGCATGCATGCATTATCACATATATCCCACGTGCCAACGACAACGTGCGTACGTGTCAGGAACACACGTGCAGCAGTGCACAGCTAGCACAAAAAAATCATATTAAAAGAAAAAAAAAAAAGAGGTTTTGTGTGCCCATGGCCATGGCCGCGCGCCCGCCCGGCCGGAACGTATAGCACGTACCCGTGGTGCGGGTTGATGCCGCTGGTGCCGGCGCCGAGCTCGTGCATGTTGGCCTTGCCGGCGAGGACGGCGCCGCAGGCGCGGAGCTGCGCGACGCACGCGGCGTCGCCGGAGCACCGCCGCGCCGCGCCCAGCCACGTCGTGCCGCCGGTGGTCGGGTACGGCGCGCAGTCGATCTCGTCCTTCACGGCCACCAGCACGCCGTCCAGCGCCGACAGCGGAGCCCCTGCAATGCAATGCATGCACAGCACGCACGCGCGCATTTCACACATGTCCCGTCGATCGCATTCCTCGTTCGCAGCTCATCAATCGACGAATGATCGATCGATTCCAACAACCACAACAAAAGTAATCAGTAATTGCTTATCACAGCCTGGGCCCCGCCGACGACTACTCAAGTCTACTAGTAGTACAATAATATATAGCACTAGCCATCTGCTCCGGCCTCAGGCTACTCCGCTTCTACCGGCGGCGGCGGCGGCGGCGCAGTGAATGCGGGAGCCGCGGATACGGATGGAGCAGGCGAACTATACAGTTCGCAACTGCTTACGCCAGTCAGTGTCAGGGGTCGGGATCAGGCACCAGCAACGGCAAGCCCTCGATACTTTCAGATCATCCGCCGGTTCAGAGAATTTTCAGCGACCTCTGTTTCTTGCACGCCGCCGCCTCATTATGGCGCGGCTGCTTGCTACCGGCAATGGCGGCTGGCTGGCTGGTTGCAAGCCAAGAACTACAGACAAACTAGTGACCTACAGTGCATACGTACAGAGTTTGGTGTGTAGGGCCCGGCTAGCTAGGTGTCAAAACTGAAAGCTCGTCTTCCATCCGTCTTCACAGCAGAGCAGAGCAGAGCAGAGCCAGCCTACCAACAAAAATGCTGACTGGCGACTCTGTTTTGTTGTCGAGAGTCGAGACGAGAGCAACAGAAATGCTACAACTGTACTCCTCCGTCACCAAAATAGAGTCGCTACGAGAATCATGCTGGTTCAATTTTATACTTTTATAATAAAAGTATATTCAATAATCTACCTAGTGAAATGTTAATATTCTGTTAAATATATATTTGGTTAGAATTAAAAATTGCTGAGGAAGCAAGAACGACTCTTTTTTTTTTTTGCGACGGGGGTGCCATCTTTTTCACACATGAGAGAAATGCAGAAGAGTGCATTTACCTCTCTGGTATCTGAGGGTGGATTCCCTGGCCTGCCTCATCACATCCTCAGGGTCGCAGCTGATGAAGAAGGCCATGTTCATCCCGGGGCCGGAGCTCTCCTTCACCGCCGCGAGGAACCTCGTGGCCACCTGCACGGGCGTCGTCTCGCCGGACCTGTACGCGTCGTGGAAGTCCCGGACGGTCCAGCGCCTGAGCCCCGGCGACGGCGACGACGGCGCGTCGGCGGCCAGCGTGGCTTCCAGCCGCGCCGGGAGTGGGAGGCAGCCGACGGCCTCCTGGACCCGCTCCGCCGCCGACAGGTCCGGCTTCGTCAGCCGCACGTTCTGCTCCGGCATGTCTGAAACGATAACAATCACAACCACAGTGCGTTTGGTCAGTCGGTCGGTTCAGACTGCAGAGTCTGGCATGGCAGAGACACAGAAGAAGAATGGCAAGGTGAGAGCAGAACAGAACCTTCCCAGCTGTGCGTCGCAGTGAACAGCGGCGGCTCCGGGATGTCGGCGTCGGACACCAGCTGCCAACGACGGAAAGATTCAGTCAGAGAAGACGCTGAATTTATACTGCAAAAGGAAAACTCTCATCTTGCTCCGACCGAATGAACGGCTACTGAAGCATTTGTGTTACAACAGGCAGTGCAAAATTCGCGTTCACACTTCACTGTCAGGCAGCGTCAACTTGGGCCAAAGTTTTCAGTTCGTTTGGCGGAAGCGTTTGGCAGGAAAAGATGATGCTTTTGATGCTTGAATGGGGAGGAACAAAAATAGGTTTCAAGGAGGGAGAGAGAACTGAAAGAGAGACGAATTTGCTTTGCTTGCACACCTTGTTGATGAGATTGTCCTTCTTGAGGATGTAGAGCACGATCTGGCCGACGATCGGCATCTCCAGGATCCACACGAAGATCTTCACCAGCAGCCCGGCGACACGAGGAGCTGAAACATCGAGGACGACAGGGGAAACCAAAAAAAAAAAATCTGAATTCTCCTCTACTCCAAGAACTGAACTGAACTGAACAACTTCTGCTAGATAGAACGACTGAATTCAGTCAGAGAACCAAATTTCTTGGGAGCAGGAAGGAACGCAGGAGCGAGCAGAAGCAGACCTTTGACATTGGGGCTGATGTAGAACTCGTCGCTGCCGGGGCCGAGGTCCACGTCGGCGGCCGGCTTGTACACCTTGGGCGGCGAGCTGAACAGGCCCATCGGCGGCGACGTCGACGGCGACGAGGGCGGCAGGCAGACAGGTAGACTGACGGGAAGGGCACTCGCAGTCGCAGTCAAAGAGGGTGGACAGACAGCAGGGACTACTCCTGCTGCTTGCTTTGTGGCCGGCTGGTGTGCGATCGGGCTGGCCGAGGATCGGTGCTTTTATACGCCGGTAACGGCGAGGAAACAACGGCGACGGGAACGAGGACGATCGATTTCCTTTTCTTGGTGAGGAGTAATAAACCGGGGAGGGGGAGAAGGACGACGAGAAGGGTACAAAACGACGACGACGATGGGGAATTGCCGGAGGAGGGAGGGAGAGTGGGGTAGAAGACAAGACAAGATTGTGACTTGGACTGGATTTCTTTCTTCTAGTCTCTCTACTGGCATTTCTTGTTGCGATTCTGGCGAGGGACATCGATCGGGGAGGGGGGAGGAAGACGGTACCTGCTGTGTTTCCAACGGTATCTTCAGGCACAGGTTTGTTCTGCCCTGCTGTGTGTACTGTCACCGGCCATAATAACGATGTAATAGCCCACGTCATTTCATCTGTTCTTACTTACCAAGGCCTCGTCAGCATCATTTAGTTAAATTATTAATATACTGTACGTTGTTGCGTGCACAAGATCGGTTTTTCAGAACAGGCCACTGGAAATTGCTAAATGAAAAGATGAATGAACTTGCGTGTAGTAACATTTTTTTTTAAAAAAAAAACAAGTTACAAGGTGTCGATATCAACCAATACTTTACTTATAATGAAGTTATTTCAACCAAGTGTGTGGAAGAAATATACGGTACTATGTACTCGACGGATTTGATTGCGTCAATAATGTCAATTTGAAAACGAGACCTAGTTTTTTTTTTTTCCTTCTTTTTGGAGTGCCATGATTTGGTCAAATTAAAAAGCCGTAAAACATTAGCCTCAAGGATGGCCGCAATTGGGTCACATCAACAGAAAAGAAAATACGTACGTACTACATTAGCCTTCAAAGATGCATGGAGTCGGTACTTTTAGGGGACTTTTAGGGGAATTAAAATTTCCCTATATATATATATATATATATATATATATATATATAGGATAATTCTAGAAGTTAATTTATTCATGGACATCCCTTGATTTCATTTCTCTATCTATCCATTGAGACTAATTTTGAGGAAATAAGCATGTCGATGTAGAATTTAATCCGCCAGATTAGATTGGCCAAAGTCGTTGCCGACTTCATTAATTGGTCACTCTCATGCACCAATTTTTACATCCGAAGGTTGGTAATACCTTGGTCCGCAAAAACTAATGTTCTAAGTCTTGTTCTATCCAAACTATATATTTTAATTTGACCACTTTTCAGAGAAAATAATTAACATGTATGGCACATATATATGTTTCGTAATTTAATTGATAATAAAAATATAAACATTAGTATTTTTATGTAATGGGACTTGGTCAAACCTATAGTTTGACTTAGGAGAAAACTAAAATGTCAAGTGTTTTGGAACATAGGTATAGTATAAGTATATTATAAAAAGAGGCAGCACTAGAGCAGTAGTACTTTATTATTGCGGAGGTGCACTGAAGTATTAATATATTGCACTTTTTTGCTAAACAACTTGACAATTTGAGTGCACTAATCAACATTACACCACAATAACAATATATAAACAGTAGCTAAATATTTGAGTCCCAAAGAAATAAAATACAGATGTGGGCATTTTGAGATTTATTATACAAGAAAAAACATTAAATAATGCCCTAGAGGCCTTCTGTTATCCAACCCACAACGTGTGCATGGTGCAATAGAGTATATAACTACCTCTCACCCACCAAACTCATTCCAACTTGTCACTTCACCAAAAGTGCGCACATTCAAGCCAACCTCTCACGTCACACTCTAGACGAATCAAAATCGTCAATAAATGTCGCCGGATTTTCTATCAACAAAGATCACAAGCACGCAAAAAAGGTATTCTAGAAGCCAAATTATAAACCTTGAGAAGAAGACAGAATAAATTGAAGACGAAGAGAAGGATGGGATGATGATTCAGCTAGCAACCAACTAAATGTTCCAGCCATTGATTGGGCTTGCTTGTATGCCCATTCAATTCTCCTCTCCTCCCCATGCCAAATCCATCACTTGCAAGATGGTTAACCCAAAAACCATCCCATGCACCTATCCTAGTCCTTGAACATTAACTTGCCTCCCATGATTAAACCCTGTACTGTGCTCACCCAAAATGGAGGCTAATTATATGCTTGTGGTTCTGGACATTTTTTTCCTATGTCTGCTATTCATCTGGTTATGCTATATATTGATCATTGATTGCAAGCAGATCCAGGGCAAGCACGGGAGTGGTGGTTCTGCCATCATGTGTGCCCTAATCAAGCCATGTTATATTATGGAGTGGCACTGTGTGTATTCATCAGGGGCCATTTGCATCTCATGGTGTATAAAGGCATTGGTGGCTGTAGCTCTTCGGTTGTGAATGTTCGTAATGATGAAGATATCCAGAAAGACATCATGTCAATGTAGTAGTTATCTTTGTGGATGAAACAATAATAGAAATTAATTAATTTGTACTATCAAAGTACCATAGGGCCAATATTGTTTTAAGATAATTGATGAAATCAGCTAGGCTTCATTAATCTTCTTCCCAAATAACTAAACTTGTTACAAGAATGTTAGCTATCGCTTCAAATACCAGTACATGCAGCCTAAAATATTAGAATGCCAAACATTACTGATGTTTACAACTAGAATAAAGACAAAAAGAGACAGAAAGATCCCACCACTTTGCAGTTCAAGTATGTGCCTTCTTGCTTTGTAAAGTCAACTTATTGACGATCCATCCTCACACCAATTAGGACAAGGGCAGAGTGAAGCCACTTCCAACCAATGAGAAAAGTTACTCTTATCAGCAAATCAGAAAGTTAACTGAAAATTGGCCACCAGACTTGTTCGCCTAATGGTTATTTAGTCTGTTTACACACGTTTGGATGCTAAATCGTTTAATCGGTTGGTTTGCCCATTTAGATGACCATAATTTTACTCGAATAATGGCTAAACTACTGGTAACGTTTAGAATAACACTACCAAAAAGCTTGTTGATAGACAAAAAAAAAAAACATTATTAGCTATCATAGAACTAACAAGAGAACAACACCATGAGGCAGCTGCTACAGACCCTTTGAGGAAGAGGACGATGCTCGAAGTGTCATCCCCATAGGCCCTTTAGATTAATGGACGACGACTTCCACCTATATGCAATTTCCAAAGTCAGTGAAGCGCACCCCATACCACACGTGCTGTTGCCAAACATCGTGAGCAACCACGCCACCTATGTGGTGTATTTGGTGTGCTAGTAGCATAGACATACTTTCATGATGCGAAAAAGAGGGATGGTAAAAATAAACAAATATTTAAATACATAGAAGTACTATGGTACTAGCACGGAATATATTAATAAATATTCCATAGAAGTTCAATATTTAACCACTAATATTTCATATAAAGGAAGGAACAATCCAAAAAATACACAATAAATAGTCCACGTTATGCACGGAATTTTAACAGTATAACCAAGGTATAACCTAAAAAACATTGTAGAACAGATCTCCAAAAAAGATTGTAAATTAAATAATATAGAAGTGTACTGACTTCGGATATGGTGGAGACATGTTCATGTAGGCAAAATGGAAAATTTAATGATCATTCAGTGCCACCTCTCTTGTTGAATACTTTTATATGTCGACCACAACCGCAAGTAACTCGTTCACTGCAAACTGAGTGAAAAAGAGGTCAATCGTGTCCCATGTGCTATAATAAATATAGCGGAGTTTGGTGGATGTAGTAACGTACAAGTATTCCATCTTTTCATAAATCTTTATAATTTTCATTAATCTTTATAAATTTGGTCAAACTGAACTGCTTTGATTCTCCACAAAAGTTTAAATGACTTCTAATTTGAAATGGAAGGAGTAAAAAAATCCATAATAAATAGTACCCACCATGTGGGTCTGGTTAGGAGAAAAAGAAAAACCCAGGCTCGATCCCTGATGAGATTTCGATTCCAAGCGAAGAGGAAGAGGTCCGTGCACTTCCCTAACGAATCTACAGTGATCGGGCCACCTAGTCTTATAGGACCACTGCCAGGCAAGGCCCACCACAGCACACCTACGACCTCACAAGTGACAACCATGTTGAAGGCTTTGTATTAGAAGGGTTGTGAGCTTCTGGGTCCTTGCCACTAGCCCACTACACGGTTTGCCTACCCACATCAGAGCCAGAGCATGGATACAATAGTGCAAAAGGGGTTCAAGGGTTTCCAAAACACATTTTTTACAACAGTACACCTATTAGAATGTTTTGAGAAGTTTCTATATTTTTCCCATTTTCCTAGAGCTAAATCTATTTTTTGAAGCTAGAGATATTTTCATGAATTCTAAATATTTTATTTGGATTTGGCATGTCTCGATCCATCTCTAACATTTTTTAGAATTTTTAAAAGCATACAGCCATTTTCTGTGGTTTAAAATATTATCAAATATTTATCAAAAAAATAACTTAAAAAAGAACAAAACCACCTTCAAAACTACACCAAAGTCTAAACAAGGGCAGGAATGGCCAACAGTCCACATGAGTGACAATTTGTAAGGAAGAAACTTTATTCTTTTTTACTTCTCCTTTCTTTTCAATCCCTATTCTTCTGTTTTTACATGTAGGACGCCGTGTTTACATATAATATATATATGGGTGCAAAGGTATAGGAGAGACAACAATGCAGGATCCTAGAGGTATAGGAGAGACAACAATGCACACAGCCCAGCTGGCCCTGCAAAGCTGCGACAACGTCCACTATAGCTGTTCCAGGACCTGAGCACCACATTACACTACCATGATCACATATCATCTCGAGGTTCTTTGTAGGCTGACGGCGGGGGAGCACTCGGCCACAACTGCCAAATCCTTGATGACTTTTCGGCATGGATCGCCAAATACATCGTTGGTAACACTGATGGCACAACTGTTCTTGCCCTCGCAGGCCTGGGAATACAGTAAATTGAGTATTACAGGTTTGGTGTGTGGTGGATTTTTCGAATGAAATCAATTTGTTTATTTGTGTTTCATGAACGAATATAGGCTTAACATGTGCAAAGATAAAAGAGGAGCTGAGAACACAGAACAGACAAAAGATATGTCTACAAGATGCATGTTGGTGCCTGTCAACTTACCTCTACCACCAAGTCTAGTGTAGTTGATGCATGGCAATTCCCTACAGAGAAGTTCTCGCAACCTCCTGTAGGGGTCCCATAACTTGCAAATGTAATCATCGAGATCACATACCCATCATCGCACTGCAAGCGAAGCTCTGGTGCTACTGTATTTACTGAGGGACGACCGTTGGCAGAGCGTGACCAGGCTGAAAGGGGAGGATAGTAAGTCTCAGATATTTTTGAGCAGATTGTTTTGGTGTAATGAACCTCCAGCGATATCTGAGTAGGGTCTCCCCCTGTTTCCTCGAAGAGTACCAATAGATTGTCTGATTCTTGCAGCCATTCGCGTGGTATGTGGTACCTGAAAGAAAACAAAGTGCTTACTAGGTTACCACATGTGCATTGAAATATGAGTTATTTAACTTAATGACAAGGTGCCTAACATCTCAGTGATCTGCAAACTGGAAGAGGGCAAACCGACTATTCTGATACAGAATGATCCTCACTCAAATCTCATAAGGTCTAGACGAACACATGTTATAACCAAATTTCCTGACTTGGTCCCTCCAATTTTCTAATTCTGCAGATACCAGGATTGGCTGGCTACTCCCAATATTCTCTATGACCACATCCTTTGGTGTGAATTCTCATATAAGAACCAAAAAGATTCTAACATGACTTGTTTACATGTAATATGTTGCCATGTAATAAATACTAAGGACAGCAAAGCATGGCATGGAAAAGCCAAATAACAAAAACAGCTAAAGATTTTTTTTTTTTCTTAATACCAGCTTTGTGTAGCAATTCCACAGTTCGATCGGCACTTGCTATCACCGTATGCTCCTGCGTAGTTGCATGAGGATGGACACCCAGACTCTGGTGCAACTAGTGACCAATAGCGCCCAATGAGATGCCCATTCACCCAAGCCTGGCCCTTTCCCATGCTCCCAAGATCAATGGCAACAGGGCCATTACCTTCTGGAGCATCAAACATAGTCTGCAACACAAAGTAGTTATGAAGACATGAAAAAAAAGAAAAGATGTAGATTGAATTTCCTTGCAATACAGATGAAACTTCCTCCATCCTGATTCCTGAACCATAAGTTTGTTCTAAGTCAAAACATGGAAGTTTGACCTTTTTTTACCAGAAACTGTGCGGCAAAAAAACCTAGTAAGATTTTTTTTTTTTTTATAAGTTTGACCAAATTTATAGAAAAGAACAATAATATTTATGATATCAAGTAAGCATAATTAGATACATTATGAAATATTATTTTTCATAATTCACCTTTTGATGTGGTAGATGACAATACTTTTCTATACAAACTTGGTCAAACTTAGGACAGACTCAGAATCCCTTGTACTTCAAGATGGACCATAGAGGTAGTATAACTGTATAAAGTGAAGGCTGATTTTCCTGACTTGCTAGGAGTAAAATTTGAAAAAAAATCATACTAGTATAGAACATAAAGTATGATATCATCAAGTTAGCAGTTCATGATAAAGTTACCTTGAACCATGTGAAGGGTGAAAGTGTGTCATCATTCTGCATGCTACTCCACTCAGCAGATCCTTGGTTCTCAGGAGAATAGATCCTTGAAAACTCACCTTTCAAACCAATCTGTAGTTTGGAAAGATAATATTTAGCATTTTAGCATATTGTCCAGCTCTGCTGCATTAGAATTCTCATTACAAGATTCAACCACATAGTATTCTACTTGTGTCTGTGCACAAGAAGCTAGTGAACACGATTTGATGAAGAGATGCCACAAAAAACATTTCTTATTGGTGAAGAACAAAGTTCAAGAAGCGAGACAAGACGAGTTTCGAGATAATGCGCAACCAATGTTGTAGCCTTCTTATATTCACATCATAACCAATAAGTACAATATTTTAGCAACCTTTATCCACACCATAACTCATAAGTACAATATTTGAGCAATCTTATCCTTCTAATGTAAACCTTTGTAGCTACATAACAGTATGAATAAACATGAATAACAGAATTGAAAAGCATCAAATCACAACAAACAACATAGAAAAGATTGAAACTAAAAGCTTCAAGTTATCAGAATAAAAGAAAATTTCAATGCTAAAGCTAGTCAATACCTGATATGTCCAAAGAGAATTAGTAAGGTCAATATCCCCATTTGACAAGCCAGTGAGTTTTACTTGACCTCTAAATCCAGCACCATCCTTCTCCAAGAAAGCACCATAGTTCTTGCGAATGACCAATCATTATGAAACAAGAAACAACATTTTTCATATCATGCTTGATGATATACAAATAAAACTAAAAGGAAAAGCAAACAGAAGAAAATGAAAAAAGATAAATCATATTAAATATGGGTAATATGTCCGTAAACTATTCAAATGACATAGTGTTTGATTTTCCTGGCCGTGACTAGATGGCAGCAACCATTGTGGATAAAGCACTTAAGCACATGAGGGTGAAGAAGAAAACTGAGCTGCAAGGTTGCACTTCCTAGCCTAGCTGACTAGGTATCAACTACTCCCTCTACCAAATTATAATTCACTTTAGTTTTGTCATAAGTCAAACTTTGACCGAGTTTATAGAAAACATCTACAATGTCAAATTAGTTTCATTAAATTCTTCATGAAATATGTTTTCATAGTGCATTTGTTTGAACTTGCATAAGTTAATATATTTTGGACAAAGCCAAAATGAACAATAATTTAGAACGGAGGGAGTATCAGTAATGAACTAGATCAATGGATCACATCCAAGCCATAAAGGTATACTCCGCCACCCCCCCCACCCCACCAAAACACACACACACACACACAAGTTAAAACACAAATCACTTGTAACTTTGTAGTATCTTGTATAATATATAAGATGTATACATTCTTATTTGGCTTTTGCAAGTAATTGGAAAATTGGAGAATGGAGTTATGGAAATGCTTGGATTTGCTGTTAAAATTTACTGTGTCCCATATTTTTTATTTTTTAAATAAATGATATCCACATATTGAGTTTTCCTTTTGGGAAAATGGCATATCCATGTGACCATGTATCTGTATTGGTCTGACACCTATAGGGGTCCCTGCATAATTTTTTTCTGGAACACACAATCCACTGCATAATTTATCCCAAGTACTACTTGTAATAATAACTTTAAGAACCTATTTATACTGGTGTATATGCATAAAAAAGACTTTCATATCTGGCATACCTGCAAGCCAACAATCTCTGATACCAATGTCAACTCATTAAGTCCTTGAACCAATTGAAGTGATTGATTCAGTGAGACCCAGTGACCAACTTTACTACCTTCACATTGAAAGATAAATTAACAAATAACTGAATCATTTATTTACAAATGGAACATGAGTAAACATAATACAAGAGTGCACAAGATTCTGTTTCAAGAAACAATATAGGTAAGTAACTGCATGCTGATACAAGTTCTCATCTGGTCATTAGCTATAGACGAAAAAACATATTACTGACATGACAACACTGACTCAGGAACTCAAACCATTAAACAATTGGATTAGTGTCAAACTCTACCTATTGTTAGTCCAGGTACTCCCTACACAGGTGAGCAATTAGCTCACACGCACGCTCACACTCACGCTGCTATGTAGAAGAAGAGGTGAGGACAGAAGCACACAACCAGCACACAGGCCTGCACTGAAACTCTGAATGTGTTGCTGCTGAACTGATTTGCTTCATTGCATTCCCTAGTCTTATATACACAACACTAGTACCTTTACAAGGTACACTAGTAGACCAACCACATGTACTACTAATACATGGCTGAGATCAGCCTCAACAACTACCATGGCTGACATATGCCACTACTATCTAGTGTACAAACTAGTACAAGGAGGTGATGGCCTATTGCCATACCTCAACAGGAGCCAGCAGAGCTGACTGAGTGCCAACTCTGCTGCTTCAGCAAAAGCAAAGAGGAGGGAGCAGCAGATCTTACACCTATATCATATGAAATCCCTACAATAGTTTACTTACAATAAATGATCCATAATACAGAACAGATTAAGATATGGAGGAATTGCTGTGCAGGTAGTATGTTTTCTCACAAACATTATTAACATAATTCACAGGATTTTGAATGCAAATAAATACCTGCAAGCTTCCCATTTACAAATATGTGTGCTACATCGCGAATTTGATCTATGGTTAGTGATGGAAGTAAACCTTTTGAATTCCAATATAAAACATCCTCATCAGAAATGTTCACCCTGTTGAATCAATGTGTATAGTAATTAAATATCGAAACAAGAAAGTGAAATACACTGCAGAACAGTAGAGCCAACAATGCAAGAGAAAACAAATCAACACTAGTTAGTCGCAAACCAATAGCTTGTGAGACAATCAGACAAAGGACTTTGGTCATTTAGTGAGTCTTTTTTCAATATAGCCTGCTTCTATGAATAATCAATTCAAAAATCCAATCAACCATAGAAGAGACAAAAAAACAGGAGGAATAAACCAACAGTAAAAAGAAAATTGACAATTATCAAAGTTACTTAGCAAACTTCTAAAATTTTAGGCTTAGTATGACTTTGAATTTCACAAAGATAAATACTTCGACAAGCAACAACCAAGAATTTTTAAAGATCACTTGGTGTGCACAAAAAATAAATGGTTCTAAATGTTGGATCCAAATATAAGTTTACTGTGATGCCAACAACCCATGAATCTATATATAATCATTGTTTACCCCCTAGAAAACAACAACTGAAGGCATAATTTAAATATGAAAAAATAAAAATCCTCCAACAAAGCTTGTTCAATTGTGTCATTTCAGCAATCTAACAACCTGAAGACCTACTCTGTACTTTAGAAAGCCAAGCTACAAATCTAGGTGTTTCTCTTTCTTGGATGCAAATTTCTTTTCTATTTTAGATGAAGTCAACGGTCATGGTAGCAAATGTGCACATTTTCATCCTTTGTAGAAGGGGGCATTGTTTTTTCTTTCTTAAACGACTCAGGAGAGGTGCATGCCATTTCATTAGGAGAGAGAAATGTACAGAGGGCGAAAAAAAAACAGCCCCATCCAAGCACGCACAACACACCCAACTAGAAACAGAAATAACAATGCTTCCATGGCAATACAAACAGCCATGCAAAGAAAGACCAGCTCCCAACAAATAGAAGTCTGGGGCAGGCAACCTAAGGAAGTGAAGATTAGAAGCAATGTTTTGAAAAACGAAATTAAACCTCGTTTAATCTCGATTAAACTCTAAACTTTGACCCAACGTTTTTTTAGGGCTAAACTTCCAATTAAACTTTGTGTGCGCCTAAACACTCGACTAATCGCGCGGTGGCGTTTAATTGGTGCGGAACGGAAGGAAAGAGCGCTTAGACAAGGGGAAAGCGCGCGGCTTTGTGGGCTGGAGGCGGGAAAAAGGGCGCGAGCGCGCTGGCGGGCGCGTGAAAAAGGACCGCAGGCGGGTGACGTGTGAAAGAGCACGCGAGCCTGAGCAAGAGTCCCTCCACCAAAACACCAGAGGGGGCTTTTCTCACCGGCTTGCCCTCGTGCCCTTGTCGCTCCTTGGTGACATTGCAAGGGGAGCCCCAGCTGGAGCCGTCGCAGGTCGTTGTTGGCACGAAATCCGAAGCTACTGTTCAATGCAAGAAACCAAGAAGGAAGGAACTGATGTCGAAAACAAGTGTGTAGCGAGAGATATGATACATGTTATTACTTCAAGTTGTGTTATCACTACCAATTTTGCTCTCAGAATCAGAAAAATAAAAAAATATATAAAAAAACAAAAACATTTAATCACGTTTAATCTCGTTTAAGCTTCCTAAACTCTAAATTTTAGGCTAGCGCACGCCTAGTGTCTAGCGTTTTTTAAAACATTGATTAGAAGCCCTCGCCATGCTACGCAAACCCCACCCATCCACTAATGTTTGAAGAACTTGAATGTTTGGCAATGCTCCCTATAAAACACAAGCATTCCAATGCTTCCAAATTTCCCAAGCCACAAGGATGATTAGGGAATTGAGCCCTTTCCGTATCTCCTTGGGGACATTCCTGATGGTGCTAACCCACCAGCTAGAGAAATGGGTTGCCGTGATCAAAGGAGCACCAGCAGACAGGTTTAGCTTCTGAAAAATCAGCGTCCATACTTGCCGGGCAAACACATGAGATAAGGATGCGCTGAATTGTTTCCACAGCCTGATCACAAAAAGGGCAAGCAGACACATGATGCAACCCTCGCTTGGCAAGACAGTTGGCTGACTAGCACCGATTGTTGATGGCTAACCAATTGAAAATTTGCAGCACAAGGGAGCCCAGCGCTTCCAAATTCTTTTGCAAGGAGAAAACCTGATGGTCCCCAAAAAGGAAGCAGCATATGCTGACTTACTGCCATAGTGCTGTGTGAACCAGCTTGTGTAAACTTCCATCAGTACTGATCAGGAAGATTCCAAAGCTGAAGGTTCACACTATTAGAGCTTGGTACTCACTATTACATGGAGGCTTAGTGAAAAAGACCAAGAGTGTTTGGGTTCATATAGAATTTAAGTATTATCGTTTTCGGCTACAAATTAATGTATCACCACAACATCTTTGACATGTGTATGATATTATTATCATTCCCCTGGTATGTTGGGTGGACATGTAGGCATATTATGATACCTCTTGCATGTTCTGTACTCATACAAATAGCATCATTATCAGCATTCAAGAAAGAAAGAAGTTTAAATGGAACTATAATGGCAACATACAGCAAAGTGTGGAATTTCAAGTCAACTAATCACATCTAGTTAATGGAGACATGCAAAGATAGTTCTCAGTTAGGTCTGAGGTAACAAATTTTCTTGAACAGCTTGTAGGTTAATACTCACCTGGTAGTGTATGAAAGGTAGTCAGAGATGTCTTTTGTCACGTTTAAGTGCTCTAATATCCCCTGAGCAGCAAAGATGTCTTCACCCCATATGCCAACAGGTTCTTTAGAAGCCCACCAAGTAGTTGAGAGATAGGGGCCACCAAGGGATAGAATTCTAGGTTTATGTCTACTTGAATAACTGGGGGACCCAGATTCGATATTAAAAAACGACGTTTGTGTACCAACCTGAAAAGATATGAGCTAGCAATTAAAAAATGATCGCCTATTACATGTTCAGTTTCTTGTTAAGTGTATAGCCATGTTTATCATCTTCAAGTGGAACATTTAGATAAAAATGTCAAACCCAGTCATTTTTGTTTCTTTATTAATAAAACTCATGATCAACCTGAAAAGGCATGAAAATAAGAAGCTGGCAGTTCCGGAGAACTTTCAAGGCTTCAATGTCAGAAACTCAGAATAGGTTCCAATCTACTGTAACAATTGCAGCACATAAAATTTGTAAGCTAATGGTTGACATATTAGGGTAGTTATATGGGATAAAGCAAATGAAATATTCCACAATAGAACTATGATATATTATCAACTGTACAATCTTTTTACATGTCAAGTCAAACTGACTCAATACAATACTATCAAAACACACATTTGACCATTTTATAAATATTGAGTACATTAGTGATGGAAGTTCTGAAGTTCAATTGTAAGAATGCTGAAAAGACAGACTTTAGAACAGAGGAAATATCAGATTGGCAGAAATAGGAATAAAGGAAAAAAAAAAAAAAAAAAAAAAACCTCGACCTGCAGGGGGTAAGACAGCCCCCGAGCATTGCATTAAGACCTTCTCACGCCGGGCCTTAGACCTGGGCTTTGGCGTGAGTTGGTTAGATGGCTTGAGTAGCACTGCTCAAATCCTGGTTTCGACTCCCCGTGGGAGCGAATTTCAGGTTGGGGTTAAAAATCCCCTTCGTCGGAAACAGGAATTATGCAGCAGTTCCCAAATGTAAACATAACGATTTGATATTTTCAATTTAATTTCAGAAATGAAGGGTATATTCACCTGAAGGATAAGTGGATCACAGGAGAAACAAATTTACAAACTTCAAAACTTTTCAAGAACAAAGTTTATCAACAATTATGAGAAAATACAGAAAGAATTTCCATGTACACAGAAAGAAAATTTATCAAATTCTATTTCTGAGTTTGGACAAAACTATGGGAATACTTTCCGGTTTCCACTCCTACAATGCAGTCATCTATTGTATTCATACCAGTATGTAAAGAAGTTCAGTTGTTCACAGGCTATAGCCTCATAAGAAATATTATGTGCAGTTAGAGACCACTCACCTGAGCTGTATTAAAAGCCACAGTTTCACAGTCTGGTAGTATGCTCACAGACCATGGTGGTAGACTATAAGATTTTCCAAAAATCCAAACTGAAGCATATTTATGTTCATCAATGTTGGCAAGAAAAGCTGAGCAAAACTGTGCATTTCCTGAAATGCTTCCATTTGTGTGGACACTTTCACTAGAATATACATGTGCCTGGATCAAAAAGAGTAAGCAATGCATCAGTATTTCATGATGCATGGACGGAATACATCTGAATGTTGGAAGGTGGTCTTGGGCTAATCCCGTGATCTACTTGGGACACAACTAATGGTCCCCCTGTCAGGTCCTATAATCCAACAAATAAGATTCCCATGATCGACCGGTTTTTATATGAGCACCATGAGGACCGGTTGAACACTGACAATCCATCCTAGATCAACAGCTGAAAACAGCCAGGCATTTGCGTAGGCAGACTGGGCCACTAAGTTCCCTGAAATGGCGTATGCTCGGCTGCACTGGGCCATTAAGGAGGCCAAAAGCACATAGCACAATGGTGGGGTCTCAATGAATTACAGGCCAAATTGTTGCAGCATTCCCTTATCTAGGTGTTGCCGGAAATTTTACCAGAAGTTCAATTTAAGACATTTGCCATGTTGGATACACCTTATCCATCCTCTTTGATCTATATTATCTGTTGAAATTGTATTCAGGTGTTCTGCATTACATTATTTAGTTCAAATTTTATGGTATATATCAATGAATGGACTAAAAAAACATGAAAGAAATGAGAACCATTATTGTATATACAAAATTGAAGTAGATGGACAAAAACTGTAGATTGTTTGCATTATAAATCAGTACGAACCTCTTGCATGGGCCCTAATTTTACATAACGAGGTGAGCCATCTACTGCAGTAAGAGCTGGCTCACAAAATTTAATAGCTGCATGTAGGTCTTTCAAATGCCCCCACTTAGGTTGCCTTAAGATACCTGAACATAGCAGGAATCTCTTAAACATCTGATACATCCAAACCACAGAGCTTTTCCAGATTTCTACATACCATATTCATCAATTGGTGCATCATAATCATAGCTAGTTATCTGAAGTGGACCACCAGCTGTCCGCTCAAAATTTGTTCCACCAAAATACTGCAAAGAAATGAAGTACACTCAGATCTAAAAATTAGAAAAAAACATCAAAATTTTAAATAAAATAATGAGAATAACTTAAATATAGATGCTAAAAGCAGGAAGATTACATAGTACAACCATTTTGAGCAATGCTAAGTGGTTGGATACATGTACAACTGTTAGTTCTGAACTTCAGTTTACATATGGTCATCTGTGGCTTTATTGAATCAGCATGGATTTTTTTTTTCCCCTTTTACTGCAATGGCAGTAGCTGAACACAGCTAGCCATTCTACGCAGAATATAGAGTAACAGTTAGTTTTAATACTCAGTTTACATATGACATCTGTGACTGAATTGGTTCGGCATGTTTATTTTTTTTTTCCCCAACCAGTGCATGCTGCATATAAAGCTTTTCTATGAGCCCTAATTGAGTTAGTGACTGAATAACCTTGCATAAAAACCAGTGTATGTCTCAAATCTGAATACTGGAAAAAGAATTAAGATATTTGTAACTGGATTGACAAGTTAGGGAGATCTCTCTAAATTTAAGTCTCGAGGTATCTTAGCTCTTACCATGTAATAATTTTGCAAGCTTCCACCACGCTGATAAAAACGCGCAACAGCAAAAGCACTGTCTTGAGCAGGCCTATGTGGCAACGCTTCACCCCAATCGGCATACCTATACATGTGATATGCTGTAAGGTTGTAATTTACAGCTAATAGCTATACTAAATATGATGGTGAAAGAAGGCATTTGTTCAGATCAGCTTCAGAAAAGACAACCCTGTTTTCAAAGAAATGATCGTTTGAAGCCCAACCACATCCAGGAGCAAGCCCATTTGACCTAGGTAACTAAATCTATAACTACACTCACTCCTTGGTGCTGCAACTTCACAATGTTGTGCTGTGTCCCCCTTTGGCCACTCTACTATATCATGCGCAAATACTCTGTCCGTGCTGGATACAGATATTCCACGGATACTCCTGGATACATATCCAGGACGGACGTACTTATGATTTTGGATACGTATTTACGCATACCAGACACTTATGGGCCAAACTGGATACAACCCAACAAAAATGGCTTTAGAGGCCTAACCGAGGACACAACCCATGCAGTATGTCATGACACATGACCTAGCCGCATAGCAGCCAGCACTCCCGCACTCAATTCCCCCGAAGCCTGACTTCCACCTCCTGGGGCAACCAGTGGCCTGCAGCGCGGCAGCAAGCTGTGGACCCAGAGAGGATCCGCTGGCGATACAAAATGGCTCACTGGTAAGTGGCGCCACTTCCTGGCTCTGGCCCCCTGCTTTGCACATCCCTCAGTGCCGAATCAGCCAGCGGTTCCATCCCTAGGACCCCAACAAGATTCAACCAGAGGATAGTGGCTTCATCACAAAGTAAGATCCTCGTGTCCTCCCTACTAGGCGGTTACCATGAGCTCTCAGCCTCTCACGTGCACTGTATGTCCACTTCAGTAGTACTCCCCTTATGTGCTCCGATTTGATATTCTTGTTCTTTTGTATTCTTTAGTACAGTAGATGGTCCCGGGTGATGAACATGCTCCAATTAAGCTGCTGTGGTTGTGGTTATGGTCTATTAAGTTGCCGAACATCACTTATTTACCGGTAATCTATCACCTATGCAGCATGGATACAGATACATGTATCGGTATCGGATGGATACAGATACACTTTTTTTGAAAGAAAAAAAAAGATATGTGGATACCTTTTATTATTTTTTACAAAAATAAATAATAAGGTACATTAAAATTAGTGGCAGCCAATCAGTATGTATGGATGCTCTCTGGAGACTACTCCAATTATTTCATATTAAATCATGTGTAATTATTATCATTAAATCATGTGTAATTATTATCATTAAAAAATATCCTAGGCATATCCCCATGTCACTGTTTTTGAAAATAGCACACCCAATACCCGTATCTGTATCTGGGCAACATAGAGTCTACCATGCCCCTTTGCAGCACTTCTGTCCTTAGTTCTGTTTCCAGGATGGCAATACACCTGCTCTTATATTTTATAATTTCTTTGCCCATGGACAAGGATGGGTTTTGCTTTGTGCAGCATAAGTTCTGGATTTATTTTATCATGTATATTCTTTGGTCTCTAAGAAAGAATGTGATCTAAGCTTTGACTTAGTACTCTATTCAACCAGAAAAGGGAAACAATTGGGTGTGGATGGTCCTCACCTGGTACCGTGTGGACGTCCAACCAAATCATGACGCATGGACTTTGTAATTGACTAACACTTATGGGCTAATTGGCTTGGCTGGCTTGCAATTGAGGCCATACACAACAACCTGGCTAATGGGCTTGGCCGGCTAATCCACCCCACGTGCTCAGAACTCATCTGCAACCGGCTCTGCTGCCTGATTCGACCGTCCGCCACTGGCTTCCTCTCTCATGTCTGGTTTTTCCTCTGCCTACGTCACCACCGCCAGCAATCTCCTCTGTCCCCAGCTCCTTTGCTTGAATCCAGAGGCGCCACCACCGCCAGCGACCCCTCCTCTGTGCCACCTGGTTACCGTGTGATGGTGGCGGCTGTCTCTCGTCGCTGCAATTGCAGTGCTTTTCCCATCTACAATCAAAGCCGCCGAAGTTACCGAGCCCGTTAAATTATTTCGCTAGCAAGGATTCGAACTGAGACCTCTGGCCCTGATACTATATTGAGTTGCATGCACCAACTAATTCAACACAAAAAAGGCTTAAACCGATGGGGAAAGCGAGCAAATGTACTTTAGATTTCAACACTAACCCTCACATGGAAGCTCCCTCAGGCCTTCGATGTGTAATAGGAGTGAGCAACAATCATTTCATTTAATTGCACTAGCTAGGATTTGAACTCAAGACCTCTGATCCTAATACCATATTAAATTGCATGCACTAACCAGTTCAACCCAAAAGTTTAATCTGATGGGAAGGTGGACAATTCAGTTTAATATTTCAACGCATATGTGTGACAATTCACTTTAATATTTCAACACATGTGTGTGCCCCAGGTGGCACCACATATGCATGGGTGTTTTGGATGGTACGGACCAGCAATGGTACATTTAGTAAGTTTAAGGGCCTGAATTTGCAATTCGTTGTTCATGGACCTAGGCCGCTAATGAATTTCACTCAACTGCTATAATGATGTGATGTATTGTTCTTGTATTTGTGGTCAGGCTGCGGTATAGTTATATAAAGCTCAACATCCACCTGAGTTAAGGAATAAGAAGGATCTTAACTCCGCTCTTTCATTAGGG
Source organism: Chrysopogon serrulatus (assembly GCA_015844335.1). Classification (NCBI taxonomy): domain Eukaryota; kingdom Viridiplantae; phylum Streptophyta; class Magnoliopsida; order Poales; family Poaceae; genus Chrysopogon; species Chrysopogon serrulatus. The sequence continues at coordinate 179,091 of JADLZL010002942.1, read as the reverse complement.
CACCATAATAAGTCAGGATGTCATCAAAATGCCTGGCCTTTATGGTCACTAGCTTTGTGCCCCCTGTTCCTCACTGCCATGACCAAAACCTTTATAAGGCTAAACAAATATATTAGAAAAGTTCATTTGCATTCATTCTCTTTTTTGGGAAATAGCAATCCATTTTTGCACATAGCATCACCACAGAGAACAAATTTGAATCTACATTAGTTTCCCATACCATTTCTAAAAGTCAAACACATGCACATGATCATTGGGTATTAACATCTGGGTGAAATGAGTAACCTTAACCAGTTGTAAGGAAAGATAACTAATTAACTTATATATATCTAAGGCAAATTAAACTAATTAGGCCCCACGTAAGTCAGTACAACAGTAAAGAGTAAAATATAAAATGAAGATACTATCCTCACTTAGAATTTCCCAGATAACTGAATCCACTGCTGCAAAGTCTTTAGCAAGAGCAAAATGAATCAAGGAACCACATACCATCCATCCCAATCCTCAGTCCATATTGTTGGCTTGTTGTAGGAATTTGGTTTGAACCCATCGCAGTAAAAGGCATTGCACGTATCGAGCTGCCAGAAAGGACAAAACAGTAATCTATTACTTCATAATTAGCACATTTGACATGATCTCTAATGTAATGCAAAGTCAATCTCAATAGAGTTTGAGGCAACCTACAATTTGTTCTGGAGCATCTGTTTGCCTACACATTACCCAAGGAACACCAGTATCAAGTGCAAGTGCCATCTGAGCTGCCCATTGCATGTATCTCTTCCCTGCTTGACCATAATGGCCTTGAATGTTACCGTATTCATTTTCAATCTGTCAAACATTTTCCAGAGAAAAAAGATTATACACATTTTTAGTGTATATATAATTCAACTAACACATTAAGCATGAATATAAGCCTCTTAGGAAACTGAGCCCTGCTCATTTGATTGATCACTTATGTCAAAGTCCTTTCCAACTCAAATTTTGGTGCCTATTTCTTACTAAAAGATGCCTAGTTCCTCCTAGATTTTCACGAACTAAGTTCCTCCTAGTTTTGGTAGAGTTTCTATTAATATGAGCCTCTTACATCAACCAAACTTCAGGTCTTTGTGCTGCATTAACTAGAGCACAGAGGGAACACCATAAGTCCAGCTGCTTCAGTAGGTAAAGCAGCCAACATCTAGCTTTTGGCTACATAACATACTTAAGCATTGTATCCTTTACCACATTAAGGTTCAACATTTAACTCTATCATGAGCACCATCCATATATAAAATGTCATCTAACTATTTTATTAAACAAAGAAATAACCATTGCTAGGTTTAACAATATCAATTTATTAAATGAGACATCAAAGATACAAAGCAATGTTGTCACCAACTAAAAATTATTTAATCCACAAATAACATAATATCCACCTTCCATCTATATTTTTCAAATCTCTATGTGTACTGACTAATGGATTATAGCTTAAGCTATCCTTTTTTTAGTGAGACTAATATCCGAAACGCAGTAAGCCAGTAACGATCCAGGTCTGCAGCATCTTGATGAACTCAAAGGCCAGTTCCAATTCTGAGGGGTAAAGCGACTTCCCATACAAACCATTACTATCGTTTTCTAAATATCATCATCGTCATTTATAATATTATCAGATGATTTTTTTCTTAGAAAGTCAAGGCACTAACAAGAATGAACTGCCGTAGTTATAAGGCAAATATTGACAAGATGCCATTTCATGGAGAAGATGTTAGCTCCTCTTGCACATTTTAAGTAATTGGTAATGCTTTGCAAGATTCGTTATAAAAATGAAAAGAATGTAATGTAACATTGTGTAGATTGCATAAACTTCAACAATTTGGGCTAGGTCTTGTTGAGGGGTTAGTTTAATCAGCTTTGGTTGGGTCGGGTTTGTCCCCTCTTTTCAGGTGGTTTCTGTATTTCTCAAAACCTGAACCTATCTGGTCTCCCTGACAAGATAGAATGGTTTATTTAAGGGGGACGTCTATTCTTCTCTCACTTTAATACAAAGGTAAGCCACTATCCTACGTGTTCAAGAAAAAAAAAAGCACCAATAAGTGAACTTTGAGAATAGTTTTCAGACCTGCTGTAGTATAATGGGACCACCTTGCCAAGAATAAAGTTTCTCCTCTTTCATGATATCTACGATTTTTGTCACAAAAGTCTGCATTTCAGCCTGCAAGAACATTCTAAGGATTAGTGGATCAAAATAAAGGAATGAATAATGATCATCATACTCTCAGATGAAACTTATGCTTAGTGGTTCCTCTACCTTGTAGGGTTCATTGTCAGTGCGGAATTCTATCCCAGGGATGTCACGCAACCAAACTGGGAAACCACTGCAGAAATGTATCACAAAACAACATAAAAACATAAAATAAATAAACAAAGAAAACAATCTACTCACGTCTTCCAAAATTGAAGGCATGGATAAAACCATGTATGCTTAAAGGGAGACAGAAATGTTCAGTTTGGTGGGGTTAGATACAATGAACATAAAAAAGAGAATATAAGGGATTATTTCCTTAGTACACGCTGAAGAGCTTGTAACATTGCATCTGTAGAAAAGTATAAGAACACAGAATTGCATGACACAATAAAATTAAAATAAACAGGTTGAAGAATTGTAATCGAATGTTTCCTAATAGGACTGGAATCTTATCAAACAGTAAAAGCTTGTAAGCGTATATACTTTTGTAGGGAAGAACATCTGAGAGAAAGATGTAAGAAAAATGCTACCTCAGATAAAAAGCGTTAGTGTATATGTTTCAAATGGTGTGGCAAATGTTCTAGTGTATATGCACACCCACTATTGAGTCAAAACAGGCCAATTTTCACATATGCCAGAAATAAATACTAGCGTCCTTAGATGTGAATTGGTGAGTATGTTCAAGTAGTTGGATGCCAGGATATAGACAGACCCGAAATTCCATTCAGCGCAGGCATATGGGCCGATACGCAGAAAAAGAAATAGACCTTCAGCAGCAACCAGCTTAGCAAACTTGACAATATCAAATCTTCCTTCGAAGTAATACTGGGGCAAAGCACGTTACAAGAAGCATAAGTTAACGCTCGAGGACATTATACTGTCATTTGAAGTGAACAAATGAGTCAACGAGGTACCTGGCCTTTGGCCGGCTCATGCCCATTCCAAAAGATATATGTCTCAATTACATCCGCGCCGCCCTCCTTGCACTTTGCAATCAAACTCGGCCACATCTGGAACCCAAATTGTGTCAGTTCATCGGAAGCTACAAATAACATAAATTTAGATGCCACAAACTTGCCAACGAACTCCATGGTGAACAAGCAGCATTATTATGAGTAGCCTGAAAATTCTGTAATTAGGAACTCTACACCTAATTACAGAATTTTTAGGCCCCCTCATCTAACTACAGAATTTTTAGGCTCCTCGTAACTGGAAACGCCCGGCCAACCGCGGCAGCATTATGAGCAGAACGGAACATATATTGGCTAATTGTTAACGCCCGACCAACCGCAGCAACAGCTGAACCCAACCGGCCCGCGCGAATCAGAAACTGAGACCAAAGGATCCCAGCTATTAAAGCGGCGGCTATAACCAGAGTCAACCTCCCCCCTCGGAGCTCCCGATCGAACCCCGTCCCACCGTGGCGGCGCCAGAGCCCGCGAAGCACCATAGAACCTCACTCACTGCTCACCTCGGGCGTGGCGCGCGGGTAGTGCAGCCCCGCGGAGACGAGCATCCTGCGCTTCCCGCCGAGGATGAGCGCGCGGTGGTCGTAGGTCACGTTGAACGGCTCGAAGAAGTTCCCGCCGTCGTCGTCCGCACCAACCACTTGCCTCAGAACTCCCGCCGCCTCCGCGCCCGCCTCCGCTAGTGGGATCGGCGGGGAGAGGCAGCCAAGGACGATGAGGAGACCCAGGAGTCCCATTAGAGGCGGTGGCCGCAGCCACGTCGTCGTCGGGTAGGGCGAGGCTGCCATGGCGGAGTCGGAGAGAACAGAGTAGGGAGCAGAGTGGAAACTGGGAAGCGCACGGGGAAGAGAAATATCAGGGGAAGCGGTGGAATTGGCGAGTGGGACCGCCGACCGGCCTCTTTTTCTTTTGTTTTTTTGGTTTTCTTGCTTTGGGTTTGTTTGCCAGTATGATACTCCACGCAACGCATAATTATTGCGGATTATCCATAGAGAGCAGCAAAAGTCCACGTCATGGATAGAGACAATCGGCTTGATCTATGGCTTATAGTTTAAAACGGATGAAGTATTAATAAATGGGTCTATGCTTTTTCATTGTAATCTGAATTATTTCTAAATCATCTTGTCATTTTCAAAATATTTTTTCTCGCTTGCATTTTCTCATCTAAAGCCCTGTTTCTACTTTCTTTTGGTTTTTGTTTGTCTTCTTGCCCTAGAAACGAAGAGAGCACTACTGGCACAAGGAGAAACGACACGGTAGCTAGACATCGAGGAATGAATCAAGGAGAAGACGTCATGTGGAGAGGGGGGTAGTTCGGGTCGTGGATACGACACCGAGTAAGGAAGGAGGAAGCGACAAGCAAGGAAGCGGCAGTGCGTGTGAAGGGCAATGTGAAGGCACATAGTCGAACGTGGCAGGTTTGGAAATGATGGTGGGGGACGATTTAGGTAGCCAAGAGATTTGGATGATAAATATGTGATCTGGTGGAGGAGAGTTTATTTAGATTGTTTATTGAAGATTCTAACTTCTATCTATGGACTACTAAAAATATCAAAGTGCTAGAACATTTGTCATAAAAAGATATGATGTCTAACGTGTCACACAAAACCATTTTTAGTGGCCACCTTATCATTATCTTTATTTTTATTAGTGTCAACATCTCTTATGACTTGATGGGTATTTTATTTATTTTTCTCAAAATAATGATTTACTCCTTTCATCCTTTGTTTGGGCTTTTGGGCACTAGTAGATTCCAGTATGTTACTAGGAAGCCCAAAAAACGTGTACTGAGACATCTAGGGGCCAAAATTAACAATTCAATTTTCGATGTGTTGTAGTATTTTGTAGTAGTTTGGATAAATGGTGACATAAATGCTATGTGCAAAATCATATTCATGCCTTTATCATTGTTCAATTTATTCTCTTTCATAATTCTAGACAATAGCAAGAAGATATTGCTAAAGAGTGCAAGCAACCTAATAATCTCAAAGCAACATGCACATTGTCATCTTTATCACTAATGAACAACTTGTGCATCTTCATCAATAATGAACAACTCCATTGCAGCTTATGCAACTTCTTGCATCATAAGATCAGAATTAGAAATTAATTAATTGAGGCCCCCATGTTCAAAACATGGCTTCAATACAACAATAGAGAAATTATTCACAAATTACTTAGAAGACTACATGTGCTTGATATACGTTATCTTGTTGAAGCCTATCGAAACAAATCAGTAAGAAATTTGACATGAGTTAAAAAAAATCAAATTTCATCATGATGGTAACCATGGAAATCACTACACAAAAAATTATCTAAACAATTCAGGTATTAAAGTAAACAAAAATTGTAAAGATATAATTCCTTTTCACCTTGCATTAATCATGGAAACTTTATAAAATAAATAAGTAAGATCCCAAAAATATTAAAAACTTCGATAATAAATGAGAACATCCACCAGATGTAAGGGAATCCACTCATGTTTAATGCGACAAGCATAAAACCATACAGAGTTTGAGATCTATTGCCCAAAATTATCCCATAAGACAAAAATGAGGGCCAAGCTCAGCCATGTTATCGGGCACGTCGCCTATTTTTCTTCCTCCGTCGTTTGATCTGGTGTTGAGCCTGCTCACTACAGCTAGCATTTCTAGAGGATTATGTCCCCTCCAGTCACCGGTCCTCAAGGCTTGGGCAGTGGCCTTATCTTTGGCACGAGTTGCCTCTGCTACACAATATCTGGACAGTGTCCACACACGGTAATCAACCACACACTCTAAAGCCTAATGTGAGTCTAGGAAATCCATAGCCTAATGCTGCACCTAAAGTAATCATGGAGAGAAATATAAGTGTGCAAACATATATAACATTCATGGTGAAAAACAAATTTTAGTGAAAGTAATAACATAGGCACACAACCACTAAATCCCCATAACTTCTAGTTTCACTAATCTACAAACATATTAAGCTTTTTTTAAAAAATATTTATGCATATATATCCTTTAGTATTGGAATATTGGTGTGAGCAACGAGACTCTGCCTCTCTGGAGTTTGGAGTTCATGCATACCATTTTCACCTTGTGCTTAAGCCAAGTGAGCTTTTCAAGTCCTCAAAGTTCAACTACAACAAGGTCATTGTATCCTTTAGAGTCTTCTATATATTTAGATGTACACTGACCTAGTGTCATGTGGGGCTTTCCTATGTCTAGTTTACGCCATGGGATATAGTTAAATACACTCATTCCTCGTTTCCTCGTTCCCTCCCCTAGCTAGGCCTTTCATCCCCTGAAATATAGAACTAGATCTTCCATATATTTAGTTGTCTAAAGTGATATGAGATCCATCATATAGTGCATTATACTTTTTCAATTCTGAAGTGACAGTGCATACTAATTCATCCACTCAAATTTTAGAATGCTAACAATATCAGTAACCACTATGCCAATGGCATTAGTCATTGATATTTTTCTCTTGACAAACCATGCACATGTATAACTTGGTAATAATGTGTTTCATTTCAATCATCAAATTGTCCGAGATGGAAAATTTGATGCTTGTAAGATCATATATGCTTACACAGTTTCTGAATAAAGATAAAATAAAAAATTAAGCAAGTAGTGTAAACCCAAAATCTAAGACATACATTTTTTTGGAAGTGACACAACATTTATGTGTATTCTTAAGGATTAAGCAGGGGAAATGCAAATTGGAGCCAACACTTGGCAAAAACATAAATTGTTAGGCATAATGCCTACATTGTCGAGTTCTCGACTTAGGATAAGACGTTTTAACTAAATCAGAGAATGTTACAAAAAAATATGAAATATCTTCTAACAGGATTCCTTATTTAGGACTGATCTTGTACCAAGTGTAACAATTTGTAATTGACAAACCCTTGAGTAAACCTATATACATGAAAAGAGCCAAGTCCAGCAAGCCTGCATAGGATACTAACTGTAATCAATCTACTAATAAATCATTTGAAGGAAAAAATAAGAATCCCTACTGATTCATAAAAAAGGATAAAAGCTCTCAGGGATAAATTAAGCAACGCCAAATCATCATTTCCTTAAAACCGATCTGCAGTTCTGAGAAAACAAGTCTGTTTGAATAACTGCGGCTTAGGGGAAAACATATCCTCATTAAAACCCCTGACTTGGTAAGTGGTAACCAAAGTGATGATGACCTATGGCCAAAACTATATATCCTTGAGAAGAAACCACTAAGAATAATAACCAACCCGGCCAGGCAACCAACAATCTATTGAAAGCCCAATCTCATTTAGGGTACCCTAATTGACCGAATCAATCAGGTGTGAAGAGAAGAGAGCAATGCAGATGGTTCTTTTACATAGGAACCGACCATAAGCCAAAGAAATGCTACTATGAAAGGGAAAGGCCAGATATTTTATCGCCCAAGAATCTGATGCCAGCGGTAAAGCCGCAATTGATGCCATCACATGGAGAGCTTGACACTGATTTAGCAACTGACAAGATTTAGAGAGCAAACTGTTATGGTTGCCCTAACAAGTGCTTAATTAGGTCATGGTATAGGGAGCTGGATCGGATCTAATGTGCACAATAGGTGCTCATAGACATAGGGAGCTATTTTGGGGCGCATACTAGCTAGTAGTATTAGATCCCATGGTCAAAAATATAAGGTCACATGAATTATAGAACATTGTCATTTGTTACATGAATGGTTCTGACCCACTTAAGGCTCGTTGAGTGTACTCGTATTCACGTCAATCTACATGCGTCAGAGTGGATTGGGATGTAACATAAACTGTTTTCACCCTAATCCACTCCAACACACGTGAACTGATGTGAATATGAGTATATCCAAACAAGGCATTAGCAAAGCAACACCGATATGCTTGCCTCAAACCACCAAGCTTCGTTTCTATGTTCGTCTCCATCTATAAAATGTCATTGGGGCCTATAGAAAATGGCATTGACTCATTGCCTAGCATCGATATTCACTTGCCTCCACCCAGCAAGCTTTGTTGCTTTGTTTGTCTACACCCACCAAATGTCATCGGGGCCACCCGATGAGTGGCACTACCCTGCTCATCACATGATGATCCAACAAGCAAACAATACTGCACTACTAGATGTGTGGTAACACAACTGTTAGGATTGATCTCTCACGTTGAGGCCCAACGGTCCTCAACGGACCTTGATCCGCTCCTGATCGGGGAGCCCAGCCCGTTCTATGGCTGGTGGGCCCCTGTCACAATCATGGTATATAAAAGGGAGGAAGGCCGGGGCGCCGAGTACGAGGTTCACCGCCGCCACTTCTTCCTCCCACAAACCCTAGCCGATCGAGGGCCGCGGCAAGTGACGGGAAGGTCACCGCCGCCACGCTTACACCGACCGCCGCCGCCGTGCGCGAGACTCCATCCAAATGGGCGACCATGGCGGAATCCGGTCAGCTGCTCCCAAGTCCGATGGTCGGCACCCTAATACTCTACCTCTCTCTCACTTTGTGTACTAGTAGATGCCGGTCGGTGTCGAGTTCTTTTACCCTAAGTTATTCAACCCGGCTAATCCACTGCTAATGATCCTGAATTAGTACTTAAACAATGGTATCAGTCGCCTAGCTAGTCAGTCGATTAGATCGGGCTCAGCTCAGAAATTAGAAACCCTAATCTAGGGTTAGCCGCCGAGCGACATGTCATGAGCATCGTCCCGGGCTTCTAAGCATTTAGAAAGAGGGGATTTCGATCTAAACCCAACCCTAACTCAGATTCCACGCAACTCAGAAAAGGGGGAAGAACCCTAACCCTAAGCGGTACATCCGGATCGAGGGGGAAAGCACCACCTACCTCACCGGAGCGCCGACCGCCGCCGGCCCAGGAAGTCCCCCCTCGGACGAGCCATGTGCTCGCCGGTGGATTACCTTTAGCGGTTGCGCTGGTGCGGTCGGCACCGCCTGCGAAACCCACTCGGCACGGCGTGCTTTCGGCCGAGGGCGAGCACGCCCGCCCGGCGAGAGGGCTTCCTTGGCGGCGCCACCTCCTTCCTTTGCCGTCGCCGCCGTGCGTTTCGCCCGGCAACCGCCGCGCTACGGAATAGAGAGGGGAAGGAGAGAGGATTAGGGGTTCGAGGCGACGCAGCGCGCGGCCCGGTTTTGTTTTGGCGGCGCGCGGCGGAACCGTCGTCGACGGATCGATGGCTCGAATCCGCCCGGCCGCGTTTCAGGTGGGCCGTCGGCCCGAGGCGAGCGACGCCGCGCGCCATTCGCGGGCCCCAACCGCGAATGGGCTGAATGGTTTCTTGGCGCACCCCCGTTTAAGCACGGTGCCGTTTTACTTTTTCTTTTTCTTTTTCCCGCACGGTAATGGGCCCCAGGCTGGACTGGGCCTCCGTCGTCGCGGCCCGTTATTGCTGCTTGCTTTCTCAGTTTAGGCCCATAGTAATTAGAACAAGTTTTTTTTTCTTTTGTTTCCAGAAATGTTTTAGCATATTCTTTTTCATAATTTTGAATTCAGTCAAATTTGATCAAATGTGATAAAATTTTAGTGATAATATTAGTAATATTTCTGGAATTTAGTATTAGTTCATGATTAGTCACGTTTTTCCGCTGCTTAGTAAGTTCATTTGCTCCTAAATTAAAAATCGAACCAACGGGAGATTTAATTTTTGGGTAAATTTGAGAATTAGAAAATTTTATAATATTGTTATTTTCGACCCGGATTGATTATATCAATATTATAATTGCTTAGCCCATTAGTCGGTTTTGCATTATTTCTATTTTACGTCCAACGGTGATATAGATTTAATGCAAATAAAAAGGATTGTATGTATTAATACTTGACCAACGTTGTTTTAATACATGCAATTTCAATTCAGTTATTTATTTTCGCTAAGTTTACTCACCATTTTTTTGTATTTGAATTTCAGGACTCACCAACTGGATTCAGTGATCCCAAAGCTCAACGGGACAAACTATAAGGAGTGGCGTGAGCGATATGAATTAGCCCTTGTCATGAATGACAATGACACGACTCTCAATGAACCGTGCCCTCGGGAGCTGCGGAGCCGGTCATTGGAGAGAATGAGACTGATACGGCGTTTGCTACACGCAAGCGTGAGCATGCAAATGTGAGAATGTCCTATGATCTTGCTAAGAAAAAAGTGGGACAACTCCAATAAGAAATGCATGACATTGGCTAAGGCTACTATTTCGAGCCCATTAGAGGATCATTTGCTGAGTGTACCACCATCACTGAGTACTTAGAAAGGGTCAAGACCCAGTTTTGTGGCACAACTAAGACTCAAGCGAGTGTGCTTATCAGAGAGTTCATCAATAAGAAATACACTGGTGGTGGTGTTAGAGAGCACATACTGCGGATGAACACCTTGGCATCTAAGCTCGCATCAATGAAAATGGTTCTTCCAGATATATTTGTCGTTCATGTGATCATAGCTTCTTTGCCAAAGGAGTTTGAAGCTTTTGTTGTGCACTACACTATGGCACCCGAGGACTGGACTATTGAGAAGCTCCTTGGGCAAGCCCCGGTCGGGGGAGGAGGAAAGACTTAAGGAATCACGGGGAGACTCGCTCTCTTCGTGAAGCATAACAATAATAAGAAGTTCTACCGTAAGAATGCTAGACCACAAGGGAAACCAAAGTGGGATGGCAGCTCTTCCTCCAACACTCGAGGCACCACACTCTCGGGGGTAAGGCCCCTCGGAACCCTCGGACTCAAAGACCCTCGGAACAACAATGGGCCTCGGGACTACAACAAAGCCACGTAACCCGTACCGCAAGAAGCCCCAGCTAGCACCGGATCGGTGCATGTCTTGTGAGAAGACAGGCCACATGCAAAAGGATTGTCCTGGCTTCTTGAAGTACCTCAACAGAATGGTGAGGACTTAGTTACATTTATAGATGAATCCTTGTATATTAGTTATAGTAAATCTACTTGGTGGATTGACTCGGGTGCAACAATTCATGTTGCTAATTCTTTACAGGGATTCCATACGAGGAGAACTCTGCAAAGAGGAGAAAGAACCATTAAGGTGGCAAATGGAGTACAAGCCGACGTCGAAGCCACTTTGGGCGATTTATCTTTAGCATTATTAGATGGTTTTGTACTTAGGCTTTCGATGTACTCTATGTTCCTTCTTTGCATCCAAACTTAATAAGTGTTAGTAAGTTAGATGATGATGGATTGGCCTGCCATTTTGGTAATGGCGGATGTGAGATATTTTTTAATGATAAGTGTGTTGGTCTTGCCATCCGACAGGACAAACTTTATTTGTTATCGGTTCCTCGAGAATGTTAATGCTATATCCATTGAGAATGAGAATGTTTCCTCGTCTATGAATGTAAATAGAAAGCGTAAAAAGTTCAGATTGACTCTTCGAAATTGTGGCATTGTCGATTAGGCCACATTTCGAGGGGGAGAATTGATAGATTAGTCAAGGCTGAAATTCTTCCGCCATTACAACTCTCGAGAATTAGATCGGTGTGTTGATTGTATTAAGGGTAAATATGTTAAGAAAGTTAAGAAAGATGCCAAACGAAGTGCAGGGACCTTAGAAATAATTCACACGGACATATGTGGTCCATTCCCCCTTAAGAGTGTGGATGGCTATGATTCGTTCATAACTTTCACCGATGATTATTCGCGTTTTGGCTATATTTATCCAATTAGAGAAAGATCGAAAGTATTAGATAAGTTTAAGATATTTAAGGCGTAAGTAGAAAATCAGCACAATAAGAAGATTAAAATAGTAAGATCGGGACCGAGGTGGGGAATATTATGGGCGACATACCCCGTATGGCCAAGTTCCGGACCGTTTGCTAAGTTCCTTCAGGAAAATGGTATAGTTGCCCAAAGATTCCATGCCCGGAGACCCTCAAAGAATGGAGTGGGTCGGAGAGAAGAAACCGTACCTTAATGGATATGGTAAGAAGCATGATTAGCTACTCCACACTACCGGTAAGTTTGTGGATGGAGGCGTTAAAAACCGCTATCCACATTCTTAATCGTGTACCAAGTAAGTCGATGCCTAAAACACCGTATGAGCTATGGACATGCAGAGTACCCTCACTTAAGCATTTAAGGGTGTGGGGCTGTCCTGCTGAGGCTAAGGTCTTTAACCCAAATTTAGGGAAATTAGATTCTAAGACAGTCAGTTGCCATTTTATTGGCTACCCAGATAGGTTAAAAGGTTACCACTTTTATTGCCCTGACAGGCATACTAAGTTTGTGGAAACCAGACACGCTGAGTTTTTAGAAGATGATTTGATCAGGGGGAGCAAGGTAGCACAGGAGATTAACTTAGAGGAGAAACGGGTCTATGCCCCTACTCCAATGCTTCAAGAACAATATTTTGTGTTACCTATAGCTGCTGCACCAACGGTATTAGACACTGTAGTGCCAGCACCTGTTGTTAGTTCTCCGTTGTCGACACCTAATGAGAATCCGGAACTTTGTCCCTCGGGGAGCCGTTAGAACCACGTGTCGAGCAACAGGAAGAACAACAACAGCCCCACACATAGCGCCAAACAATCGGAATCCTAGAAGATCGAAAAGAGTTAGAAGATCGGCTATTTCGGATGACTATGAGGTTTATGAAACCGAAGAATTTCATATGGAGGATGATCCCACCACATATGAACAAGCCATGAGAAGCGAACACTCTGAAAAGTGGTTAGAAGCCATGAGAGATGAAATAAGATCCATGGATTCCAATAAAGTTTGGGAACTAATGGAAATCCCTAAGGGAGCTAAGAAGGTTGGTTGTAAATGGGTTTATAAAACTAAGTATGACTCCCAGGGAAATGTTGAGAGACATAAGGCGCGACTTGTGGCAAAAGGCTTTACTCAGAGAGAAGGAATTGATTACAATGAGACTTTCTCTCCGGTCTCATGTAAAGATTCTTTTAGAATTATAATGGCGCTAGTAGCACACTTCGACTTAGAATTGCATCAGATGGATGTTAAGACGGCATTCCTTAATGGGGATCTTGAGGAAGATGTCTACATGGCACAGCCAAAAGGTTTTGTCGTGGAAGGCAAAGAGAACATGGGGTGCCGCCTAAGAAAGTCCATTTATGGGCTAAAACAAGCTTCAAGACAATGGTATTTGAAGTTTGATAATACAATAAGAAAGTTTGGGTTTAAGGCAAATGTAGAGGACAATTGCGTTTATGTGAAGTTTAAGAATTCTAAGTTCATTTTCTTAGTCCTATATGTGGATGATATTTTGCTAGCGAGCAATGATGTCACTCTACTAATGGAAACTAAGAAGTTCTTGTCCTCGCATTTTGATATGAAAGATCTCGGTGAAGCCTCTTTTGTTCTGGGGATTGAGATTCACCGTGATAGACATAGAGGGGTATTAGGGTTGTCACAAAAGGCATACATAGATAAGATTCTTAAGAAATATAGTATGCACAAGTGTAGTCCATCACCTGCACCCATCGTCAAGGGCGATAAGTATGGAGAATATCAGTGTCCTAAGACTCAGATCGAGCTCGAACAAATGAGATCAGTACCTTATGCTTCAAATTTGTCGGAAGCTTACAATATGCTCAAATTTGTACTCGCCCTGACATAGCATTTGTTACCGGGTTACTTGGCGGATATCGAAAAAATCCGGGTGTAGAGCAAAGGAAGTTAGTTAAGAAAGTCTTGCGTTACTTGCAGGGCACAAGAGGCTTCATGCTAAGTTATAGTAAGAGTGACTCCCTTGAGATAGTGGGGTTTTCAGATTCAGATTATGCGGGGGATGAACGGAAATCCACGTCGGGTTACATATTCACCCTCGCGGGTGGAGCAATATCGTGGAAAAGCTCCAAACAGGACTCTCGTCACATCATCGACAATGTACGCTGAGTTTGTAGCATGTTATGAGGCCTCGGGGCAGGTGAGTTGGCTTAAGAAGTTCTTGCCCTGATTAAGAGTGGTAGACAAACATTGAGAGACCACTTAAGCTATCTTTGCGACAATAATCCCTTGATTGAATATGTTCACAACAATAGGTCAAGTGGTGCTGCCAAACACATTGACATTAAGTATTATGTTGTGAAAGAAAAAAAAGTTCGTAATCATGTTATAAGTCTAGAGCATATAAAGGCAGAAAAACATGTTAGCGGATCCGCTCACAAAAGGCTTACCACCCAACGTGTTTAGAAAACACGTAGTCGACATGGGGTTAAAGGAAAGCCTATGATTCCCGAACACTTAGGGCCCGTTAGTCAGTTAGTACTGTCTCAACTTAGAGAGGTGCACTGTAGCCGTCAAATCTAACGGAAATTTTTCTGTGACGATGAGACGCGCTCTACAAATCTCTTTATAATGAGGGGGAGCTAAGTGTTAAGTATTTAAGTTAAGATTAAGATTAAGTTAAGTGATTAGAAGAGATCAAGGGGGAGAATGTTAGGATTGATCTCTCACGTTGAGGCCCAACGATCCTCAACGGACCTTGATCCGCTCCCCGATCGGGGAGCCCGGCCCGTTCTATGGTGGTGGGCCCCCGTCACACTCAAGCGGTATATAAAAGGGAGGAAGGCCGGGGCGGAGTACGAGGTTCACCGCCGCCACTTCTTCCTCCCACAAACCCTAGCCGATCGAGGGCCGGCAAGTGACGGGAAGGTCACCGCCTCCACTTGCCTCCTCTACACCGACCGTCGCCGCCGTGCGCGAGACTCCATCCAGCCCAGCGACCATGGCGGAATCCAGTGCAGCTGCTCCCAAGTCCGATGGTCAGCACCCTAATACTCTACCTCTCTCTCACTGTGTACTAGTAGATCTGGTCAGTGTCGAGTTCTTTTACCCTAAGTTATTCAACCCGGCTAATCCACTGCTAATGATCCTGAATTAGTACTTAAACAACAACAAGAGCGAGGAGTGGATGTTGCTAAAAATGTCCAAAGAAAAGGAAGGCATTACAGAAAAGCAACCAATTCACCAACCCATTGGCCAAGGGATACAAATAACTGTAAGCTAACACTTAGTTTTAGCTGGCTAACTATTAGCTGCTAAGGCTATTCCTAATCTATTGCGCTCATGTCACACTAGTCAAACATAACAACAACATGTCATATGGGAATGGTACAATACTCATAATGTGTAGTCTCGCGAGTTGTTTCATAAAAATACTATAATTTAATTGTTTGTTATATTAATTGTGTCTATGACAATAGGCCCAACCATGTTCCTGATTTAGAATTTGTTTTACTTTTGTGTCCAACTTGCATCATCTGGATGATATTGCTTTGTTTTATCTTCATCTTGTGCCAGATCAATATTAAGAAAAAAACCTCGTGCGTGACACTCGTTGAATGCCTAGTGGGAAAATGCCACCAACTGAAAAATTTCACTGCTACGGTAGAGGCTGTGCAGTCAGAGTTGGCGATACAGGATCAGGAACAGGAACAGAACCAACATGCAAGTTGCAACTGCGCAGCTGAGCAGATATCTCCATATCCAATTTGGATATAGAATTTAGGAGATCGTGTTCCATCGCCGTGCTAGTTGCTGCTATCATATTCCACAGCTTCCAAATGAATGGAAAATTTCAACACTGCACAACAAGTTTTGACACTGCAAATAGAAATAAGTTGAACGAACAGCAACGCATACAAACATCATATGAACATGAATATGCACTTTCCTGTAACTGGAATCACACACACATAACCGAGTTTACATTAGGCAGCACACTAACCGTCACTGACACAGTAAGACCTCATCAAGCAGGCTATAAAAACTGCGCTTGCTGGAATGGATGTTCATCACAAAAATCTAGCAATCAGTTTCTATAATGTACATCGACCTACCTACATATGGCGGCATCCATGGACTGCTTGTTAGTATGGCATCTGGGCAGCCTTTTTTTCCATCACCTTCTACTTGCTCTTTTGCTTCTGTAACTGCTAAGAGTCGAGAGACCCCCTGCAAACACTGACATCTCCGAGGGCGGAGACGAGGGCTGGATCGATGGGAGTGGAGAAAAGAAGCTTGTGTTGTTGCTTGGAAGGTCAAAGTCATATAAGTCATCTGTAAACATAGAAAATTCAGCATCATCATTTCTAAAGTCCAATGGCAATGGAATGTCCCTGCTGGATTCAAGTCTTTCAGGCTCCAGCACCACACTGTCGAGGTCTGTCAGTGATTTGATTTGACGCTCCAGAGAAGCAATTGTCTTCTGGCACTCTGCGAGCTTCCCAGCTGCGTTAGCAAGCTCCTTCTCCTACAAAATGACAAAATTATGACTTGAATTAAGTAATGCTAATGGTCTTGTTTGTCCAATTATCCTCTGAAATGATATGCTTAAAGTACTATAAATTCATATGGGTCGAAAGGGAAGAAATTTACCTTCTTAACCTTCAGATCTCCATTCGAGTTTGCGAGTCGCCAGAGCTTTGCGTCCCGGCTATCTCTTGACAATTGAGCCTCCAGCTTTTGGCATTTCTCTTCGTACTCTTCTGACAGCAATCTCTCCTGCTCGATCTCCCTATGGAGCAAGCTCACCTTGTTTGTCAATTTTATGAGTTCCCTATCTGCTGTTTTAAGTTTATGCTCCATAGTCATCCTATCTGACTGCAGAGTCTCTACATTGGCAGTGAATTCGTTGGTTAATGACATCTGCTCCTTGAGTTTTGCTTCCAATGACTCCACCTTCTGTCCGAGAATTTTGGCATCCTGATGTGCTGACTCTGCTTCCGACTCCAACACCTTCTTTACAGCATCTACAGCTTCTAGCTGCATCTGGAGCTCTGCGGAAAATACCTTCTCCTTTTCCACATCGTGCTCAAGTGCAGTCACCATGTCACGCAGTTTTGCAGCTTCTGAGTTCACTAACTGGAGTTGTTCCTCTAACGATTCTTTAGCAGACTCCATAGACCGAGCTCTCTCTGCTTCAATCTTCAACTCTAACTGTGCTGAGAATTCCTCATGAAGTGTCTTCTCTTTTTCTAACTCACTCTCTAGTTGTTTTGTGATCTCTTCCAGTTTCTGTATTTCAGCGTTTGCTGAAGACAGCTGTGCCTCCAAGGATTCTTGAACAGCCTCAGCAGTTCTTGCTGCTTTAGTTTTCACTTCTATGTTTGCTGCAAGCTCTTCACACAATGCCTTCTCCTTTTCTACCTCATCCTCGAGTGCTTTGACAACATCTCTCAGCTTCTCTGCTTCAGTATTCGCTGAACACACTTGTGCCTCCAATGATTCTTTAACTGCATCAACAGCTGCTTCAACCTTTATCTGTAACTGTGCTGTTAATTCTTCACACAGTGCCTTCTCCTTTTTGACCTCATTCTCTAGTGCTTTGACAATGTCACTCAGTTTCCCCATTTCAGTGTTTGCTGAACAGAGCTGTGCTTCCAGCTCTTCTTTAGCATTCAACATAGCTTCTGCATTTTCTTTCTGCTGCACAGAAAGATCTCTCTCAGCCTGAACTCTCTCTTCCAGTGATGCCACAGTTAGGCGAAGCTCTGTAGCTTGTGCTGACATCAGTTCCAATTGTGACTCCAACTCTTTCTGCTCTGCATTTTCCTCCAATGAAGCTACAGCCATCAGTAGTTCCTCAACTTCTACAGATTTGGACTCCAACTGCAACTCCAAAGACTTCCTCTCAGAGTCCAAACGTTCCACATCTTCCAAAGCAGAAAGTTTGGAATCATTTGCTGATTCCAACTGCATCTGCATTTCGACCAACCTGTTCTTTGCTGCCACTAGCGCATCACAGGACATGTCAAGCTGATTTCTAACCTCCACAAGTGCCATCTCAAGCTCCCTTTTCTCGCTTGCAATTGCTTCAAACTTTTCCTGCAATTCTGCGACCTTGTTTTGCAATTCTTCATTTTCGACTTTCAAGGAGCTGCTTCTTGCAACAACCTTGTCAGAATCTGTTTCCATTTCAGAGTTAGAGCTTGTGCCGTCTGATTCAGGTAATGCAGCTATCCTTTCCATCTCAAGGAAATCATCCATTATGTCAATCTCAACAGGATTGTTCACAATATTTCTTGAACCATCCTTGCCATTCTTGAACTGATCAAGCTCAGCAATCAAAGCCGACGCCCATGAGTCAGAATTTTGAAGATCATTATCGACACCCACCATATGCTCCCCATGGTCGGACTGGCTGTCAGTCAGTGATTCCATGCAGCAATTGTTTTGTGTAGACCTAGAATTATTGATCAGTGTTGTTTTCCGTGTAAGATGCTGTAGCCTACGGCATTCTGCCTCAACCTTGGCAATCTTTTTAACACTTTCCAAGTGTTGTTTACTTGCTGTCTCTGCTGCTTGGTTGCTCAGATCTCTTTCCAACATTAGTATCTTCAGATCCTTGGACTGTACAAGAAGTTTGGCCTTGAGATCTATATTCTCTTTCTCAATTGCCTGAAGCTTGGCCTTAAGGTCCAAGTTCTCTCTCTCAATTGTCTGAAGCTTTTCTTGTAGATCATGCTGTAATAGCATGGAAGATGACGCTTCTAATCTGGTTACTTCCAGGCGCTTTTTTAGCTCTGCAATATGGTTTTGTAGCCCAGGATTTTCAGACTGCGGCACCAGAGACTTCGAAACTATTTCACGGATTTTGTCCTCTTGTTCTTCCCTTGCCAGCCGCAGTTGCCTGACACATTCCTTCAAGGCTTCATCTAGGTGGCTGACTTGATCCTGGAGAGAAGCATTCTTCTGACAAGAAGCTTCAAGTAGCCCCTTCAGAGTAGTAACTTCAGCTTCAGCTTGTTCCCAACCTTCAGAAGAAGTTTCAGAAACAAGATTAAGAGAACAGCTACATGAGATGAAAGCAAACTTCTCACACATGCACATTTAAGATTGCCATTCATTACTAGAAAAGGGATGAAATGGATCTCACAATGACTTTATAGGTTCAATTATAAAAACTAAATATTTTTTACACCCATTTCAAGAGAATTTACTAAGGAGCAAAAGTTACCTGCAACAGCCTCTTCTGTGACTTTAGCATGCTGCTTCACCAAGTCCTCTTTTGCTCTGATGGTCGAAAGCGCAACAGAAAGTTTGTAGTTCAAACTCTCCAAGGTCTCCTTAATCTCTTCATCTCTAACATTGGAGGATACATGTTGTTCTAATGATTGACCATGCTTTGGATTAAAATTGTTCAAATTGATCCCTGCTGCTAGCTTGCCATTCAAGGATCTTGCTGCTCCAGTTTCTTGGCTGTTATCTTTTTGAAACAAAGTTTCTTGGCTGTTATCATACTTAGCTCTCGAAGAGGCTTCAGGGGATTGAGATTGACCCTGAAATCACAAAGTATTATCTGAGATGGTACTTAAATCTCATGATTTAACATATAGACCTACTATTTTCGCAGAAAAAGTGAATCATCTGTTGCAGCATTCAAACTGTGTCCCAGAGCTAGCATAGACTAGTTAAAAATCCTTAGCTGACATACTCATCACCATTTGAGTGGTCAAATCATTCACTGTTCTTCCAAGGAAATGCAACGATTTTGATCGTTAACAAAAATTACATTTAATGTGATTGATATTGTGTAACTTTACCTTGGGAAAATTTAAGTCAAACTGTCAAATAAATGCAACTTCCAAGACCTCCAATCTATTTATACTGAATAATATATTCTATCCCATTTGCCCAAGCTAGTGGGCTAAATAATGTAAGCAAAGAAAATTATCAGATGGTACTAATTCCATATGTCCATTAAAAAGAAAATGGTGCCATTCTCATCTGGTAATTCAACAGTTTTAAAGGCGAAGAGGGACAATAGGCTGAAAAATAAGACTGAGCAAAATCTGCATTAATCCCTCAAATGTGTTCATTGCTTATTTATACTGGGAAAAAGTAAAAGAAAATTTTAAGAAAACCTGATAGCTGATCATTTCAGAGTATTGAAATATGAATTGCTCATAGTTAGAAAACACATGGATCATGACTAAACACTAAACAGTGTATCAACCAGCCAAACATCAGGGTGAAAGGTAGCAGCAGATCGAGTTTACAGAACTCCAACTTGAGTTAACTAACCTAACTAATAGACAACTACCAATGTTTTGTAGCATCAGTAGGACTAAAGTTTAGATTTTTGCATGCAAAAAATGCTTGATTCCTTGGTAAAATTCAAACTAACTGGACCCAATTACTCAAATATTAGAAAACTTCCTCCCTAGGAAATTCCAGTTTTCTACAACTGAAAATGCTACAGTGTTTAACAAACTATGTTAAACTCCAAATATATTATCATCACATAAAGTAAAAAAAAAAGTAATAGCTGCGACCAAACTGTATTAATGAAACGAAAATATTAGAGGACACAAATCAAGGCATGGTACTGAACCTGATCATCAGAGCACTGCTCAGAATGTGATGACACAGACAGAGAGCTGTCACTACCACCAGGGCTCTTATCTGATGACTTGCGCCTCCAGAGCCAACCCGCACGATCCATAACCATCAACCACTCAAAAGATCAGAAGTGGTTCTTCTGCTTTCTCCCTCTTTGGGGTTACCACCATGTGCAGGTCTGAGAGATCAACACTTGGCATAGGAGAGACAGCTGTGCACAAAAAGCAGAGATGCTGATTACTAGTATGAATTTAAAAAGCATGCAGTATAAATTTATGATAACAAATTGTGAAAGGTAGGGACTATTGGAACTAATATTGGTAGCATGATGGTCCAAAGGCAGAGATAGCAGCTGATCCTTCTCTATCAGACTATTTTGTCAACTAAAACTAACACGTTGATAGAGCATAAACATCCAAATTCCTCTGTCCGGATAGAATGAGGCCAAACAAATACTAGTATGCGTGCTCCACACATCTGTTGCGGAAGAGAAGGACATCTCGCCTAGGATGATTCAACTTGGCAAAGAAAAACAGGAGAAAAGAATTGGTCCCCGTCAACATGTGCAGCAAGCCACCGGTTCCTTTCTCTAGCACAACTTGGCAGCACTTCCACACACACACTGACACTGATTATCATCAACACGAAATCTTCTATTATAAAATAAAATCGTTTCGGATTCACCAAACCATCCGACCACAGTAGAGTAGAATCCCAGGAAGAACAGGCGACGCCCCCCAAACAAAATGCAGTGGGCAGAACTCCCGAGGACCAAAATCTAGTATCACAGAGCAACCTAGGCCTTGTTTAGTTACATGCAAGTTTTTCCACTCTCTCTCCTCACATCAATTGTTTCCCCGCATATAAATAGTATTAAATATAAATAAAAAAATAACTAATTATACAGTTGGGTTGTAAATCACGAGACGAATCTTTTTGAGCCTAGTTGGGCCACGATTGGATAATATTTACCACAAACAAACGAAGTCTTCTGGGACTTTCCAATCTCTCTCCTCTCACAAATGGTTTCCCACTTGTAAATAGCATTAAATATAAATAAAAAAAATAACTAATTACATAGTTGGGTTGTAAATCACGAGACGAATCTTTTGAACCTAGTTGGGCCACAATTGGATAATATTTACCACAAACAAACGAAGTGCTACAGGACTTTACACTCTCTTTCCAACCCCAATCTAAACAAGGCCCTAAGCGGGAAGTCTTTAGCGCTGTTGCAGCAACGAAGAAGAACAGCAAAGAAGTGAAAACGATTTGCAGGCATTGCTGTAAAAGTAGTAGCAGTACTAGAGAAAGACGAATTCTTTCACACAAGTACGCCCCTGTCGCATCAGAGCTGTAGTGGCACCAAAAAGTAGTACTACTCGCGAAGAGCGTCCAAGTACAATCCAATCTTTGTTTCATAACAAACCTGTGGCCACCGACTACTCTACTCCCACCCGTTCCCCAGCCGAAGATGGAGGCAGCAGTGAAATCAAAATCCATCGGCGGCGAACATATCAAGCACATGGCAGTCTGAAATCAATCACCTACTAAACCCCCGAGAGGAATCCACCGCCACTCGCGTCAAAAATCCCAATCTTTCCCCGGAGCCGAACGCAACTTCAGCGGAGAAACCGAAGAGCGAGCGAGCGAGCGAGGGAGAGGGAGAAAGAAAACGCGGGGGCGCTTGAGGAAACCGAAACCCCATGGAGGAGCAGTACTAAATACGGAGTAATAAGTAGTAGGAGTACAGCATAGGGGAGGAGAAGGAGAAGCCATGAATGGCGGCAGCATTGATAGATACCTGGGCGGAATTAAACGGGTGCACGGAGAATGCCGCGCATCACAAGAAGGAAGAGGAACGCACAAGGACGGACGGCCGGACGGACGGACAGCCTCGCTCGCTTGCTCTCCGTGATAGAACTCAACTCAACTCAACTCAGTGCCTCTCTCTGTCTCCTCTCTCTCTCTCTCTCATCTACTAGCTCCTGGTGAACTCCGCTTTAGGTGAGTAGGACAGCGCGGCGCAGGTGGGATCGGAAAAGCGGCATTCCCCGATGCCCGGCCAGCTCACTGCTCACTGGACGGCAGAGGGGAGGACCGGAGTAGAGTAGAGGAGGAGGAGGAGGAGAGCGCAAGGAACAAGCAAAGGCGGACAAGCAAGAACACGAGCCCAGGTGAAAAAAGGCGAAAGGGCTACTTGCGGGCACCACAGCACCGCACCTCTCTCGCCATGTGAGGGGGGAGGGCGAGTGAAGTCCACAGGCACAGCGCACAGGCGCACAGCAGCTCACAGCGGCTGCAGCCTGCACGTACGGACGGCGGGGCCGGCGGTGCGGGGAGCTCGGCTGGGCTCGGAATCGGATCTCCTGTTCTCCTCCCTCTCCCTCCTCGAATGCTCTCGGGCCTCGAGGCGAGGCGAGTGGGGCAGACTGGAGTGGCGACGATGCAAGCGCGCGTGCGATGATGGTGCATCGGAGCGAGCGATAAATGCGAGGATCCAAAGCCGCCCACCCCTTTTCTCCGAAATCATCATCAGCAAGAAAAAAAACAAGAGAAACAAGAAAATGGAGGAGTAGAGTACTAGTAGCAGTGAGTACTGGTACTAGCAGAGCAGCAGCAGTACATACCGTAGATACGGTCGGAATACTAGGCGGCGCCATTGGCGTCTTCCACCTCCTGCTCCTTCCTCTTCCTCTCCCTCTCCCTCTCCCTCTGATGATCAGCGGCGCTCTTGCTCCTCCCTTCCCGCGCGGGGGGCCTCAAATCCACAAGCAAAGCAAACCCGCAGGCCAGGCCACCACCACCTATAGGTCTCCCTCCCTCTCCCGGAACGGACTCCTCGTTCCCTCTATAGCTCAGCGGCTGCCTCGAGTCGACTAGTCGACTGCATTGAGTACGGCTGCCGACTGGTGGCGCTGCTGCTAGGAATAGGATTACTGATTAGCAATACTACTAGTGCATTGTTGGGTGAACTGGATTAGCAATACCCTGTCCTAACCACTGCGGCATTAGCCGTTAAAGATTCCCTCTCCTGCCTGATTGCGAGATTGCAGCGACGGGTTACGTTACGGGGACGCGCGGGATTATTCCTGTCCAAAGTCCATTTGACCTGTTCTGCGCTGCTCAAGGCTTTATTTTAATCCTTTTTTAATGGACACGTAACGTAACGTAAGCTTTTGTTTTGTTTTGTTGTTTGTTTATCTTGGAGACGAGACGTGTAAGGTTTGCGAAGATGAGCGTTGAGACTTTGGAGTGCAGGCGAGGCCGCGAAGCTCGGTTTGGCTGTTTTCGTGCACCTGACGACGCTTGCTGTCCGCTTGTCTCAGTCCCCGCGCCGAGCAGCCCAGCGACCCTTTTTCCTCCTCGGCCTCGGCGCATGTGCCGGCCGGGGCCCACTCCCCGCGCGGCCGGCGGTTGCGCAGTCATCGCTCAGGGGCGGCCGTCGCCGTCCGTCCGTGCCTCCGTGGGGACTGACCAGCAGCAGAGAGGTCCGTCTGTCGGCACGGTCACGGACCGGGCGGGCACCCGGCAGAGATGGGAACGCAACGGCAACGGAACGCCGGCCAGCAGAGGAAAACCGGATGGGCAAAGGAAAACCGGAGGATTCCTCCGTGCGTAGGAAAGGAAAATTTCCTGTGTCCATCCGGTTCCTTTACAAACAGTGCGGTCGCCTCTCTCCTCATCCATTCCATTCGCCTGGTCGCATCTCTCTCTCTCTCTTATCCATTCGGCTCGCATCTCGGACGGCGACCGGCGACCGGCGCCCTGCACCGCGCCCCTCGCCCTGCACCGCGCCCGTCGCCTACCCCGCGCCCCACCGCCTCTACCGTGGTGCCAGCGTCGTCGTGGCTCCGCGCGCGGTGCAGAGGTGGTCATGGAGCTCGACGTCCGTGCGGCTGCGACGAGGTGGTGGAGGTGCCCGGCGCAGAGGACGTCGACGTTCCGCGGCGTGGCGCGGCGCGTTCCCGGCGGCGTGGTGGAGCTGCGACTGCGGCGGCTTCTGGCGAGGCGGCTGCTGGTGAATGCGGCGCGGGAGCTCCGAGCGCCATGGCGGCTGGCCGTCCCGCGCCGGTGCCCGCGCGCGGCCAAGGCGGATCCGCCGGATCCGGTACCGGCGGCCACGGATCCGCCGGATCCGGCGCGGAGGGAGGCGGCGTCGTGTGCGGCGGTGGCGGCGGAGCGGGGCTGGAGACGGCCTCGTCCGCGCGGACGCGGCCTGGGCCCTCGCCTGCTGGCCCTTCCGGCGCGCGGACGCGGCCCGCACTCGCCGGGGTTGCAGCCCCAGCAGGTGGTTCAAGGCCGGCGCCGAGCCCGCAGCTGAGGTTTGCCTCGGACTTCGCGCTTCCATGAGCTCGGCGTGGATTTTTCTTTTCCTGCGCTACAGTGAGGGAACGACGAAACCGGCGGATCGATTCCTACGGTTTTTCGTTCGGCATCCAAAGGCCAGGGATAGGATGATGACGTCATCGATTCCAGAGGAATCGATTCCTCTGTTTCCCCTCTGATAGCCAACAAAGGCACCATTTCCGAGAATGAATGAACTCGAACCAACACACACCAAAAAAAAAAAAACTTATCAACGAGTGCACTATGTGAGATTGCCTCTAAATTTTAGATTTTTTTTTTTCATTCTCTTTTCATCATATTAATTTTAGTCACATATATAAAGTATTAAATATAAATAAAAAATAACTAATTGCACAGTTTAGTTAGAAATCATGAGACAAATCTTTTGAGCCCAATTAATTTATGATTAAATAATATTTACCAAATAAAACAAAAATGCTACAATACTTTAAATTGACAAAACTTGCAATCTAAACAAAGGCTAGACCGTGCAAAGTTGTTCGAAGTTGAGGTGTACACGAATGAGGATATGGGGTTGTGAATGTGTATTGGCACGTGAAATATCAGGATGTTATTTAATAGAATTAAATATATGAACATCAATTCAAATTTATTAATGCTAATTGATACGTCATTAATATATTTACTATAGTATCATATTAACAAATCATTGACTATATAGATTTGTTTAAGTAAACTAGCACCAATTTGTGTAATTAGTTTTTATAACTAGTCTATATTCAATACTCCTAACAATTAATATCTAAATATTTATAATGGGATAAGGACTAAAGTTTAGTCGGTGTATTGGCAACGTGGATTTATAATACCTCTTTCTCTGCTTGACATGGTCCTAGGAAAAAAAATTAGTAGTATATTTCCTTCGTTCATTTATCTATTTCATCCAAGTAAAATTTTTTTATTCAAAAATCTCCTATTAGCGTGGGACTTGTCTATAATTATTGTCACTTTATTGTTCATTGCCTACCACTTGTCTGCATTTATTGTCT
Organism: Chrysopogon serrulatus; assembly: GCA_015844335.1. NCBI lineage: Eukaryota > Viridiplantae > Streptophyta > Magnoliopsida > Poales > Poaceae > Chrysopogon > Chrysopogon serrulatus. Next base: position 153,234 of record JADLZL010002942.1, on the reverse strand, counting down.
TTTTTGATGTTCTACTTGTTCTTTGCCTACACTTATTGTTTCTTTATTGGTTATTGGCTCAACTCGCGATGATTAAATATAAACCGAGTGCTTTTACTCTGCTTCTTGATTATTTTTTCAAAGGCTTAAATGAAAGAGATAAATAAAAGGAGAGAGTAGTTATGACTTCGTGACAGATCTAGGTGTCAGTAGATCCTAGAAGCTGAGAAAATATTGGTTGTTGCTTTAGCGCTTATGAAAATTGCTTTCCATAACCTAAAGTGCAAAACAAATAGTGTTGAAAGTTTATTTTTTTTAAAAAAAAGAACAATAAAGCACTCTTTATAAACAGTAATAGAACATTTTCTGGTTTGCGCTTCTTTTAGGGGTGTTTGGAACTACTCCACGAACTCGCTCTACAAACTCTATTATGGAGCGACTCCACAAAAACGGAGTTCGTGAAGCTCCTCTTTAGGTGTTCTCACAACTCCACCTTTTTTCTGGAGCTGCGCGCATGGAGCTGAAACCATTTGGCTAAAAAACGTGGAGCGAAGCTGAAAAATATGGAACGGCAACCCCCTTAAACACGTCCATAGAGCAATCAGTTTCTCTGTCTTAGTACACGAGGTCAGTCACATCTAAACGCCGTTCTTTCTTTTTATTTTTCTAAATAAAAATTCTCCCTACAGGAATGGAATGGTAATCTAACCACTAATGGAGATTTTTTTAGAATTACACAGTACAACACAGACGCCCCTAGAACGTACGCAAACCTTACCTCTATAAGCACCTCCGGCAAATCTTGAATTGGCACATCCGGAGATTTCCAAAGTTACCATAGGCGCCTCATCATCGACGGGAACGTCGCTTACCACTTAAAGCATAACGCCCGGTAAATCACGGAATAATTCTAGAAAAATGTGATTACTGCATCCATACCAAGTCGAGGACTTAAACTCGGATGGACAGATTCTACCACAAGGAATGTAACCAACTGATCTATAATCAATTCGAATATCTCGTAAACAGCAGTTATACGTACAATATATAGAATAATGTTATATATAATACATATTTATCTAGAATCATCAACGAGCTTTGTTTGGCATATCTACCTTAATCTAATCTATATGTGTTGAGTATATTACAGTTAAAATTTGTTACCCTAAAAAACAGTTAAAATTTGTTAGTTTTGTAAGCCAAGGTACAACCGAACAAGAGCCTAAATCATTTGCCTGCCGCCGGTTAGCGTACGAGACGCTGTAGTGTATCGTAGCACACGCATGTACCATTGCAATCTAATCATGCACTATCAATTGCCCCATTACTGTGCTGATGGTACTTGCCCCGTGTACGTGCGACCATGTTGATGGTACGGTAGGAACCTTTAAGAGCGCGTGTCTCCATTTGTTAGCTTGCCAATAAATACAAACAACGGGAAAAAATCATTCTTCATGGCGCGTACAAAAGTAGTTATACACTGATTTATTAATACCAAATACGACATATCTCTGTTCTTAAAATTTTACTTATATCATAAATCAAACTATCCATTAACTTCTAAAAAACAATAGTTGCATAACTAGTACCGTTAGATTTATTATTGTCAAACATAATTTTTTATAATAATGTATACTTATTTTGATATCATAAATTCTTTTTAATTTGTTTTTTTTCTGTGAACATCCATGTTTAATCTAAGAAAAAGCAAAAAAGAGGTAACGAGTGAAGAGGGGATAATCTTATCTTACACGGAACTGATGCTACTATAATGATGAGAAAGTTCATCAGATCATCACATCATCATTGGCGCATCCAAGATTTAGCTTTCAAGCTACAGCGCCTGGTGCCCAAGGTGGTAGCAGTAGTTGGAAAGGAGTACCAACAACATGCAAAGATTCCAACTCAAGTTATCCAGGCCGAGGAAGATTAACGAACTGACCACACGCACCACCACCCAACGAATTGGCTCAAGCTCAACAGCATCCCAGCGACCTGGGCCGCTGGGCCGGCGCATAAATTCACGACTCGGGTCCGATCGGCCCAATGCTAAGTTGTGAGTGTATCAGCCCAGGCCCAGCGACTCCTCCTCCATACTCACCACAAGACGACGGGCCCATGACTCCTTGATCTCACTAGTCAACTCGGCGCCTTCCCAGTGTGGGCTGGAGGGATATGGCCCAACGTACTCTAGGCCCATCTTAATAATATGGCCCAAAAAATAAACCCTACTCTCCTGACTCTCCTCGCCTGACGTTCGTCACTGCTACTCGCCTCCGTCCCCTGCCCGGCCGGCGGCCGAACCAGCGCCCCGGTGCCCCCACCGGCAGCCGACGGCCGCCCCTCGCTCCCTGCGGCCCCGCCGTGTGCCAACCGGCGACCGCCCCGCCGGTGCACAGCCGCAAGCCCGCCCGTAGCAAGGGAGCACGGAGCAAGGCGACCGGCGGCACAGTGGTGAGTGAGCTGCAACTCGTTCGTTCCCCTCCGGGGATGTCCGCTCCATTCTCTTACTCTTTGCTTGCAAGTTTCCCCAAATTCCTTACCCTAACTAAATTTCCCCCAATTTTCGACACCAACCGGCCAAAGCTCCCGGCTTGGCGGCGCTGCTTCGTTGATGGATTGTTCCACCTGGTTCCGCATCCGAAATCCGTCGCCGGCCGCCTCCCACTTCGCCGGCGAGAGGTGGCAGCGGTTCCCAGCGGACAGGGTATTTCTCCGGACCATGGCGTCAGCGGCCCCTGTGGAGGAGCCCACGGCGGCGGCCGCGGCCGAGGCCGAGGCGAAGCGCCGACCCACCGGTGACTCCTTCATCCGCCGCCACCTCCGGACCCTCGCGCCGTATCAGCCCATCCTGCCCTTCGAGGTATATATAATACCAGCCCTGCCGTTAGGAATTCTCCTGTATTATTGGGAAAAGACACGGCGCCTTTTCCTATGTTCTCGAGGTGCTCGCAGAACAGAAATGCGCCGCGGCGATTTCCTCTCTGACCCTCCCTGGTCCATGATACTGTGCTCTGCTTTTTACATTTGCTGAAAACGGAAGCTCTGTGGTAACAGGTGTTATCTGCTCGGCTTGGGCGTAGACCAGAGGACATAATCAAGTTGGATGCAAATGAGAATCCATATGGTCCACCCCCGGAGGTGAGCTCTAGTTTTCAATATAAAGATTGGTTTACTACAATAACCTGTAATTCAGTACTCGAAACCGTACATTCTTAGCAATCGCAAGTTAGACAAGGGGAACATGAACAAATTCTAAGAAGGATTCATAAATTGTATTCAGACAATAGTATACTTAACCATGCTGGTATGTATTTCTATAATCGAGCAGTTAAGTGCCGATTCATCCACACAAATAGTAATACCTTCTCTTCAGTCTTCACTGTATTTAGAAAGATTAAGGAAGGGCCTGTTTGGATGCACCAACTAAACTTTAGCTAGCTAAATTTAGCTGCTAGACATCCAAATTCCAAACAGTCCAGCTAAAAGACTAGCTAATCCTTAGCTGGATTTAGCTACTTTAACCTAGCTAAAGCTAGCTAAAATTTAGCCAAGTCTATTAGCTAGTGCATCCAAACACCCCAGCTAAACTTTAGCTAGAAAACTTTTAGCTAGCTAAAATCTTACATTGAAATTTTAACTAGCTAAACTTTAGTTGGGTGCATCCAAACAGGCCCTAAGCATACTTTTGCATCTACAGGTCGCTGCAGCATTAGGTAGTCTCAAGTTCCCCTATGTCTACCCTGATCCTGAAAGCCGCCACTTGCGTGCTGCTCTTGCTGAGGATTCTGGACTTGAATCTGAGTACATACTTGCTGGATGTGGCGCAGATGAACTAATTGATTTAATTATGAGGTTAGCATCTTAGCTCATTTATATGTTGAGACTCCAACTTTTTGCTGATATCTTTGTCCAAAGACTGAGTTATCATCGTCTATTTCATAAATGGTGCAATTGCAGATGTGTGCTCGAACCAGGCGACAAAATTGTTGATTGCCCTCCAACATTCACAATGTATGAGTTCGACGCTTCAGTCAATGGTGCACTTGTTATCAAGGGTGTGTAGCTAGTCTTTTCTTGAATTTTGCTTATATTTCTTGAACCTTCAATGATTCTTTGGTTAATTTTTAGCTCATCTCTTAATTGATTTTTCTCTTCACTGTATAATGTAGTTCCAAGACTGCCAGATTTTTCCCTAGATGTTGATCGTATTGTCGAAGTAGTTGAACAGGAAAACCCAAAATGCATATTTCTGACATCCCCAAATAATCCAGATGGCAGGTATATCTTTGTCATTCATAAGTGGGGGAACTATTCTATTGGCTGCTGTCCAGATTACCATATTTTACTGAATTACTTTGATTCTATTTGTTCAGTATAATCAATGATGAGGATCTTTTAAAGATACTTGAGCTTCCGATACTTGTTGTGCTGGATGAAGCTTATATTGAGTTTGCAAGCCTTCAATCAAGGATGGCATGGGTTAAGAAGCATGATAATTTGATTGTTCTCCGAACATTTAGCAAACGAGCAGGTTTGTCATTTTTCTGCCCTATTCCTATATAGTTAACATGCAAGTGTAAATGTATTCCAAACAAACTAATAACTTCACTAGTATTTGAAGTTCTCAAATTTAATGTTGTGGTTTCCTCGTGACACTGCCTTGCCAAATGATTTTAGACTATGATAAGCAAACTATTTATCCAATTGTTGATTGTAATTTTTTGTTAGCTCGTGTAAGCTGCTATACGCCAATCCTCTGTTGCTGAAATCACTTGCTTTGAAAAAACATATAAAAGACATATTTGCTACAAAATTACAAACTGAAAGTTTAAGCTTAAAAGTTATTAACAATGCAGGTTTAGCTGGTCTTCGTGTGGGTTATGGTGCATTTCCTTTGAGCATTATTGAGTATTTGTGGCGGGCCAAACAGCCGTATAATGTTTCTGTGGCCGCAGAAGTTTCAGCATGTGCAGCTTTGCAGAATCCAACCTATTTGGAGGTATTACTTTTTATGAACACTGTAATAGTTCTTTACTCAGTTTGGCTTTGCCTAACCTATTGTGCATTTGTTGAACCTTGGACAACGGAAGAATGTGAAAAATTTGTTGTTACAAGAGAGGGAGAGATTGTTTAATCTTCTCAAAGGAATACCATTCCTGAATCCGTTTCCCAGTCATTCTAACTTCATTCTCTGCGAGGTCACATCAGGAAAGGATGCAAAGAAAATAAAGGTTTGTTTTCTTTATTGTTCATATCTACATTTCCATTGTTCCTTTGAGATATCAGTCACATTTATTGTGATTTATGGTCAGAAAATATTTGTACTTTTCTTTCACAAATGAATATCTCTGTTCACATTTTCTGGAAAAAATGCAGGAATGTTTGTAAGAGTATGCAATTTGCAACTTTACTCACATATTTTATTGACAAAAATTTCAGGAAGACCTTGCAAAGATGGGAGTGATGATCCGTCACTATGACAAAAAGGAACTGAAAGGGTACATTCGTATCTCAGTTGGGAAACCTGAGCACACTGATGCCCTAATGAAAGGCCTGAATGCGCTTCAATTGTGAGCTTGTGCACACCATCACATTAATGTAAACCATGGAGTACTTAACGGATATTCAGGTTGGATGCAGTCTATAAGAGGAAATTGCATCATTCCAACGACCGTCGAGCCCAAATAGACAAGGGTCAAGTGGGTTTCACTATCCTTTTGTTTAACAAGTTGAAGTCTGGATTTTTCTATTCAGCGTCATAACAGCTATTCGCAAGATTACCGTGTTGAGAACAAGTGCAGCACTTGAATAGCTGGTGGGTGCTTTCTGATGCTGAGTTGCTCGTCTGGCTGTTGACGAGAGAACTTAAAATTGTGTAGGTATGAATAAAGGCCAACATAGCAATGTTGTTGTCTTAGAGCAACTCCAATCCAACATGTAAATTGGGCCTCTAGTTTTTTCATTTGCATGCTGACTTAAAAAAAATAGGAACTTAAATTTGCTTCCAACTCCAGTCCAAGACCCTATTGCTAGGGGAGGGTTAGGATCCTCCTATTCCTAGAGACTTGAAACTATATTTTGAGAGTCCTCCTAAAATAGGAGTCTAAATAAGAGGGCCACTGGAGTTGTTTTTTTACTTAAGCTCCTAAAAATTAGAATAGAAACCTGTTTAGGAGGTCCACTGGAGTTGCTCTTGGTACTTGTATCAAAGGTCATTAGACATTGCATATTTGAACCAAATAAAGGAATTGAAAGTTGGAAAATGGAACTACTCATTCATAACCGCTATGAGGACAATGTGTAAACGTTGCGACTTATATTTATGGTGATTGGCATGTGTTTTTTTGAAGTAAAGATGATTGACATATGTATAATCGTAGAGGACTGCTGAGGCAGCAGCAATCTTTCGCTCACAATGCAGCTGCCTCTTCATGTATGCTCACTGGTACTGGCCCGCGAATTTTCCTTGACGATGTAATTCTGCACCGGGAAATCCTGGCCCTCTCTAGCATGTCCAAGGACGACCTCATCAGTTTGACGAAGCGTGCACGTGACCAATGTGTCACACACGGTTGATCTCCCGGACGGTACGTACGGTGAGCTGGTGGACGGCCTGTGGGAACACTGAGGGTGCAGTTTAAGATCTCGAAATTGAAATCCTTATCTAGGGTTTGTGCGTGGCCGAACTACATTAGTGGGGTGTTTCTACGTTTTTATAGACCACATCTAGATGAATCTAGTTGCATTGCCCCTAGACAACTTACAGTACATAGGGAATGGTTTCTAGGTGATTAGCTTAGTTCTTGATTTTTGGTGAAAACGGAGGGGGTGTTTGGTACTGCTTCGCTTCATGTTTTCTAGCTCTGTTCTACGTTTTTCAGCCAAATAGTTCTAGCTCCATGCACGCAGCTTAAAAAAAAATGGTAAATTTGTAAGAGCACCTAAAGAGGTGCTCCACAAACTCTAGATTTTTGTAGAGCTGTTCCACGATAGAGTTTGTGGAGCGGAGTTCGTGTAGTAGTCCCAAACACCCTCTAAGAATGAGCTCGAATCCAACTTACTCAAGGGAGTTAGGAGATGTTGTTGAGCACATTCGAGTCAGATCCATCGCATACTTAGGGCTCGTCCAAACTTTTCAAGTCTGAAATGCCAAGACCTCCAAAGTTGTTTTGGTCGCTTCCCTCGTTCCTAGTTGACGAGGCAATGACCTCCACTAGTGTCACGATCCTTGTATAAGTAGAGAGTTTTGCTGGCGTCACACACAACGGCAGAACACGGTGCCGTCTCAAGCAGAAGTGAGGAAGAAGACAGTAGAGATAAGGGATAATTGGTTTGTTCATGTTCGGTGTGTTGGGCTATCCCTCCACATGGAGGATGACTTTGAGCCCACCAAATAAACAAAACAGCCCACAAGTCCAAGTGCTTGTACACCGTTGATCTCGGATTGAATCGACGGTTGATATTGCTTCTTGGGAAGTGTAAAAGGAAAAACCCTAGCCTCCACTCTTGGTGCTGTAGCTGCTGCTATGAGAGGGTGAGAGAGAGAGAGAGCAGAACACTCACCACAACTTGAGAGAAGAGAGGAAGAAGAAGGAGAAGCAAATCTATCCAGATTTGGTGGTTGTGAACCGGTCATCCTCACGCCAGTGATTGGAGGCTCAAACGTGGTTGTATTGGCACCAAACTTGGTGAGCTTGTTCCTTACTTTGAGTATTTCGATCTGTCAAGTTGGTTTGAGGATTGGTCGAGTATAGCTGTATAGCACCAGATTTGAGAGGGGTTTTGTCAATTCGGGTCACTGCAGTTTTAAGACAAAGCAGTTTTGGTAGATGATGTGTTTGGATGGTCAAACAGTGTCCGATTGAGCTGATATTTGGTCAGTGGTTAGAGGACTCGTGGATCTACTTGCCTACCAAAATTTGTGTACAGTGGAGCTGTAGTTTGTGAGATATGAACTGATTACCGAGAGGGACAGAATCTGTGTTTTCTCTGTTTGGCTGATTCCTCTTGTTGGAAGCCTGTGGCTGTAGCTAGTTACAACGTGTTGTAACTTGATGAATGTGTTATTGCTGGTGTAATCCTCTAGATGCTCTAGAGAAGACTTCTTGTACCCGTTGTTGATTATATTGGAAGTTTGGCTTGGAGTGGACCGGTTAGTCCCGTGGTTTTTACTCCTCACCTTGAGGAGGTTTTCTATGTAAATCGTTATGTCTATTGTGCATGTGCTTATTAATTTCCACTGCTGATCTGATGGTAGATGTTCTCCTCATGATTCACTACAAGATGAGGGATTAATTGTGCATTGGTTTTGCCCTTTTATCCCAACAGAGTGGTATCAAGAGCTTTGGTTCAGTTTGTATTCAGCTTGTATTCACCCTGATTACTTGCTGATTTGTCTTGTGGTGAAGATGGAAACAAATACTAGTAGAATGATCTCTTTAAATGGTACAAATTATCAAGCTTGGAAAGGTAAGATGGAGGATTTACTCTATGTGAAAGAGTATTAGAAGCCAGTGTTTGCTGAAGCAAAGCCAGATGAAAAATCTGATGATGAATGGCGGGTTCTTCATCGACAAGCTTGTGGGTTCATTCGACAGTGGGTCGATGACAATGTTTTAAACTATATCATTGAGGAGACACATGCACGTACATGATGGCAGAAGCTAGAGGAGTTGTATGCCCCAAAGGAAGATGCAAACAAGATGCTCTTGATCAAGCAGTTGATGAATTTGAGGTACCGAGAGGGTACTCCTGTGGCTGATCATGTGAATGCATTTCAGGGCATTATGAATCAGCTTTCTTCCATGGGAATCTCATTTGAAGATGAGGTTAGAGCCTTGCTGCTACTTGGCTCATTTCCGGACACTTGGGAGACTTTGAAAGTCACTTTATGCAATTCAGCTCCTAATGGTATTGTCACTTGGAACCTTGTCAAGATCAAAGTGATAAATGAGGAAAGCGTATTAGGCTGAAAGGGGACAGTTCCTCCTCTAAATCTAAGGTGTTGATCATCGAGTCACAGGGGAGAAGCAAGAGCCGAGGTCCGAAGAAAGGTAGAGCTGAAAGTAGAAGCAAAGTCAAGAGGTAGAAATGCTGAGGTTGAATATTGGCACTGCCATGATAAGAGACACTGTTGACACTTATTAATGCATAATTCTTATTATCAATTATCCCTGCATCATATATGAATATCTACTAGAATAGGTTTATTACTAATAATTTCCATGAGTTTTGGTAAATTATATATTTTCCAGAGAATTCTCTAGAAAAGCTTAAAAGAGGGATTAGAGTGCATAATTATTATGAAACTTAACCGTGAAGGAAACGATCGTCATTTGGATGTGGGAAGAATCTAGAAGACAATAGAAGCAACGGGGCCCGTAAACCCTGCCAGGTGGGGCCGACCGGCGCCACCCCTGCGCTGGGCGGTTCCCCCAAGTTAGGGTTTGGCACCGTCTTCTGGAAGCTTCCTCCACCGCCTCCGAGGAGTCATCTCAGCCCTAGGTTAAGTCGGTTTGATTCAACGATGCGCATTCATTCCACCGGGCTATAAATAAAGGGCCAGATCTCCCTGAAAGAGGGCCAGACCAAGAGCTGAAGAGCCTGAGCATTAGATAGATATCCAATAAATCTAGGCTAGCAATCAAGATAGAGAGTAGAGAGATAGAGTAGACGAGTAGAGATTCGGATGAGTCCTGGCCTGTCGGAGCTTCTTCGTAGCTGTATTCGTCTGGATTCGGCTCCCTCGCCCAGAGCTGCGTTCTGAGGTACTTTTGTATTCAACATTTTGATTCAAGTAAGCAGTTGTTCTTATTTATTCTTAAATTTGCAACTCATATTGAGTACTTTGATCTTGGTAACTCCTAGGTTGAAGTAGTAACTCGTTGTGTAGACGTGGTGTCTAGGCTATGATTGCTTATAAATGTCCCCTGATTAGTCGGATAGTGGTAGCTCGCAAAGGTGACTTTATAGCTTCATTGAATCCTCTGTAGTCCACTTCCCGTTGATAGGATCGATAGGCTCAAAGGTTCTTGGTAGGAGAGAACTCTGATTTCTGCTCTTATTCAGGTTACTTGCCTAGTTAGAACGGTATTATTTAAAGCTTACCGGTTGTCAGAACTAGAAGTCATGAGCTATTTCCTTATTCTCAATATTCTGTGGATTGATTGTACCATTAGATTAAGAACTATAGACTTAGTCATTGTCACTACTGTTCCTTTGGGTTTGATATTAAAACCAGGTTGATCTTGGTGAAGTGTTGATCAAGATATATCATTAAACTAACTGCGAATAATCTGATAACAATTACAATATAGGGTACAGTTAATTTATACCAACAAGCATTTCTAACGCCGTTGTCAGGGAGCGTTTTGCTGATTTTGACTTTAGTTTATCTTAATCTATTATACTTTTACCTTCAAAATAAAAATAATAAAAATATTATATATGGAATACGAATCTCAACTTTTATATCAATATGGAGCACCATCGGGATCGTACCTCCAAATAAAAGAATCATCTAAACCTATTACATCATCTGGCTTTAAGCTACGACCGAGATTAATTAAATTAGTTTAGTGTTGGTATTAATTAAATGCACACAAGAAATAAGATTATCCGCAAGCGCACAGATACAATACCGTGGTAGCACTTCACCAAGATAAACCCAGTTTTAAATATCGAACCCAAAGGAGCAGTAGATGACGATGACTAAGTCTATAAACTTAACTCAATGCACAATCAAGCTAGAAAATAGCAAGAAAAAGGAGAATAATATGGATTATCTAATTACGGTCTTTGAAAGTGGTTGTTTTATATCATATGATCACGAAATTCGATAACTTAATAAGATAGGAGTAGAAATCAGAGTTCTCTCCTACCAAGCACCTTTTGCTTGCCAAACCTATTAACGGAAAGTGGACTACGAGAGGATTCAACGAAGCTATAAGTCACCTTCGCGAGCTACCACTATCCGAAAATCGGGGGACATTCACAAGTAAACATAGCCCAAACACCACGTCTACGCTTACGAATACTACTTCAATCAAGAAGCTATCTAGATCAAAGTACTCAATAAGAGTTGCAAACTAGAAGAATATATAATATGAACAAAACACTTACTTTAACCGTAAGTTGATTACCAAATGATCTCAAGATGCAAACTCCGGGCGAGGGAGGTTGATCTCGAAGAATACAAAGAACGAAGAAGCACCGATAGGCCTTTAACTCCTTCCGAAACTCTACTCTCCAACTCTATCTCTCTAATCTCTAAACAAGAACTAGTTCTAGATTGAACTAGCCTTTCTTGATTGCTAGCCTAGATCTACTAGATAGGAATTAGGGTTTCGGCTCTTGACTCTTCATTGATCCGCTCTCTCTCCCGAGGGGGGTCTGGCTCCGTTTATATAGGCTGGTGGAATGAACATCAACCGTAGGATCAAACCGACTTAACGTAGGGACAAGATGCATTCTCAAAGGCGGTGGAGAGGTACGCAGAGGCGACAGTGGGGGGCCACCACGGGAGGCCGGCCGGCCCGGGCCGATGGGGTCGGCCGGCCCCACCCCAAAAGGGGTCGGGCTCCACTTTATTCTAGTGTCTTCTAGATCCTTCCTGATCCCTCTAGCGATATTTTTCGTCGCTATTAAGTTTCGTGGCCTTTATGCACTTTAATACTCAATTATGCACTTTCTGGATAATTCCCTGAAAAATAGACAATTCACCAAAACTCGTGGAAATGATTAGTAATAACCTCCTATTCTACGATATTGTTGTAATTTACAAGGAAGGTTGACGGTTAAAAGTAGATGTTATCTACCGTCAACAAACTCCCCCACACTTAGGCTTTTACTCGTACTCGAGAAAAGGTTGGTTTTAGAATATTCATCATGGAGAGTAGAAACTCACTAAGACATAACTTAAGAACATATCCACAATAACACCTTCCCTAGTTAATCATATACTGCGGAATTCAATGTGCCTACCATAAACCTTTGAGTAGTTAAAAAGTAGAACAACGTGGAATAGATCATTCTTTTCTTTTGCACTGTCAATAGGAGAATTAGTTATAAGAATTTTGGAAACAATTCATAGCATATCCTTCTCCCTTAATAGCACTCTCAAATCACTATATATGTAGTATTTCTGGGTCCTCACCAAGGCTTTTAGCATAGAAGCATGTATCCTATATCTATAAGCTTATGTGGATCTTTAGGTAGGTAATAAGCGTATCATACTTGTATGTCATTTGTTGTAAAGTCAAACAATGGATCCGTAGAGGGATAAGGCATAAAACTGAATCAAGCTTTAAAGAGGTGGAAATATAGTACTCTTAATTCTACTATTGCTCCTTGAGACACATCTCTCTTTTTGATAGATAAAGAGTATGAGCTATCTTTATTTCTTTTCTTCTTCTCTCTTTTTTTTTTCTCTTCTTTTTTTTAACCATAGCTCATAGCTCCTTTTGATAATTGAGAGATAACAACAAAACTTGGAGCATTTATTAGTGGCTATCCTATAAGAATATTTTTGGTGTTTACTCTCAGTGTAAGAGCAAAACATTTTTGATAAAAGATACTAATCAATTGTGCCTACTCCGGATTAGAGTAGTGCATATGTGGATGTGGCACTTGATTCAAAGATATGACATATCTCTCTTAGGGTGACAGAGATTGACCGAACTCAATGCAAACAAGCAGAGTATGTAGAAAGTTTATCTATCCTATGTATGGCTTTAGTAGGACATTGCTTTTGCTATAAAGGAGAAGTGTGGCTAATCTCTTTTGACTTTTAAAATAAAATTTCTCCAAAGACAAAACATTAAGAATTGAAATCTCATTATCACACTATATCATACTCCTCAACAACTTAAGAATCATGGGGTCCCTAAATAAGTTTCCAACAGTATCATGACTTCTAGGAAAAAGAATTATGTGAATTTATTTAGAAGTCATGAATTAACAGTCTTTTCATCTCTTTAAAATTGGTTTATCATATGATTTTTAATTCGAATCAGAACAACCAGTTAAACAAATGTAATTAAATAGTATTGGGCTCATACCTGACCGTGGACGAAGCGAGAAGGGAGAGGGAAAGGTGGTGGGCCGGCCAGCCCATGGAGGGAGGCCGGGTAGCACCCTGTGGTGCCCCCTCGGGGCCCACTTCGTCATGCGTGGTCCTGGGTGTATTTTGTTCCGAATCGTGAATTTTTCTCGCGCAAATTGATTTTCGTGATTCCGGTGTGTCTCCCCCACACTGGTTCTTCCTGTAATCCTTTTTGCAAAACATGTGGAGACAACATATCCCAAAAATAGAAAGATAGAGTAGATAATAGCAACTAAAACATTAATAAGAATAAGGCACTTTATTATGATTAACTAATGCTTTAACAACCGAGCTATGATAACTGCCCCAATTAGGGCGACTGTCCTAACTTTTAACCTAACTCTAGAAACTGACTCATTTAACCTAACTGACTCGACTGTGCCTTATTACAAGATATATAGGGTAACTATGCTTTCTTAAGCGCGTCTATCATGTTCTTGAGCTTCTCGTTGTCCTTCTTGAGGGCACGGATCTTTCTGATGCTTCCTTCAATCTGGGTTGCCATGGTGGTCATAGTAGCTACTTTTATAGTATTGGACGACTGAAGGCTTGAAACAACTTGAGAGAGAGCATCAATTCTCATCTCAAGTGTAGCCAAGGTGGGCTTAGGACGCTTGGGCACAGAGTTTGATGCAGCAATAGGTGGTGGAGCTCTCTTTGGCAGTGGTGGCTTCTTGTCTGTGTAGCGAACTGTTGATGGTCCTTAATGCCTATTTTATACCGTCAATTATTGCATGAATTAACATGAAAAGAATCATAAAGCATAGTTGTAGGGTTTGATTCTAACGAGTTCCACGAGTTGTGTTGTTCTCGATCGTTTTGCAGGTATATCCAATTTTACATAGAATAGAAGTATCTCAAATGATGAATTGGACTACACCACTGCGACGGGCTCATCGAGATAATCGAAACGGATATATCATTTGCTATATTCGGAGTCTGGAGTCAAAAGATATCAATTCTACACCGAAACCAACACTAGAAGACTCTAGAAGGCACCAGAAGGCGACGTACCGAAGCCGGGGGCCCACTCTGCTGAGGTGGGGCCAGCCGGCCCCACCCCGAGGCCGCCCGGTGCTCTCCAGAGCCCAATCGGGGCCCGCTTCGATGGACGGCCTCTTACCACCTTAGGGTTTACATTCCCACCGTTGCCGAAGTCGATTTGGCCCAACAAGCAAACGGTGGAAGGATTAGTCCCACATCGCCTGTTCAGAAGAGGTGGGAGGCTTTTGTAGGATATAAATAAAGAGGTAGACCCTCATAGTTTAGTGCACCATATTATGGAGATGTAGAGGCGTCCCTCGAAAGGATAGACTCTCATCTCGAAAGCTCTTGTAAAGTAGAAAATAGGGAGAAAGGAGAGGATGCAGTAGAAGAGGAGCCGGCTTGACGGATCTTCCTCAACTTTGTACCTCTACGGAGATGAATCTTCTTCAAGTTCTTCAGTTGGTAACTCTAAATTTTCTATTTATTTAAGTTTTGTTCTTACTTTATTTTGTTTACGGGATCTTAGCTCGTATTGAGTGCTCTAGTTATTGCGCGTAGTTAGAGTAGTAATCGATAGCGTAGACGTGGTGTCTAGGCTAAAGTTTACCTGAGTTTGCGCCCAATTCTTACGGTTAGTTGTGGTAGCCTTCAGAGGTGACAGCTTTGTTGGTCTTCGTATTCCACCACGTCGGAGTTGGTGTTTCGTAGAGCTTTTGGCAGCCTTCCCCAGCTACCTTCTTCCCAGTCTTCTTCGAGAGTTGGAAAGGTACTGTTGCTCCAAAGTAGGCAAGTATCGTGAGTTTAATTCTTAGTTATCTAGATCACCTTAGATAGCCTCTCTCTACCCACCAAAAACATTTATCTTTTCTATCCTTGGACGTTCTTGATTCGTTACTAGATCACTTCGCGTTCCTCGTGGAAATTCGATACCTTGGAATACTCTTAGGTGAAAGCTACAGCGGTATCCGTGCGCTTGCGGATTTATCTCTTGATTATTCTGTGTGCGTTAAATATACCAACAAGCTTTCTAGCGCCGTTGCTGGGGAACGGTAGCTGTTCTGGGATCGAGCCAAGTTTGTCTGTGTATCTTTTATTTTCGTTTTTTTACCATCTTTACCCTTACCATATGGATTCCACGCTAATCTTTCAATTTTTGGCTCCAAAGGGCGAGTTGTTGGAGCCTCCACCATCATCACATCCTATACTCACTGATGGCTATGAGCTTCGCCCTGCTTTCATAGCCATGGTTCGGGAGCAATCCTTCTCTGGATTAGAAGATGAAAATCCATATACCCATCTTAGAGAATTTGAGCAATTGTGTTCTTGCTTGAATATTGCTGGCATGACACAAGAGACCATTAAATGGAAATTGTTTCCGTTCTCCCTTTTAGGAAGAGTGAAACAGTGGTATGCTCATACTGTAGGAGGAGTAAAAGGAAATTGGGAGGAACTTCGAGACAAATTCTATCTTGCTTTCTTCCCTCTTCCTCGGATCGCCGCTCTTCGAGTAGAAGTTCTTACCTTTAAACAAAAAGAGAAGGAGACATTAGGAGCAGCTTGGGCTAGGTTCTTAAATCTTATCAATACCGGTCCAACCCTTCACTTGCCTGACCATGTGCTTCTTTACCACTTCCATCTTGGTCTTAACAAGGAAGCTGCTCTACATCTTGACTTATCTTCTGGAGGTTCATTCTCGCACAATACCATGAGTGAGGGGAAAGCCATACTAGAGAAAATCCTTGAAAACACCCCTTACACTGGTATCTTTGATGAATTTCCTAAAGAAGAAGAAGTCAAGCTAAGCCCCGACCAAAAAAAGGAGATAGATACAACCGAATCTAAAATTCCTTCAAATCCTATAGATGATTTGGTTGTTAAAGAATCTCCAATTGAGGAAATAAAACACATTTTAGAAGATGATGAATCTCATCCTTCCTTGTTCCCTTTTGAAATCGAGGATGATCTTTTTGAAGATTTTGGTAATGCCTCGAATTTACCAGTTCAAGTGAAGCCTCTGACACACTCTGTGTCATACGAGGATGATGATGGCCTAAATAATGATTCTCTCCTTATGGAACATATTAAAGGACTATCGGCCATCATGAGTCATGAGTGGTTGGCAGAAACGGAGTTATCCACTGAGGTAGCCCGAATCAATGCTCCCTCGGACATCATCACTTGCATTATTAAGGGAACCACTATAGAGGCTTACTATAGTCCAACTGTTGGGATGAATATCATTTCAAAGGCTTTAGCCGAACAACTTTTCCCCAACGAGTTCTTGATCCCATCTCATAAGCTTTTACGAATTCCTTCTGGAGATACTATTGAAAGTTATGGGGTCATAAGGTCTATTCCATTGCGAACACAATGTTCTGAGTATCGGTTAGATTTTCATATCTTTGACATCTCAGACACATCTATCTTGATTGGTGTACCTTTTAGGACACTCTTTCAAGAAAGACCAAAACAGGGTCTCTTAGATATAAAACTAGGAAGTTCTCCTTTCACCATCTCGTTTGCACGCTCAAGTAATGCAATAGTAGAACCCAAGCCTGAACCAGACCCTGTTGAGGAAGTCTTAGTAGTATCTTTAGAAGACATGGCCCAACCAACTGTCGATGATGAACACTTTATTCAAGAAGAGGAAGAGTTGGCAGAGCCTGTAAAGATAGAGGAAATAGAGGAACCATCACAACCCTCTATTGAGCTAAAACCCCTTTCTTCTGGCTTAAAATATGTCTTTCTCAATAATAACCAAGAAACACCTGTCATCATAAGTGACAAGCTTTCCCAAGATGAAACTTATCAACTTGTCAATGTCCTAGAAAGACATAAATCAGCTATAGGCTACTCACTCCAAGACCTCAAGGGAATTAGTCCCATTCTCTGCACTCATCGTATTCCCACCGATCCTGATTCTTCACCATCGAGGGAACCACAAAGGAGACTTAACAATGCAATGCGAGAAGTTGTTAAGAAAGAGGTCCTTAAGCTTTTACACGCTGGGATTATTTATCCCGTACCTCATAGCGAGTGGGTTAGCCCTGTCCAAGTTGTGCCAAAGAAAGGAGGAATGACGGTCGTTAGAAATGAGAAGAATGAGCTCATCCCTCAACGTACTGTCACTGGGTGGCGTATGTGCATTGACTACCGGAAACTTAATAAGGCTACAAAGAAAGATCATTTCCCGTTACCCTTCATTGATGAAATGTTGGAACGGCTTGCAAATCACTCTTTCTTTTGTTTCCTTGACGGGTATTCCGGATATCACCAAATCCCAATCCACCCAGATGACCAAAGTAAGACTACTTTCACATGCCCATATGGAACTTATGCATATAGACGAATGTCGTTCGGGCTGTGTAATGCTCCAGCTTCTTTTCAACGGTGCATGATGTCTATTTTCTCCGATATGATCGAGAAAATCATGGAGGTATTCATGGATGACTTTACTGTCTATGGCAAAACCTTTGATGAATGTTTAGAGAATTTAGACATAGTCTTACAACGGTGTGAAGAAAAGCACTTAGTCCTAAATTGGGAAAAATGCCATTTTATGGTGCGAGAAGGAATAGTGCTAGGACACAAGGTGTCCGAACGTGGGATAGAAGTGGATAAAGCAAAGATTGAAGTTATTGAACAACTTCCACCTCCTACAAATGTAAAAGGCATTCGTAGCTTTCTAGGCCACGCAGGGTTCTATAGGCGTTTCATTAAAAACTTTTCTCAAATTGCTAGACCCCCTCGAGTAGCCTTCTCGGCCAAAGATGTACCTTTTATTTTTAATATGGAATGCCTTGAAGCTTTTGAGATTCTCAAGAGGGCACTCATCTCAGCTCCAATTATCCGACCACCTGACTGGAGTCTACCCTTTGAAATCATGTGTGATGCTAGTGACTTTGCAGTTGGTGCTGTTTTAGGACAAACCAAAGATAAGAGAC
The DNA here is from genome assembly GCA_015844335.1 of Chrysopogon serrulatus. Lineage (NCBI taxonomy): Eukaryota > Viridiplantae > Streptophyta > Magnoliopsida > Poales > Poaceae > Chrysopogon > Chrysopogon serrulatus. Next base: position 135,219 of record JADLZL010002942.1, on the reverse strand, counting down.
ATTACGCTATATCCTATGCTAGCAAAACCTTATCTGGGCCACAGCTTAATTATGCTACCACTGAAAAAGAGATGTTGGCAGTGGTCTTTGCAATAGACAAGTTTAGATCTTACTTAGTGGGAGCGAAAGTAATAATATACATAGACCATGCTGCACTTAAATATCTCCTCACTAAGAAAGATGCTAAGCCTCGATTAATCCGATGGATTCTTCTGCTCCAAGAATTTGACATAGAAATAAGGGATAAAAAATGAGTAGAAAATTCAGTAGCTGACCACTTATCTAGACTCCAAGATAAAGACACATATGAGCTACCTATTAATGACTATCTAAGGGATGACACGGTCCTTGCGGTAACGGACTCCGATCCTTGGTACGCAAATATTGTCAACTATATGGTTGCAGGTTATATTCCACCAGGAGGAGACAAGAGGAAGCTCCAGTATGAGAGTCGTACCCATTTATGGGACGATCCATATCTTTACAGGATCTTTGCCGATGGATTGCTACGGAGGTGTGTCCCTACAATTGAAGGCATGAAGATCATTGAGAGATGTCATTCATCACCCTATGGAGGACATTATGGAGCATTCCGTACATATGCTAAGATTTGGCAAAGCGGATTCTTTCTCGCCAACGATGTATCAAGATACAAAAAGAGTTTGTCAGAAGATGTCTTAGATGCCAGAAACATTGAAACATTAATACTCGGGATGCTATGCCACTCATGAACAACCTCCAAGTGGAATTGTTTGATGTCTGGGGAATTGACTTCATGGGACCACTCCCAAAGTCGAGATGTAGAATATATCTTGATAGCAGTTGACTACGTGTCCAAATGGGTAGAAGCATTACCATGTCGAGTTGCCGACTCAAGCATTCCAAGAAGATGTTCAATGAAGTAATATTTCCACGTTTTGGAATGCCTAGATTGGTCATAAGTGATGGAGGACCCCATTTCATTGATAAAAGATTCCGACAGTTCTTAGCAGAAAATGGAGTCAAACACAACATTGCAACTCCATACCACCCTCAAACAAGCGGTCAAGCTGAAACATCAAATAAGCAAATCAAAAACATTCTGCAAAAGACTGTGGATGAAATGGGCAAGAAATGGAAGTATAAGCTTTCTGATGCACTGTGGGCTTATCGAACTGCATACAAGACACCCATAGGCATGACACCTTACAGCTAGTATATGGTAAAACATGCCACTTGCCTGTTGAATTAGAATTCAAAGCTTACTGGGCAATGAAGAAATGGAATATGGATATCCATCTTGCTGGCAAGAATCGTCAAATGCAAATATCTGAGCTTGAAGAATGGAGAGAGAAGGCCTATCATAACTCTAAGATTTACAAAGAAAGAACAAAAAGATGGCATGATAAGAGAATCATGCACAAGGAGTTCAAGCCTGGTGATAAGGTCCTGCTATTTAATTCAAGAGTAAAGCTCTTTGGCCATGGAAAACTTCGAAGCAAATGGGAAGGACCATTCAAGGTAGTTGAAACCTCATCACATGGAGCCATTACAATTCAAGATGACTCAGGTAACATCTTCAAGGTAAATGGCCAACGTTTGAAATTATTCCTTGAAACTGAAAACTTAGAAGAAATAGATCTGATTGAATTTCTGCAATTTAATGATCCTATCTAAAAAGGAATTCAATCACCAAGACCCTGGACAACTGAAACTTATATGCCTAACACTTAATTTGTTCCACGAGTTTTGTGTCTATTTGAGTTGTGCAGGATTTAGAAGTTTAAGAAGAGGTCATAAGAGTGAACAAGGATTAAGCAAACATCTAGCTTGGGGAGGGCATCCCTAGTTATCAGGTAAGTATACCTACGCGATTATCGAGTCTATCTTATAGTCATAAAATGCCAAAAATATGTGGGCACATGAAGGTCCACGTCATCAAGTCTTTTGTGAGTTATTAATTAAAAATAAATGAATGATCATTAAAATCAAATAAAGATACTCTAGTTATTTATTAAGGTGTGATCATAGAGTGTTTATCATTCGGTTTAGTTTGTTAAGAGTCAAATAAAAACTGAAGAACAATAGGATTTTATCTTGGAAATGATGAATAGTTGCTCTATTGTAATTTCTTTCCAGTACCTACTTTCAAGCATGAGTTCTCTTAATTAATAATAATGTCTCATAATGAAATTAAATGCATGGGTAGCAAATGCTTGATCTAAGGTCGAAGTAATTGGTGGGTGTGATATGATGATCCGAAAGCTACTGTTATCTTGTTCTAAACAACACTAGAGATCCGAGATTTACCAATATTAATATGACTAATAATTGCATTGAGTTAAATTAAACTTTGTTGACCCTACGTGAAGTTATCATGCTATTGAATTGAGATCACTTACACATTCCATTCATTTTCCGTATAAATGCTCATAATTATCTGTTGCTATCCTCTCAAAAGTTTGTTGGAAGACATGTGGCTATGCAAAAGTATCCGAGGAAATAAAAAGGGACAAGTGTCCGAAAACCTCAAAAAGATAGATCCCGAGGAAATAAAAAGGGACAAGTGTCCGGAACCTCAAAAAAAAATGAATATCGAGAAAAAAAATGGGCACGGCCCGATAGTAGAATTAGCCTCATAGCTATATGTCTCTAATAAACGAAGAGAGTGATAAATTAAAAAAAATCTGACTCCATTTTCCATACACATGCACTTCTCAATTCAATGGTATGATTGACTTTCTCTATGGATCCTTTGTTTAATTTGACAATAATATGTTTTTACGCTTTTGAAAAAAAAAAAAAAATTATTATGAAAATTCCGGATTTAAAGGTGAAGTGAAAGAACGAGAGACATAGTACTTGATTTGATCGTTCTATCTTTCGAGTTACTCAAGATCCAAGATAAGAGCAATAAGCCCGATGATGAATAATATGATATATTTGTTCTAAATTTTAAGGAGAATTTTTGTTTGAAGGTATGTGTACTTGTTGGAAGTGAAAATATAGCAAAGAACTTCGATCCATTGTTGAGTTTGGCTTTGCTAAGGGACTAGCAAAGGTTAAGCTTGGGGAAACTTGTTGATGGTCCTTAATGCCTATTTTATACCGTCAATTATTGCATGAATTAACATGAAAAGAATCATAAAGCATAGTTGTAGGGTTTGATTCTAACGAGTTCCACGAGTTGTGTTGTTCTCGATCGTTTTGCAGGTATATCCAATTTTACATAGAATAGAAGTATCTCAAATGATGAATTGGACTACACCACTGCGACGGGCTCATCGAGATAATCGAAACGGACATATCATTTGCTATATTCGGAGTCCGGAGTCAAAAGATATCAATTCTACACCGAAACCAACACTAGAAGACTCTAGAAGGCACCGTAAGGCGACGCATCAAGCCGGGGCCCACTGCTGAGGGGTGGGGCCGGCCGGCCCCACCCCGGGGCGCCCGGGTGCTCTCCAGCCCAATCGGGGCCCGCTTCGACGGACGGCCTCTTACCACCTTAGGGTTTGCATTCCCACTGTTGCCGAAGTCGATTTGGCCCAACAAGCAAACGGTGGAAGGATTAGTCCCACATCGCCTGTTCAGAAGAGGTGGGAGGCTTTTCTAGGATATAAATAAAGAGGTAGACCCTCATAGTTTAGTGCACCATATTATGGAGATGTAGAGGCGTCCCTCGAAAGGATAGACTCTCATCTCCAAAGATCTTGTAAAGTAGAAAATAGGGAGAGAGGAGAGGATGCAGTAGAAGAGGAGCCGGCTTGACGGATCTTCCTCAACTTTGTACCTCTACGGAGACGAATCTTCTTCAAGTTCTTCAGTTGGTAACTCTAAGTTTTCTATTTATTTAAGTTTTGTTCTTACTTTATTTTGTTTACGGGATCTTAGCTCGTATTGAGTGCTCTAGTTATTGCGCGTAGTTAGAGTAGTAATCGATAGTGTAGACGTGGTGTCTAGGCTAGAGTTTACCTGAGTTTGCGCCCAATTCTTATGGTTAGTTGTGGTAGCCTTCAGAGGTGACAGCTTTGTTGGTCTTCATATTCCACCACGTCGGAGTTGGTGTTTCGTAGAGCTTTTGGCAGCCTTCCCCAGCTACCTTCTTCCCAGTCTTCTTCGAGAGTTGGAAAGGTACTATTGCTCCAAAGTAGGCAAGTATCGTGAGTTTAATTCGTAGTTATCTAGATCACCTTAGATAGCCTCTCTCTACCCACCAAAAATATTTATCTTTTCTATCCTTGGACGTTCTTGATTCGTTACTAGATCACTTCGCGTTCCTCGTGGAAATTCGATACCTTAGAATACTCTTAGGTGAAAGCTACAGCGGTATCCGTGCGCTTGCGGATTTATCTCTTGATTATTCTGTGTGCGTTAAATATACCAACACGAACTAGATCTTCAGTAGTACGCACTCCACCAAGCATGAGACGGGTCCTATACTTGGCGCATTCTATCTCTCCAGCCTTGTTGGTCTTGACACTGACGAGTTCTTCTCCTGGCTTGGGTGTAGAAAGGTGAGTACACTTGGGAAGAGCAATCTGCTTTCCCTTGGACGGTCCTTCCAGGAGCAATCTTGCAGGAGGTGCAGGTAGCGTGCGTTGAGCTTGAGCGTAGTAGGCTTGCTCGTAGCTTCGACTGGCTGCACCGTAGCTAGCTCCTTCGGCGGGATGATGGCGAGAGGCTTCGGCTGTGCAGGGACGATGTCCAGCGACTCATCCTTCGGGATCTTATTGAGGTTAGCTCCATAGACGACGATCTCCTTCCCGGCTGTTGGAACTAGAGCTCGGAACTAGATCTAGATGGGTTTTCTCTAAATGAGAGAGGGAAGGCTTAGATGGAATGAGGTTGAGGGGGGTCTAGGTACGTATTTATATGGGCAGCAGGCTTGCAGTGGGGGTTGAATCTATCCTACAGGGTGCATACGATCGCGAAACTGAATGCGGTTTAAACCTACAGGACTCTATCGAGGAATACTCCAGAAGGGGGTAGAGAATTGAATGCACACGAGAGGAAATAGGGGGAGGCCGCCCGGCATTCTTGCCCAGGCCGGCCGGCCCCACATGTCATCCCCTCGGGGTGACTTTTCTCGTGATGGTTATGTACTCCATTTACTTTCTGATGGCGGTTGTTTAAAGATTCGGATCGATTCGGTTAAAATATAAGTGTAATCAAGGTAATTGGATAAACTCCAATTTCTCAACTACCTCTGGGGGTCTAGTAGGTTCTAGAAAGATTTTAAGGCGATGACCATTTACCTTGAATAACGTACCTTCGTGTGATTGGAGAGTTACCGTTCCATACGATGACGCGTTAACCACCGTAAACGGTCCTTCCCATTTACTCCGCAGCTTTCCAAGCCTGAATAATTTGACCGTGGAATTAAAAAGTAATACCTTGTCTCCGGGTGCAAACTCCTTCTTCTTGATCCTCTTGTCATGCCATCTTTTGGTTCTTTCTTTATAAAGCTTTGAATTGTGATAGGCCTTTTCTCTCCATTCCTCTAATTCTGATAATTACATTTTTCTTTTATCCCCAGCAGCTTCAAAATCTATATTCCATCTCTTAATGGCCCAATGAGCTTTGTGCTCTAATTCTACAGGTAGGTGACAAGTCTTCCCATATACTAGTTGATAGGGTGACATGCCTAGAGGTGTTTTGTAGGCTGTTCGGTAGGCCTAGAGTGCTTCAGGTAACCAATCTTTTCACATAGTACCCGTTTCATTCACCGTTTTCTGTAGAATATTCTTAATCTATTTATTCGATATTTCTGCTTGGCCACTTGTCTGAGGGTGGTAAGGAGTGGCAACGTTGTGACAGATGCCATGACTCTTCAAATAATTATAAAATTTTGTATCGGTAAAGTGAGTTCCTCCATCACTGATCACCATCCTCGGTGTTCCAAACCTTGGGAATATGACTTCTTCAAACATCTTCCTTGAGTATTTTGAATTGGTATTCTTGCATGGTATAGCTTCTATCCACTTAGACACATAGTCAACTGCCACTAAGATGTATTCACAATTCTTTGATTTGACGAATGGTCCCATATAATCAATACCCCAGACATCAAAGAGCTCAATCTGAAGATTGTTAGTGAGTGGCATAGCATCTCGTGAATTGATATTTTCGTGTCTCTGACATGAGCCACATCTCTGGACATAATCTTTCGTGTCTTTATACATTGTTGGCCAAAAGAATCCACTTTGCCAGATCTTCGCATGTGTACGGAATGCCCCATAATGCCCTCCATATGGTGATGAATGACACTTTTAAATAATCTGAATGCCCTCCTTTGCTGGTACATATCTTCTGAGTAAGCCATCAGCGCATACTCTGAAGAGATACGGAGGATCCCATATGTGGAGACGACTTTTGTAAATGAGCTTTTTTTTTTTTCCCCGGTGCTACATAACCTGCAACCATAAAGTTGACAATATTCAAGGCATACCACGGGTCCGATCTTGTTACCTTGAACAGCATGTCGTCCCTCAGTGAGTCATTAATATGCAATTCTCGCGAATTCTTAAATTGCATTCTAGACAAGTGATCGGCAACAGGGTTTTCTACTCCTTTTCTATCTTTTATTTCTAAGTCAAATTCTTGAAGTAACAAAATCCATCTTATTAAATAGGGTTAGCATCCTTCTTAGTGAGCAGATATTTAAGAGCAAAGATGATCGGAATAAACAATTACTTTAGCTCCCACTAAGTAAGATCTAAATTTATCAATAGCAAAAAAAATAACAGCTAAAAAGCTCTTTTTCAGTTGTTGCATAATTAAGCTGAGCTCCTGTCATAGTTTTACTAGCATAAGCAATAGCATGATGTTTCTTATCTTTGGGTTGTCCCAAAACTGCCCCACAAATAATCACTAGCATCACACATAATTTCAAAAGGTAAAGACCAATCAGGGGGTTGAATGATTGGTGCAGAAATAAGTGCTTCTTTAAGAGTATTTAAAGATTGTAAACATGCATCATCAAACTCAAAAGGAACATCCTTAGCTAACAAACTGGTCAAGGGTCTAGCAATATATGAAAAATCTTTTATGAAACGACGATAGAAACCACAATGACCAAGAAAACTTTGGATTTCTTTTTATATTCACAGTGGAGGTAGTTGTTTAATTACTTCAATTTTAGCTCTATCTACCTCTATACCTCTTTCGGACACTAAGTGCCCTAGCACTATCCCTTCTCTTATCATGAAATGACACTTTTCTCAATTAAGGACTAAGTGTTTTTCTTCACATCTTTGCAAAATCTTATCTAAATTTTCAAGACAATCATCAAAAGTTTTTCCGTAAACAGAAAAATCATCCATAAAAACTTCCATGATTTCTTCAATCATATCAGAAAATATAGACATTATACATCTTTGGAAAGAAGCAGGTGCATTACATAACCCAAAAGACATTCTACGATAAGCATAAGTTCTATAGGGACATGTAAAAGTGATTTTGCTTTGATCATCGTGGTGAATATAAATTTGGTGGTATCCAGAGTAACCGTCTAAAAAGCAAAAGAAAGAGTGATTCGCTAACCGCTCTAACATCTCATCAATAAAAGGTAGCGAAAAGTGATCTTTCATTGTTGCTTTATTAAGTTTTCTATAATCTATGCACATACGCCATCCAGTAACAGTCCTCTGAGGAATTAACTTATTCCTATCATTTCTAACAACAGTCATACCGCCCTTCTTAGGTACAACTTGAATAGGGCTTACCCACTCACTATGTGGCACAGGATATATGATCCTAGCATGTAGCAGTTTTTAAAACTTTCTTCTTTACTACCTCTCTCATCGCATTATTAAGTCTACATTAGGGTTCTCTAGTAGGTGTAACTTCAGGGTCGGTTGGTATGCGATGGGTGCAAAGAACAGGGCTGATTCCCTTAAGATCTTGGAGTGAGTATCCAAAAGCACCATGATGTTTCTCTAAAACAGTGATTAGGCATAAAGATTCTTCTTGAGAGAGTTTATCACTTATGATCTCAGAAGATTCCTGGTCATTATTCAGAAAAACATATTTTAAACTGGAAGGTAAGGGTTTAAGCTCAATAGGGGGTTTAGGAGGCTCTAATAATTCATCGAGAGGTTCAGGATTAGGTGGTTCCTCTTCCTCTTCTTCAATGAAGAATTGGGCGTCATCACCATCTATAGATGGTTCTAATAATTTATCAATAAAAGCAGCGTTAACCTCCTCTATAGGATCTGGCTCAGAAAGTAGCTCTACTCTAGTTTTCAAGGTATGGGTTATAGGCATAGAGAGCTTAAAACATTTTCCGAGACTAATATCTAATTTTCCTTTTTGACCTTCTCTAATAAGCTTTCCTATTGGTAAACCTATTAACACATCAAACTCTCAAACATCAAAGATATGAAAATTTTAATAGAACTTGAACTCCATAAATCAAAATAGAAAGAGAACACAGGACTCCTAAACTTGGAATAATGTGACCTGAAAGACTTTTCAAAGTTTTAATAGTTGGAATTAATGGCATATGTTCCAAAAAAATCTTTTAGCAAACGAAAGAGACATGATATTAACACCCACAATTGGATTATAATGTGTAGTAAAAGGATGTTTATCAATCTGACACTCAAAAGTAACAGAAGAAGAATTCAAACAGATGACATCTTTTGAAAATTCTGATTCTTCTAACCATTCTTCATTTAAGACAAAGACTAACTCTTTCGTAAACTTTTTAAAGAACTTTACCTCAAATGGATGAATGAAATCAATATTTTTAAATTCCCTAGATTCTTAAGGTTTCATAATTACTTGGTAATTAGAGGTATTCCTATAATCATCAAAAAGATTATCTTCTAAATCAAGCATAAAATCAGGAAATGGGATTTCCTCTTCTTCATTCAAAAGTTCAGGTTTCAAAATAGCTAAAGGTTGAGATTCAATCAATGATTCAGACTCAGCTATTGACTCTTCTTTCTCTTTAGAAAGATCATTCAAAATATTTATAAGAATAGTTTTTGCATGTGTAGCAAGTAGTATACATGAACGCTCCTCCCGCGGCCAAATTAAGATATTCTTTATTCTTTTCATTAAGGCCCAAAAGAAGTGTTGTAGAAGCATAGGTTCTGGCAAAGCAAGACTAGGACCTGAATTTATAAAACTGTCAAAACGTTCCCAAACCTTACCTAATGATTCATTATCTAATTGTTTAAAATCTATGATTTCAAAACGTAGTTTAGCAACTTTCTCGATAGGAAAAAATTTAAGACAAAAGCTAGAACATAACGCTTCCCAATCTCCCCGACTACTCCCAACATGACGCTTATACCGAAGATTTAGCTCGTCCCCGTTAATGAAAATGAAAAAAAGCTTCCACCTTAGTGTTTCATCCGTCATGCCTTTAATGTGTAGACATGAACAAGTTTCTTCAAAATCATTCAAATAGGAATAGGGGTTTTCGCTAGAACTAGCAGAAAAAACATTTTCCTGAACTAAATGAATTAACCCCGGGCGTAGCTTATAGCCGATGATGTAATGGGTTTAGATGATTCTACTGGCTGTAAATGTGAGCCCGATGGTGCTCCGTATTGATATAAGAGTTGTGCTACGGGTTCCATATAAAAAAGATAAAAACTAAAACTAAAAAACTAAATAAAAAGGAAAAGTATAATACAGAATTAAGCTAAACTTTAAGTCAATCTCAAAGAAACCGTTCCTCAAGAATCCGCCGGAAATACTTGTTGGTATTAATTAAATGCACACAAGAAATAAGATTATCCGCAGCGCACGCATACAATACCGTTGTAGCACTTCACCAAGATAAACCCGGTTTTAAATATCGAACCCAAAGGAACAGTAGGTGACGATGACTAAGTCTATAAATTTAACCCAATGCGCAATCAAGCTAGAAAATAGCGAGAACAAGGAGAACAATATGGATTATCTAATTCTGGTCTTTGAAAGTGGTTGTTTTATATCATATGATCACGAGCGATAACTTAATAAGATAGGAGTAGAAATCAGAGTTCTCTCCTACCAAGCACTTTTTGTTTGCCAAACCTATTAACGGGAAGTGGACTACAGAGGATTCAACGAAGCTATAAGTCACCTTCGCGAGCTACCACTATCCGGAAAATCAGGGGACATTCATAAGTAAACATAGCCCAAACACCATGTCTACGCTACGAATACTACTTCAATCAAGAAGCTATCTAGATCAAAGTACTCAATAAGAGTTGCAAACTAGAAGAATAATATGAACAAAACACTTACTTTAACTAGAAGTTGACTACCAAATGATCTCAAGATGCAAACTCCGGGCGAGGGAGGTTGATCTCGAAGAATACAGCAACGAAGAAGAACCAACAGGCCGGAACTCCTCCAGAACTCTACTCTCCAACTCTATCTCTCTAATCTCTAAACAAGAACTAGTTCTAGATTGAACTAGCCTTTCTTGATTGCTAGCCTAGATCTACTAGATAGGAATTAGGGTTTCTGGCTCTTCAGCTCTTCATTGATCTGGCTCTTTCCCAGGGGGGTCTGGCTCCGTTTATATAGCCTGGTGGAATGAACATCAACCGTAGGATCAAACCGACTTAACGTAGGGCCAAGATGCATTCTCAAAGACGGTGGAGAGGTACGCAGAGGCTGACAGGTGGGGGCCACCGTGGGAGGCCGGCTGACCGGTCCCACCCCAAAAGGGCTCGGGCTCTACTTCATTCTGGTGTCTTCTAGATCATTCCTGATCCCTCTAGCGATATTTTCCGTGGCGGTTAAGTTTCATGGCTTTTATGCACTTTAATCCTCAATTATGCACTTTCTGGATAATTTCCTAGAAAATAGACAATTCACCAAAACTCATGGAAATGATTAGTAGTAACCTCCTATTCTACGATATTGTTGTAATTTACAAGGAAGGTTGACGGTTAAAAGTAGACGTTATTTACCGTCAACATTCAAGAACACAATTTTTTGGTAATTCTAGTGAAAACCCCTATTCCTACTTAACTGATTTTGAGCAAATATGTTCATGTCTAAGTATTAAGGGCATCACCGATGACACTTTAAGATGAAAACTCTTTCCGTTTTCATTAACAGGACAGGCTAAGAAATGGTATAATCGCGATGTTGGAAGTAGTCAAGGAGATTGGGAAGTATTACGAAAAAACTTTTGTCTTAAATTTTTCCCTATAGAGAAAGTCGCTAAACTTCGTTTTAAAATTATAGGATTTAAACAATTAGATAATGAATCGCTAGGCAAGGCTTAGGAGCATTTTGATGGATTTGTAAATTCTGGACCTAATCTTACTTTACCAGAACCGATGCTTGTATAACATTTCTGTTTAGGCCTTATTGACAAAAATAAGGAATACCTTAATTTGGCCACGGGTGGAGCATTTATGTATATTACTGCTCAACATTCCAAAAACTATTCTTACTAATATCATAAATGACCTTCCCGAAGAAAAAAAAGAAGAGTTGTTAGAAGAAGAATATTTATCACCTGAAAATAAACTTTTATCCGATTCACTCAACGTTTAGTTGACTTAGCACCTGAACTATCGATGATAAGGAGATAACTCCAATTTCTGAATGGATGCTTAAAATTGAGGATGAACTTTTTGATGATTATGGGAATACTTCATTTTATCATAAGATTATTAAACCTCAAGAATCTAGGAATTTTAATTCAAATTTTTTATATCCCGCTGATTTAAAATTTCTGAGAGAAGTAACAAGAGAATTGATTTTTATTTTAGGTGATGAGTGGTTGATACAATCTGAACTTTCACATGAAGTAATTCGCCCTGATTCTCCCACTGTCACTATAAAATTGTAAGTAGATATATATCCTTTTGATGCTTTATATAACCCAGTTGTAGGAGTCAATATTATGTCTCATATATTTGTTGAAAAAATTCTTAAAAGATATACCATTAATTCCTATAAATAAATTATTAAAAAATCATTTAGGACATATTATTTCTAGTTCAGGAGTTTTATGTGCACTTCCTATTGTTATTAATAAATTCTGAATTTTGCTGAATTTTTATATTTTTGATGTTTAGGATTTTGATGTAATGATTAGATTACCAATAATAAAACTTATTCAGAAGGTTACAATGGTAAATTAAACATTAAATTTAGAAAAGAATTCAGTTTCTCGGTACCTATAACTCATTCAAGTAAAAGCTAAAGTAGAACCCCTTCTCGAAGAAGATCCAACGGAAGAGGTCGAAGAAGATCCAACGAAAGAGGTTAAGGCTATTTCAGTTGAAGAATTTATTGAACATGATTTAGAAGATTATAGCCAGTTCTTCATTAATGAAGAGGAGGAGGACCCTATTGATCCCGAACCTCTTGATGAACTACTAGAGCCACCTAAACCTTCTATTAGGCTTAAACCACTACCTTCCGGTCTTAAGTATGTTTTCTGAATAATGATCAAAATTATGCTGTGATTATAAGTGATAAACTCTCTCGATGAAGAATCTTCTAGATTAATAACTATTTTAGAAAAACATCATGCTTGCTTTTGGTTATTCACTCCAAGACCTTAAGGGGATTAGTCCCCGTCTTATGCACCAACCGTATACCAACCAATCCGTAAATTACACCTTCTATAGAGCCCCAACGTAGGCTCCATAATACGATGAGGGAAGTTGTTAAGAAGGAGGTCTTAAAACTTTTGCATGAAGAAATTATATATCCTGTGCTGCATAGTGAGTGGGTAAGCCCTGTTCAAGTTGTACCCAAAAAGGAAGGAATGACAGTTGTCTAAAATAATAAGAATGAATTGATACCCAGAGAACTGTCACTTTGGATGACGAATATATATAGATTATAGAAAACTCAATAAAGCAATAAAGAAGGATCATTTCCCACTACCTTTCATTGATGAGATGTTAGAGCGTTTGGCCAATCATTCTTTCTTTTGCTTTCTTGATGGTTATTCAGATATCACCAAATTCCTATCCACCCTGATGATCAAAGCAAAACCAAGTTTACATGTCCCTATAGAACTTATGCTTATCATAGAATGTCGTTTGGATTATGTAATGCACCCGCTTCTTTTCAAAGATGTATGATGTCTATTTCTCCGATATGATAGAAGAAATCATGGAAGTTTTTATGAATGATTTTTCAGTTTATGGAAAAACTTTTGATGATTGTTTAGAAAATTTAGATAAGATTTTGCAAAGATATGAAGAAAAGTACTTAGTCCTTAATTGGGAAAATATGTCATTTCATGGTTAGAGAAGGAATAGTGCTAAGACACCTAGTGTCGAAAAGAGGTATAGAGGTAGACTAGGCTAAAATTGAAGTAATTGAATAGCTACCTCCACTGTTAATATAAAAGAAATCCAAGTTTTCTTGGTTATTATGGTTTTTATCGTAGATTTATAAGAGATTTTTCACATATTACTAGACCAATGACTAGATTGTTAGCTAAGGATGTGCCTTTTGAATTTGATGATGCATGTTTAGAATCTTTTAATATTCTTAAGAAAGCACTTACATCAGCACCAATCATTCAACCTCCTGATTGGTCTTTACCTTTTGAAATTATGTGTGATGCTAGTGATTATACTTGTAGGAGCAGTTCTAGGACAAACAAAAGGTAAAACGCATCATGCAATTACTTATGCTAGCAAAACTATAACAGAAGCACAATTAAGTTACGCAACAACTAAAAAGGAACTCTTAGTCTGTCATCTTTGCTATTGATAAATTTATGTCTTACTTAGTTGGAGCTAAGGTAATTGTTTACACTGATCATGCTGCTCTTAAATATTTGCTCACTAAGAAAGATGCTAAACCTCGCTTGATAAGATGGATCTTACTACTTCAAGAAATTAATTTAGAAATAAAAGATCAAAAAGGAATAGAAAACCCTATTGCTGATTATTTGTCTAGGATGCATTTTAAAGAACCTCTAGAACTACCTATTAATGACTTATTAAGAGATGACATATTGTTTAAGGTGACCAAGTTAGACCCTTGGTACGCGAATATTGTCAATTTTATGGTTGCAGGTTACGTACCACCAGAAGAAAATAAAAAGAAGCTTATTTATGAAAGTCGTCTCCACATATGGGATCCACCATACCTCTTCAGGGTTTGTTCAGATGGGCTACTCAGAAGATGTGTACCAAAGGGAAGAAGGCATGCAGATCATTCAAAATGCCATTCATCGGCATATGGAGGTCATTACGGGGCATTTCGTACTCATGCAAAAATCTGGCAAAGTGGATTCTTTTGGCCAACCATGTATAAAGACACTAAAGGTTTTGTCTGGAGATGTGGATCATATCAGAGGCACGTGAATACCAATGCTAGAGATGCTATACCACTCACCAATAATCTTCAGATAAAGCTCTTTGATGTCTGGGGAATTGATTACATGGGACCATTTGTAAAATTAAGGAATTATAAATACATTTTGGTGGCAGTTGGTTATGTATCCAAGTGGGTAGAAGCTATGCCATGCAAGAATGCTGATTCAAAACACTCAAAGAAGATGTTTGAAGAGATTATATTTCTAAGATTTGGGACACCAAGGATGGTTATAAGTGATAGAGGAACATATTTCACTGATAAGAAGTTTCACTTATACTTACAAGCTTATGTAATACGACACAATGTCACTACTGCATATCATCCTCAGACAGGTGGCCAGGCAGAAACATCAAATAAACAAATCAAAAACATTCTTCAGAAAACAGTGAATGAAATGAAAACTGTATGGAAGGATCGGTTACCTAACGCACTTTGGGCATATCGTACGGCCTACAAGACACCCTTAGGTATATCATCATATCAGCTGGTATATGGTAAAACCTACCATTTACCCATGGAATTAGAGCATAAGGCTCACTGGGCTATCAAGAGATGGAACATGGATTTGGAAGCCGCTGGAGAAAAGAGAAAAATGCAACTATCAGAATTAGAAGAATGGAGAGAAAAAGCTTATCATAATTCAATGATCTATAAAGAACGGACAAAACAATGGCATGATAAGAGGATCAAGAAGAAGGAGTTCGCACCTGGAGATAAGGTATTATTTTTTAATTCCAAGTTTAAATTATTCAGGTTTAGAAAATTGTGAAGAAAATAGGAAGGACCATTTACTATTGTGAATTCATCACCACATAGAGCGGTAACATTATAATCATACGAAGGTACGTTATTCAAGGTAAATGGACACCGACTTAAACTTTTTCTAGAACCATTTGATTCAGGGGTTGTTGACGAATTGGATTTTATCCAATTACCAACTTATTATGTTCTGTTATTATCCATTATGAAAAACTATCGCGCACCGCAACCAACAGGAAGTAGCTAGAGTCCGAAGGCACCACGAGCAAGGCCACCCCGAAGGGCTGCCTGGTCGGCACCCTAGTGGGGCTGGACGGTGCCCCCCTGTCCCCTCTCGTTCTGACTTTCGTTCCTGTGTCCTTCTACACTCTTCCTAAGTATATTTGTGTATAATCTCGTCGCGTGTGGATATTCTTTCATACGAACCCCGTAGAACCTAGATTTATCCTCGACCTGTCTCCTGAAAACCCATATAAATACGCACCTATACCTCCCTCAATTGTATCCCATAAACGGCCACCTCTCTCCTCCAGAGAAACTCTCCAGTTTAGATCTAGCAGCAATGGCGGACAAGACGATCGTCTCCTACGGCGCGGACTTCGACAACATCTCAAGCGATGACTCGAAGGCTCTCGTCCTTGCGCAGCCGAAGCCTCTCGCCGTCGTACCACCGAAGCATGTTGCTACGGTACCTCAGCGACACAAGCAAGCCTACTACGTGCAATCTCAGCCTGCTCTACCATCGCCACCTACAAGACTGCTGCTAGAAGACGGTACCAAGGGGAAGCAGGTTACTATTCCCCAGGGCACTCCACTTCTTCCACCTAGGAACAATGAGAGACTCTTGTCGGTTAAGACCGACAAGAACGGGATGTTGGTATGTGCGAAGTACACCACTGCTCATCCCGCTGTTAGAGGAGTTCAGGAACGACCAAGCCAAGTTTGCTACACTAAGTTCGTTCCACCTCCATCCAAGAGACAGAGAGCTGCATCAGCATTAGCACTAGAAAAAGGTCCTAAGCAGCCTCAACTCTCTCTATGAATCCTTAGTGGAAAGATTGAAGGCATCTCTAACACCGTTAAAGGTTTAGAGAAAACTGATGAACTGAAGACTAAGGTGATTGGCGACATGGCTAAACAGAGAGAAATTAATGTCAAGCTAATCCGCAGTATCAAGCACGAAAAAGATAAGCATGAAGCAGAGATCGAGAAGCTGAAAGAAGAAATCGAGGAAGGGCAACATTAATTGCCCTAGTTATCTATGTAATAAGGCACAAGTTCGCTAGGTCAAATTAGTTAATTAAGTCTTTTGGGTCATGTATTTTCTTAGGACAAAGCCTAATGAGCTAGGGCAGCTAAGCGTCTGTCCAGTTACCTATTGTTACTACCATAATGAATGAAGTGCCTTATCTTTTATTAATATCAATGTTTTAGTATTCCTTTATCTACTCTATTCTCTATTTTTGGTATGTGTTTGTCTCCACATGTTGCACGTAATGTGATACAGGAAAACAAGTGTGGGGGAGACACATCAAGACCATGAAACTCAATTCGCTCGGAGAAATTACATAATTCGAAAATAACCTAACTAGGACCACGCACGGTGAAGTGGGCCCCGAGGAGCCACACAGGCACGCCGCCTAGCGCCCTACCTGGGCCGGCCGGCGCCCTGCCTCCCCCTTCTACCTCCTCGTCTCGGTCACGGTCAGGTTTGAGCCCAATACGGTATATTGCATATATTCTACTTTCATTTTTATCCGAATTATAAATCCACGTATTAAATGCTTTTAAAGGATGATAAAACTATTTAATTCATGACTTAAAAATAAATTGTATAATACTTTTTTGGAGGTCATGACTACTGCTGAAACTATTTATAGGGACCCCATGATTGCTTAAGTTGTTGTGGAGCATGAGATAGTAGAATAATGAGAATTCAATTCCTGATATTTTGTCATTGGAGATTTTCTTTTGAAAAAAGTTAAAATAATTAGCTACACTTCTCCTTTATGGTAAACACTATGTCCTACCAGATCCATATATAGGATAGAAACTTTCTACATATATTACTTGCCTTTGCATTGAGTTTGGTCAACCCCTGTGATTCGTTGAAGAACTTTGTCATATTCTCGAATCAAGTACCACTTTCACGTACGCATTACTCTAATCCAGAGTAATAGCAATTTATTCCACTAAGGAAATGCTCAATGTTTTTGTTAGAATCTCTCTATTATCAAATTTAAAAGAGATATGAGCTATGCAAAATGAAAAAAAGGGGGAGAAAAAGAATGGACAAGTGTCCGAAGAGAACAATGATGTTCACTTCCCTGAAAAGAAGAAAAGAAAAGATAGCTCATATTCTCTAGAAACTCAATTGTCTAAAAAAGAGAGATTTATATTTCCAAGGAGCAAGGTAGAATTAGGTTCCACTATATTCCCACCAAATAAAGCTTGATTCGACTATATGCCTCATTTCTCTGTGGATCCACTGTTTGACTTTTGCAATACATGCAATGCAAGTATAATCTCATATTTATACCTACCTAAAGATCCACATAAGCTTTTTAGAAGTAGGATAAAAGAAAGGCAATATCATGTCTATGCCTTGGTAAGGATACACAAATACTAAATATATCAGTGATCCAAGAGTACTACAAAAGGAGAAGGTTAAGCTAAGTTTTGTTTGCAAAAATTTACTTACTCTCCAACAGACATGAGTACAAGAAAATAGTGATCTATTTCATGCTATTCTGTTCTCCAACCACTCAAAGATTCATTGTAGACACTTTGAATTCTACAGTACATGACAACCTCTCGATGGAGCTCATGCTTACAAGAGCTGGTGTAGCCAAGAACCTTCATCTCATCCAACAAGAAGTTGCTTCCTTCATACAGTGGTTAGCTGTGTGTAGGGAAGGTGTACTTTGAGTGATGTAGATGATGATTCTTGGGTGGACTAGCTCTTAGAGTCATCCTGTAGCAAACATCTCATAAAACACCAAAACTCGTGGAACGGATTCGGATAAACAGTTAGTGGTTAGCCGTTTCGCTAACTTGGTTGTTGTGAGAAGTTTTTAAAGGTTGTTTACATGCGTACAGTGCAGCAAGATGCTTAATAATTATTTTTAGATTTTCTTTTTATCGAACGGAAAGGAAAATAGGCATGCTACTTTTTATTTTATTTTTAGGCCACCACAGTGAACACTCCTTTAGTTTGCACTATAGTGCAAGAAAGTAAATAGATAACTACCATTGTTACCTTATGGCAAGGGTTTAGAGTTTAGAGTCCTCCGGACAGGACTTCTCGTCGTCGTCGCTCCTGGGGTGCTTCATCGGATCCTGTGGGGACCCTGATGCTAGACCTCCTGGTGATAATGACTCAGTTGTGGAGGTTACCCTTTTTCTTCCATACCTTTGTAGGTTGGGGATGTTCCTTAAGTGTAGTAGATTCTTCTTTGATTGCCTCCTCCTCAACGTAGTAAATTCTTCTTTGATTGCCTCCTCCTCAACGTTGCTCTTTTGAGAGCGATTCCTCTAGCGCTGGCGTCTCCTCTTGGACAGGGTGAAAGCTGCTAGCCCTGGAGAGTTATAATCTTTAAAATGACAACGTACCTTTTCTCCTAGGAATTGGAAGTGGATTTGGCCTGATCCATTATAGATGATGGTATTGGTGGTGCTGAGGAACGGCCTCCCTAGGATGATGAGTGTCTCATCTTCTTCTCCCATGTCCAGTATCATGAAGTCGGTCGGGACGCAATGAATGTGGATTTTGACCATGATGTCCCTCGCTACTCCCTCCGGAAATCTCGTCGTGTTGTCCGCCAGCTGCAGCTATTTTTCACCATCTGATCTAGGAGATGAGGATGCAGACGGTAGCACTTTCTACACTTTACCATGATAGAGGACCAATCACCATTGATTTCTTTCTATCTTGGTCCTTTCTCTACACTTGTTCTCTTTTCTTTTTGTTTTAAACTATGAATAGACATTTATTCTTTCTTTCCTGCAAACATGTTAGTGGACACATACCCGAAGGATTGCAAAAAATTTGGAACATGGGTGATGGTCCATAATTTATGTGAGTTTCATCTACGCTAATCAAAAGATGGTTCTAGGATAACTCTAGCATAGATTTTGTTTATCATGTTTTGTATTTGTTTACTATATTCATGCATGGTTCAAGGTAAAGGCAACTTGTAGCAAATGATCAGGTAAAACTTTGATACTTACAGTTCTTCTCTCTGAAGGATGAGCTGTGTCTTCTTTGCGCACAGTTATTGCCTACCTTGATTCATCTCTAATATGAGTTCATCTCTTGACTTACCCGTATTGAATTTGAGAGTTTCCTGCAGGGGTTAGTCCAACAAAGATAACCAATGTCTACACAAGTAGTTTTTTAGTTCAATGATTAAACCAGACTCCATGTCTAATTTGGCTAAAGCAGGCTATTTAACCTAAGCACCATGATTAATTTAAAAGCCCATGGAAGTATGATCAGTACTTCCAAACCAAAGCACACTATAGCAAACAAAGGAAGCATGGGAGCACATAGTGATTTACTCAAATAGAGATGAAAGCATGATCATGTACGGTGAGAATATTTTTTTATTTTTATGTAGAGATGCAAGTGATAAACATGTGTGTAAGGAACTAAACATGCTATGGATGTGATATGAGATGGGGTAGATGCATGGATTATTCAAAGCAAACATACAATGCAATGCAAGAAGATAACTACTCATTAAGTTTAAAGTCCATGAGCAAGACTATCCCACCTTTCTTGATCATATTTACCATGACTCACAATAGAATTTATGAGTAGTGCAGCATCTTTGTTCATCATACGTGATGTCATTGAATTCTTGTGATGAAGACCTTTTTTTCAATCTACACATGGTTAGAGTAATATATGTTTATACGAACCTGTGAGATGGCAGGGCTCCATTGTTGATGGATCATGAATGTTCAGGCGCCCTGGATTCTTTAATATCTCCCTTGTCTTGTTCTTGTGAAATATCACCAGAAGGTTAAACAATTGATTTTCTGCTTATTCCACAACTCAACAAACACGGGGGTAATCCTACTAAAGCTAGTGGTAAACTAGGTTAGCAGATATCAAGATCAATATCAAAATCTTTACGCCAATTGTTTCCCCGGCAACGGTGCCAAAAATGCTTGTTGACACCTCTTAATGTTATCTCTAGCTATGGCGCTAAAAATGCTTGTGGGCATAGCATCGCTACTAGAACATCAAGTTGTCATCCCCAACAATAACACTAAGAGGTGTGGTATTAAATTATGCCACCATTTAGAATATAGAAATAGTATTCGCAAGCGCACAGATCAAATACCATTGTAGCATTTTACCCGGGAGTATTCCAGGTATCGTTATTTATATTTTATCACTGGGAAACAATGGCTAAAGACATTGATAGTTCACCATCATGTATCTACTAACTAGTACACCAACTAGACCTAATCAGGAGTAAGAGGTAAATGATAAGAGTTATGCACAATATCACACACAGAGGAGAGTCATATAATATATGTATAGTCAAGCTAACTTGAGAGACCAACGGGAGAGTTCAAGATTCCTATGTACTTCTCTATTACTCGTGTTCTATTCTAGTTGACACTAGAATGTAACTAATGCATGGGTAAGTATAGCACACACAATAGCACTTCAGAGCAACAGTACCTTTTCAACTCTCGAATAGATGAGAAAGAAGTAGTTGGGGAAGGCTGCCAAAAGCTCTACGAAACACTAACTCCGACGTGGTGGAATACGAAGGCCACATAGAGCTGTCACCCGTATGGGCTACCACAACTAACCGTAAGAATTGGGCGCAACCTCAGGTAACCTATAGCCTGGACACCAAGTCTACACTATCGATTACTACTCTAGCCACATATAATAACTAGAGCTCCTAATACAGGCGGAGATCCTATGCTAAGATGCAATAACTACACTAACCATACAAATAAGGCATAGAAGTAAATAGAGAAGATAATTATACTAAAGCATAAGTCTTGCAAAGATAAGATACAGAGATATACCAGACCTCCAAGGCTCCACGACAAGATCCGGAATGAAGCCTCTCAACCCTAGCTCTCAAGTTGCTAAACTATTACATTGAAGAGTCTAGCCCTAATCTCCCTGGTGTGTTGATCTCCATGAGAGTATGATCCTCAAAGGGACGCCTCTCGAATGGATCCCAATGAATAATGAATTAGGGTTTTAGGGGATGCCTCTCCCAGGGGGGTCCTGCCCTCCTTTTATAGCCCTGGACGATGATCGTGAGCCATCGGATCAAACCGACATTGGCGGACGACTAAGATTGAAACGCTAAGGCGGTGGAGCCACTTGGGTGAAGCAGGCCCCGATTGGGCCAGAGCCCAGACCGGTCGGTCTGGGGTGGGACCGGCCGGCCCCCCTGGTGGCCGCTGGCCCTCCGCTTCGGCGTGGTGTTTTCTGGTCTCTTCTAGAATCTTCCTGCGTTGCCGTGGCGCCCGATTTCCCGTTCTATGTTCCGATAAGCTCCTAGGATTGCGTCTTTTCCAGTTTATACCTGCAGAAACAGTGAAACACCAAAACTCATGGAATTCTGTCAGTGCAAACCCTATACCTATTTTGGTGATCACAATTGCATCCTTTTCATGGCTAGTTGATGGTTGAATTTATACAATAACGACCGTCAACAGATATTGCTTCTTGGGAAGTGTAAAAGGAAAAACCCGTGCTGCAGCTGCTGCTGTGAGAGAGTGAGAGAGAGAGAGAGTAGAACACTCACCACAAGTTGAGAGAAGAGAGGAAGAAGGAGAAGCAAATCTGTCCAGATTTGGTGGCTGTGAACCGATCATCCTCACGCCGGTGATTGGAGGCTCAAACATGGTTGGATTGGCACCAAACTTGGTGAACTCGTTTCTTACTTTGAGTATTTAGATCTATCAAGTTGGTTTGAGGATTGGTTGAGTATAGCAACATATTTGAGAGGGGTTTTGTCAGTTTGGGTCACTGCAGTTTTAGGACAAAGCAATTTTGATAGATGATGTGTTTGGGTGGTCAAATGGTGTTCGATTGAGTTGATATTTGGTCAGTGGTTAGGCGACTCGTGGATCTACTTGCCTACCAAAATTTGTATACAGTGGAGCTGTAGTTTGTGAGATATGAACTGATTATCGAGGGGGACAGAATCTGTGTTTTCTCTGTTTGGCTGATTCCTCTTGTTTGAAGGCTGTGGTTGTAGCTAGTTACAACGTTTTGTAACTTGATGAATGTGTTGCTGCTGGTGCAATCCTCTAGATGCTCTTGAGAAGACTCCTTATACCCATTGTTGATTATAGTGGAAGTTTGGCTTGGAGTGGACCGGTTGGTCCCGTGGTTTTTACTTCTCACCTTGAGGAGGTTTTCCACATAAATCATTGTGTCTATTGTGCATGTGCTTATTAATTTTCACTGCTGATCTGATGGTAGATGTTCTCCTCATAATTCACTACAAGATGAGGGATTAATTGTGCATTAGTTTTGCCCTTTTATCCCAACACGATGTCCTCATCAGACAACGCTGAGGTACAAATGATTAAATGCTCAAACCGCTAACCACTCGTTACCAGCCCATGACAAAGGTCATGACAATTATTGCCCTCTGCCTTTCTTCATGGGCAATCGAATGCATTGACAAGCACCGTCGAGCATTCATCTCATGTGGTTCAGACACCGCCGTCAGTGGAGGTCGCTGCAGGGTCAGCTGGGGGAGACAGCGGGCAGGCCTCATGAGCTTGGGGGGCTAGGCGTCACCGATCTTCGGCGTGCCGGAGTGGCCCTCGATCGGGTGCATTGGGAATGGCTGCGTCGCGTTGATGACAATCGGACCTGGAGGCGGTATCTGCCAGCGACTAGGAACGTAACGTTAGGTACTAAGCAAATCTAGAAGACGTACATTGACACCTCCAAGGGTGAGATTCTTCTTCTGACTGGTCATGCACGAGCGTTGCCGGACTGCAGAACGAAGAGACATCGCCATGGACTGCAGGATTCATAAACTTGCATCATCTGTGATCAAGCGCCGGAGACGATGAATCATCTTTTATTTTACTTGGATGTGTATTCAGTAGAGGTCTGGGGTATATGGCTTTAGAAGTTGCACTTATATGACTTGGTGGTCGACCAAGAGGAAAAGGCTCTCACTACCTCAGATATTCAAATCAGCGTTAGTGCTAAACCCCCATCAGTGTCAGATTTTGAACCGGCATAGCCATAGCGGCACTGATGAGAGATGATCATCAGTGGCGGTTCTAGAACTGAACTGCCACTGATGTGGTTTTCAAAAATTATGATTTTAAATCAAAAATAACAAAAAAATAGAAAAAATATATTTTTTCACCTAGGGAGGGCCCCCTTAGCTAGCTGGCTGCCATTTCTATAAGTCACGTATTTTTTCACATCAGATCATATGCATGCGGCCGGCTAGATTTAAACCTGTAACCTTCCTCTCGCGCGCACCCTCCTCTACCACTGCACCATAATGTCACTTATGACTATAATTTGTTTTGGCCCTCCTCATATTATACGAAACTGAGTAAAAATTGAGTATTTGAGACCCTAAATGAATTCAAATGAAAAAATTGTCAACTATAAAGTTTTATAACTTTTTGAGATCTACAACTTTCATGTTGGTCATTTCTCCATTCAAGGTCATTTAAAAAAGTCAAATTTCAAATTTGAGAAAGTCAAACGTAATTTTCTTTGACAAGATGATTTCAAATTAAAAGGTTGTCAACTATAAAGTTTCATAACTTTTTGAGATCTACAATTTTTGGTTTAGCCATTTGTTCATCCAAGGTTATTTAAAAAAGCTTATTTCAAAATTTTAAATTTCAAATTTAAGACATTCAAACAAAGTTTTACATGAAAAAATAAATTCAAATGAAAAGATTGTCAACTACAAAGTTCTAAAAATTTCTAAGATCTACAACTTTTATTTTGGCCATCTTTTCATGCGACTTTGTTTTATTAGCTCGAAATTTGAATTTAAAAAAATTAACTACTTCAAACAACATTTTAAAAGTGTAAATAATTTTAGCCGGAAATGTCTTGAATAACAAAGTTGTGCAACTTATCAAGATCTAGAACTTTTATTTTGGTTATTTCTTCATCTGATAAAGTAATGGTGATATTGTTCACAAATCTTACATATCTCTCATGTACTTTTCTAAAGTATAAGAGAGATATAAAATTTATGAACGACGTTACTATCACTTTGTCGGATAAAAAAATAATCAAAATAAAAAGTTATAGATCTTAATGAGTTCTACAATGTTCATTTTGGTCATCTTTCCATCAAAGTCCAACAATTTTTTGTGCTTTACTTTTAGTATTCAGCATCTAGCGAGATCACATCGATGGCGGTTTGTGGCTAAAACCGCCACTAATGGCCCCTCAGATCATGGCGGTGCCATCGGTGGCGTTTGTGGCTAAAACGCCACTGATGGCCCCGTATCAATGTCGGTTCTTGGCTAGAGCCGGCAGTAATGTTTGAACTCCTCATTAGTGCTGATTTTATCCACAAACCGGCAGTGATATAGACCTTCAGTGCCGGTTTTATTCACAAACCAATAGTGATGCGTACAACCGGCACTGAAGAGATATCAGTGCTGGTTCTTCTAAAACCGACATAAATGTTGCCAGCACTGAATATCCATTCTGTAGTAGTGGCTGCATGCGACGATGGCTTCGAAGTAGAAAACTACCCCTCTCTGTCCCAAAATAATGCTATTTTTAAGTTTTAGATACCGTGTTTAACCATTCATCTTATTTAAAATTTTTATAGAGTAAAATGCATGAATAGTCTATTAACTTGTAACGCTGTGTCGATTTGGTCCATCGGGTTTGAAAATGCATTTTTGGGTCCATAACCTTGATTTGTGGTGCATCAATAGTCCGGATGACGTCATCAAAGTTTAAAAATGCATTTTTAGGTCCATAACCTTGATTTGTGGTGCATCAATAGTCCAGATGATGTCATCAAAGTTTTTTATCGCTCAGAAGTCGCGCCGTGGCAGGCGAGGCGGCGAGGAGCTCACGGGCGGCGCATGTGATGCTGTTGGGACGCGGTATATTCACAAAAAGGCCCCGGATAGGTCCTCCTCTCGCTCGTTCTCCTCTGTCTCTCTCTCTCTTGAATGTCCTCCGCGGCGGTCCGGGCGAGGTGCTGGCCGTCGGCGCCGTGGCGCAGCTGCACTGTCTCCCTGGCAGCCGACGACACCGCCGGGCGGGGCGAGGGGCCACGTCCCCAGCGGCTTCGACCCGCAGTAATCATCGCAGTCCAGCCCAAAGCAAGATTTTCGGGCGAAGCTGGTGAGCGGGAGCTCAACACGCGTCAGAATGAGACCAGACTCATCGTCGGCGGTGCTCCCATCTCGCCATCGCAGCGTCGTCTGTCGCCCCAGCGCACCAGCACCATCAGCGGCGGAGGGCGGGAAAGACCCGGCGGCGCCGGCTGGGAGCTTCCCTTGCGCTGGCGTGCGCTGCCGCCGAAGATCATGGTGGTGGTGGAGCGGAGGCAAACCACGACGCGGCGACGTTCCGGAGCGGTTCGAGGAGGCGCCAACTACTATGCGTCGCTGCTCGACGCTGAAGCGCCGGCGGGCGCGCAGCGAACCGGGATGGAGGTGCGAGCGGCCGGGTGCAAGGGGCGAGGAGGATGGAGGCCGCCGGGATGGTGCGCGTCGGGCTTAGCTACGCGGGGATAATGGAGGCGTGGAAGCTGCTGCAGAGCTGCGGGTGGGGCGGCGCCGGCGCCGGCGGGGACTACGCATACCAGGTGGCCCACGACGCCCATGGCGAGGCCTTTTTCTTCTGCTGGCACCGCAAGCCGCTCTACTCCGTCTCACGTAGAAGCCGGGCGGCGTGCCGGCTCACCTAGCTAAGCTAAGCTAGCCGATGATCACAGGTGCTGCACCGCATGCATGAACGCACGCGTGTCTACTACTCTACTGCATGATTCAGGGGTTTTTTTTTGCGAAAAGACCGCCTCCAAGCGCAGGCACATGTGCCGCGCGACTTGTCTGGGCCACCTCGGCTGCCACGGCGCGACTTCTGAGCGACAAAAAACTTTGATGACGTCATCTGGACTATTGATGCACCACAAATCAAGGTTATGGACCCAAAAATACATTTTTAAACTTTGATAACGTCATCTGGACTGTTGATGCACGACAAATCAAGGTTATGGATCCAAAAATGCATTTTCAAACCTAATGGACCAAATCGACACACGTTACAAGTTAATGGACTATTCATGCATTTTACTCATTTTTATATAAATATCATCTGTCTTGTTACGAATTATACTGCCATTAGAGATACTTGTGTTTAAAAGTAAAAAACAATGTATTTTTTTAGACGGAGGGAGTAATCCCCAAGCAAGTTCAACGAGGCTTCAATTCGCTTACTCTTCTTCCTGAACAGCTGGATGCTAGGGAAGGAGAGAAATTATGCTACAACGAACTTTTCAACACTGTTGCAGTTTCCTGTGCAGTTGGCAGCTCGAATTGAGGACGACGAAGCTAACGGATGATGCCTGGCAGCAGTGTTTAGCTAGCCTTTTTAGTTGGAAATTTAACTCTGGTAATTAGAACCATGTGTACTACCGCGTTACGTTGTACTAAAAACTTCTTCTTCTATACTTAATAATAAAAAACGTGCTACGACATGGTCGCGAGAAAAAAAGGCCATGGCAATTAGTCTTTTCTTTCCCTTTCCAAAGAAAGGACAACAGTACAGTTGAATACCGTCAATTTCCTTTCGTTGGTAATTTCCTTAATTGCGTTGGTAACTGGAATACACTGGTCAATGGCTTGCAACGTATTGCGGTGGACTGAACTTGTTTTTCAAAATCGGCTGCTAGGACCGCGAGGCTTGCCCAAAGGATCGAAGAACCGCGTCTACATAGGGTTCAGAAAAAATGGCAGCAACATCGTCGAGGAAGGTTCTGAGCTTTAATTTGCCTCCATGACTTGAGCACGCGGTAAGGGTTTAGTGTTTATTGACCGGGAAAAAAAAAGCACGTGGTAAGGGTTTAGTGTTTATTGACCGGGAAAAAAAAAGCACGCGGTAACGGGGTCTAGCTAGCATACGTACTCTCCTTGTTGTGTCGCAATCTCCAGGATATGTCTCTGCTGGGTCTAGCTCACACAGTTCCCTTAGAGAGAGAGTCCCCTTGTCGTACATCCTTTGGTCAGCAGTCAGCACACTGTCTGATGCAATTGTGTGTTCGGGAAGGCTAATAAGAAAAGCAATAGCGGAAATTGACAGATGAGACGTAGGCAGAAAATTTCTTAACGACTGCAGTGAAATGTAAGCATCAATAGACTTTAAATATCTGAAAAATTCTAAACTCTCTTTTGTTCCGTTTCTCTCTCTATATAGACAAGACAATTATACATCTTCTTTGTTCTTTTCCCACTCTTTGACAAATGTTATCTTGTTACTCACTTCTCACGTAACTTTTAGTATGTGCTCCCTCCATCTCAAATTATAAGACATTTCAAGAATTTTGAAGAGTTATTTTTTAAAAAAATTTAACCAAATTTATCTAATAAAATAATAACATTTATGACACCAACTAAATATCATTAGATTCTTTATTAGTTATATTTTCATCTATTTGATGTTATAAATCTTTATATTTTTTCTATAATTTTGGTCAAACTTAAAACAGTTTGACTTTCCTTGATTCTTGGAATGCCTTGTAATTTGAGATGGAGGGAGTACTAAAACATGCATATGAATATGATGACCTATTTATCTTTAATATACTCTTATTTCATAGAGATTGTTTTGTGTCCAGCTATCTATATTGTTCCTATTTCCCTTGATTATCATACACAAGGCACTTCTTTATTTTGGGCGTCTTTATTCAAACAAAGAAACAGAAAAAGTAAAATTAATAGTACATGAAATAATAAAATCAGTGATACTTGGCCCCCTATAAACGACATAGTTCATTTAGGCCTCATCTAGTGGAGTTCGTTTTGGCCAACTTATTCAGCTCCTTCTATTGTAGCTACACTAGTAAGAAACCGTGTTTATTATCTCTTTTCATAAAGCCTTTAAAGCCATTTTTTTGGGGCTTTACGTACGAATTCCGATTCCATACATTGCAACAACATAAGTTAAGCTAGAGCCGAACTAATATAAGCCATTCGAAACAGTCCCTTATTGAAAAAAAAATAACAGAGTTCATCATTGGGTGTTTTTTAAACAAATTATTGGATGTGTGAATTGTGATGCCGCAACAAACTTTCCCTTTGTTCATATTGTGGCGTGAAACATAAGAAAAACAAAGCACATCTAAAAATAACATTAGAAAAGTGGATATAACATAATGATGTGCACAAAGGCCAGCCAACACCTGTTTAGATTCAGGAGCTAAAGTTTTGACCGTATCACACTGGATGTTAAGATGCTAACTAGGAGAACTAAACATGAGCTAATTATAAAACTAATTGCATAGAAGTAGAGTAATTTATTATTTTCTCAAAAAAAGGAGTAGATGACTCTATTAACCTAACTAATGTATTAGCAAATGTTTACTTTATCAAATAATAAACTAATTAAATTTTATAGATTCATCTTGTAAATTAGCCTCAAGATTCAATGTATGTAACAGGATAAACTTTTGTCTAAGGAATCAAACACGCACGTGTGCATCTGTGCAGACCCCTTTTTATTATTTTAATAAAAGCATTGGCGTGCAGACGACTTGGCATCGTACCAACCGAAGACGACGACTACGGCCTCATGTGAGTTTTTTTTAGACGGTTCCTATAGCACTTCGTTTTTATTTGGTAAATATTGTCCAATCGTGGTCCAACTAGGTTCAAAAGATTCGTCTCGTGATTTACAACAAAACTATGTAATTATTTATTTTTTTATTTATATTTAATACTCTTTATATGCGACAACAAATTTGTGAGAGGAGAGAGATTGTAAAGTCCTGTAGCACTTCGTTTGTTTGTAGTAAATATTGTCCAATCGTGGCCCAACTAGGCTCAAAAGATTCGTCTCGTGATTTACAACAAAACTATGTAATTAGTTAATTTTTTATTTATATTTAATACTCTTTACATGCGGGTACAAATTGATGTGATGGAGAGAGAGTGAAAAAACTTGGAAGTTGGAGGGTAATCTAAACAAGGCCTACGACCATGTGGTCTTCCCATTCCCATAAATCAATCAAGACAATAAAGCGGGAAGACCATTAATTGCCAATTCTGATTTAAATATTACCTTCATCTTGTAGTTTTGTGTACTAATACGACTCGTTTGTTTGTCTAAGTACTTCCTTCCTTTCTTTTCTTTTCTTCCTCAAGATTCAGAAGTAAAGAACTCTTAGCTTTACTGCTGGAAATGAGGCTGCTGCTCGATCTGCTGTTGTATGCTATGGTTGTCTTCACTTTCACTGTGATTCCATCTGAGCAAGTTTCTGGTGGTGTCGTCGTAACAAGCCATGGTAGCAGCAACACTCCTCGTCCCGGTTGCCCTAGAAGCTGTGGCAACCTCACCTTCGACTACCCATTCGGCATCGGCTCCAATTGTTTCAGGTCTCCCGAGTTCAGTCTCACCTGCGACAACACCATGCAACCCCCGAGGCTCTATCTTCGCGACGGTACCACGGAGGTCGTTGATAATATTGATGCCAGAACTGATAATTTTTTCTGGATCAGCCTGTCCCATGCCATGCCCATGATACACGGTGTCAGCACCTACAACATGCCATGGAAAGCTGCTGCAAGAGGTTTCATTTTGCGCTACGCCAGGCTAAACATCACAGGCTGTGACTTCGATATATACAGAATCGACCAAGGTACAAATGCGTACGTGAGGCTCTCTACAGTTACCTGTCCTGCTGATGCAGAGATCACGGACGAGGTGGCCAGGC
Source organism: Chrysopogon serrulatus (assembly GCA_015844335.1). Lineage (NCBI taxonomy): Eukaryota > Viridiplantae > Streptophyta > Magnoliopsida > Poales > Poaceae > Chrysopogon > Chrysopogon serrulatus. The sequence continues at coordinate 105,217 of JADLZL010002942.1, read as the reverse complement.
AGAACTGCGATGGAACCGGATGTTACTCCATCTGGTTGACTGGTGTTGAAGCCTTCCAGCTAGAGTTTGTCCTCCACAACCACAGCAGAGGTGCACTTGGCACGCACACCAACCGAAGGCGAAGCTCCCTATGGGACAGCATCAACGTAACTTCAGTCTATGCTTATATCCGCTGGAGTATTGTGGATCAGCCGACTTGTGCCAGCGCCATGGATGACAGGGCAAATTATGCCTGTGTAAGTAACCATAGCGTGTGCTCTGATGGCTATGGGGCACAGGATTTGGGATATACCTGCAGTTGCGATGGTGGTTATTGGGGGAATCCATATATACCCAATGGCTGCTCACGTGATAAAGGTAATCCCTACAATCAATAAATTAAAGGTTTTTATTTCTACTACTGGATTTAATATTTTCTTAATTTGACCACTGTATAGAGGGTTTAGGTCCACATTTCAGTTAGATAGCCCATGGTAAAAAGGAGATAGAAATCTGAAATGCCAGTGCTAAAGACCAAAAAAACTAAAAATATGATGTTTTGAGATAGGTATAGGCATATGGATCTCTAGATTGCATTTATGCGAATAACATGCATATATGTAGAGTGGCCATAAAACTCGACCGAGGCGATTAAGACTGCTGCCGCAACTTTCAAATTAAGAAGAAAGTGTCTTCTCACCCGGCGAGAAAACCCCCCAACCCTCGTTCTGCACCCATACACGGTGGCTACCGTTGCCCAAGTGAGAATTGGGCCGGGCCCCCAGTGCTTTGAGTGGAACGGACGAAGGGATTTTTTTAACCCGGCCTAAAATTCGCTCCTATTGGTATTCGAACTCAGGACCTAGGAGGTGTTGCCGGAGTGACTAGACCAACTGATCTAGCACCCTTTGGCTATGTAGAGTGGCCATGAAAGGTACTCTCTTTCATGGTCAATCTCTTTATGCAGCTGAATGTTTGCCTCATCATTAAATGCTACTAGCCGACAAACCGACATGTAGGACATGTGCATATACACATAGGTAAAAGAATATTAATAAGAAAAACTTTAATAAAGCTTATGTACTTCCTCAGTTAGGTTGTGAGCAAGCTTTTCTTTTTTACTTTTGTATAAGCCAGTAGAATGTATCAAACATATTTGCTTCCTAAAAAAACAGGGACAATCCATTATAATTTATAATGTACTTTAGTTTTGCTGTCTACTTCCTCAGCCATGATGTCTGTGAGCACCATATATATTAGTTGTATTGCATCACCACGGTTGCTCAAATGCCTAACCTTTCTAAAGAACTTGAATATTTTCCAAATATATTGGTGACTTCTGAATTTCTTTTGCCAAAACTAGGATATAATCCAAAAGAACAAAAGGTGAACTGCCAGCGATCATGCGGTAAAATCAATGTCCAGTTCCCTTTTGGCTTAGAAGAAGGTTGTTCTGCAAGAAAGCTATTTCAGCTCAACTGCACAAATACATTGTCTTCCAGTCTCCAGATCGATGATGACCATCAGGTGACATATATACATATCAATGAGGGGCTTGTGGGCATTAAGTACACCTCAGTTTTCGACCAGGAGATGTTTAGGGTGTACGTATCTAAGGAACCTGGCCTGTACATTAGTTCTGGGGAATCGTCCTCTGTGCAATGGGCTGTTGCCAATCTGACATGCCAGGAGGCAATGCAGAACAAATCGGGATATGCATGTGTAAGCATCAGTAGCACATGTTTGGGTGTCAACTCAACAGATGGTTACATTGGTTATCGATGCCAATGTCTGCAGGGATTTCAGGGGAATCCATACATACACAATGGCTGCCAAGGTCTACCTACCTCCTCTTTGCCTTACCTTTTTTGAATTCCTACCATTTTGGTTCAAAAGTGATTGCATTCTAGAGACTACACACATGACACAAGCACGCATTGCACATGCATTTCATGCTTTTGAGATCCTAACCATATTGGTTCAACAAGGGATTGCATTTTGGAGAGTATACTTGTAGCTAAAACAGCAGTAAGTCATTTCTTTGTCTATTAATTGTCGTAAGCAGTGGCGGATGCAGAATAGAATTGAAGGGGGGGGGCTGATCTCTTCTTCTTCCTTAATTTCTCTATTTTTCTTCCTCTATTTCTTCATTTTTCTTATTTTTTTCACCTCTTCTCCTCCCTCATTTCCATTGTTGTACCAGCTGTAGGGGGGGCTGGAGCCCCCCAGCCCCCCCTTAAGATCCGCCACTGGTCGTAAGGAACCTCTTTGTACTCTGTTCATTCTAATATATATAATCAGATGGGGCAACCCCTCCTGTCAAACCATAAAAAAAAAAACAACTAAAACAACAGGGAGTAGTAGAGATATCCCCAGTTCAGTTTCAGTTCTCAACAGCAGATCAGTTTCAGTTCTCAACAACAGATCTGTATGTTTTCAATCTAGGGAAATTTATGCTCTAAAGCTGTAGCGCAGATATTTCCTAGTTTTTTATTATTCGGTTGGAAACTGTTGCTTATGCTGCACAAATCAACGTTGCTTATGCTGCATAAATCAACCAATTCTGACATCCATACCTGGAAAATCTATAACCCTTCTCAAGATAGTGTAATCAACACTCTCTGATCGCATACCAGAACTTTGATTATGTTAGGCTCTCTACTGTCTACTAGAAAGCAGAATCCTCTCTGTATTCTAATTTTTGGCAGAGAACAACATAGTCTGGAAACCAAACAAGCTACACATATAGCAGACAAAAGGCAACAGACTAGTGACCCAAACTTTAAATATTTACAGCTGATTAATGTATTTGCCACTTTATATATGGTGTTCTTTTTTTTTTTTATAAACTTTATGTTGTTCTCATCTTCTTGTGTTGCTAGCTTTCTCAATAATTAGGATTTGTCTCAGCATTTTGAAGACATAACTCTGACAAAACTGAAATTCACTCTGGATTACATTTTAGAACAAAACTTTCTACAAAGCACATTCTTGTATAAAGATGATCCATGTGTTCCAACACGTGGGATCTTCAATAACCTTCATTTTTCCAGGAAGAAATCCAACAGTCAGGTTTTTCCAGTTTGCAAACTAAACTCAGTTGGACAAGAAAATTCCAACTTTCTTCTACTCTAAAATTGGCATTTGCAGCTTTTCTAATTAACAGAGCAAGTATGAAGTATCTCTACTTTGTAAATTTCACTCTCATCCTTATTAGGATATGGCTGCAGATATTGATGAGTGTGCCCAACCAGGAAAATGTAGAGGAGTATGCCAAAATACTCCAGGAGGATACAATTGCACCAGTTGCCCTGACAAAACACAATATGATACCATGATGATGCAGTGCACTCCAATAAAAAGGCAAAATCTTCTATTAGGTGAGCTTTATACAATAGTAGTTTAACAATTAATTTGGAGAAGATAAAGCAGAATCAGACTAAGGAGCATAAATATCGCAGGTATTGTGATTGGGATTAGCAGTGGCATCGGAATTTTACTTCTCAGCTTAAGTGCAACAATGCTTCTTCTCAAATGGAAAAGGGACATCCAAAAGCAACAACGAAAAAAATACTTTCAGAAAAATAAAGGCCTCCTGTTGGAACAACTGATATCATCCGATGAAAATGCAAGTGAAAAAACAAAGATTTTCACTTTGGAAGACCTAGAAAAGGCAACAAACAATTTTGATCCTACACGAATCCTTGGCCGTGGAGGCCATGGCATGGTGTATAAGGGTATCTTATCTGATCAACGTGTGGTGGCAATAAAAAGGTCTAAGGACATTGAGGAAGGTGAGATCAGTCAATTCATTAATGAGGTAGCAATTCTCTCTCAGATAAATCATCGAAATATAGTCAAGCTTTTTGGGTGTTGTCTTGAAACTGAGGTCCCACTGTTGGTCTATGACTTCATTTCAAATGGTTCGTTATTTGACATTCTACATTCTAGTTCAAGTAGTGGTTTCTCTTTGTCATGGGATGATTGCTTAAGAATCGCCGCAGAAGCTGCGGGAGCTCTCTATTATCTCCACTCAGCAGCTTCAGTATCTGTCTTCCATCGAGATGTGAAGTCCTCTAATATACTGCTAGATTCAAATCACTGCAAAAGTTTCAGACTTTGGTGCTTCTAGAGTGGTTCCTATTGATCAAACTCATGTTGTTACAAATGTCCAAGGTACATTTGGGTACTTAGACCCAGAGTATTACCATACCGGGCAGCTAAATGAAAAGAGTGATGTATATAGTTTCGGCGTTGTACTTGTGGAACTACTTATGAGAAGGGAGCCTATATTTACCAGCGAGACAGGGTCAAAGCTGAACTTGTCTAATTACTTTCTTTGGGAACTAAAGGCAAGGCCAATAAAAGAGATAGTGGCTACTCAGGTTTGCGAGGAAGCAACCGAGGAAGAGATTAGCAGCGTTGCTTCTCTTGCAGAGATGTGTTTGAGACTCAACAGTGGAGAGAGACCTACTATGAAGCAAGTCGAGATGAATTTGCAGCTCTTGAGAACAAAAAGGTCAAGCTCAAGCCATGTCGTCCAAGATAATGCTGAAGAGCAACCATTGCTTTGTACAAGAGCTGAATCTGGATATGAGACCTTTTCTATTAGTTTGGTTGGAAGTTCTAATTCAGAGTCTCAATGCAGCCAAGGGTTCAATAGCTTGGAGCAGGATTTTGAATCATGTCTTGGGGTGCCACGCTAAGGGCCTCTTTGGGGTGTCAGAATTACACTAGAACATGAAGAGGAAAAGAAGCTTTTATGAGGTGGATATTTATTTTCCTGCAAGTCCTACCAAAGTACTGTGTCATAACCAGGCATGAGCCTGAATATCCTAATGTGACCCATCTGCCTATCCGCAGAAGATGATGGACTGTCTACTCAATTACTCTCTTGTTTTCTACATTACCATAGAGAAGTATGTTGTATACTTATTTGCCTACAAATTGGATTTACTCTTATCTATTGTTTGTACCTGGATTCTCTTATCTATTGTTTGTACTTGGATCCTTGTGGTCCATACAATGGATGTACATGTTTAAATTTGTGTATCATCTTGGATTATTGAGTTACTTATGTATAATGTATTTAGGTAAAAAAAAGTTCATAGAACAGAATCTTCTCTGATTTTCAGATTCGATCGTCGTGAAACAGTGTCACTTGGAAAATTGACAGCTTGCAGGCATCGTTACTAGATTTCTGTAGCCCATGAAATGTTCCCCAAGCTGGAGACTACAGACTATACATGTTTATGATATTATTAGTTTGATGTCGTCATCACCGTTCTTCTAAGATATGTTATCACCCTTCACCCATGAAGCATGATGCACATATGTAAGTGTAACTCATCAGGGAAAGGACCATACCTATATCCAAGCCATGAACATGAAGAGAAGGAAAAGCGCACACCCAAGGGCCATGGCCACATTACACCATACAGATGCAGATTAGCAGATGGAACCCGTGGAGGATGGTGGTGTACTGGTGTTCAGTCACCTTCCCCGCATGAATGAATAGTTGATCCGCAATTTGGCCACCAGAGAGCAATAAACCAACAAATACTCTATTATTCGTTCTGAGGAAACGACGCACTCTCGAAGACGACCTACCGACGAAAATGGGAAGAAGCCCAGCAGGGGACAGCAGCCTGCACTGTGCCGGCGGCAGTCGTGGAGAGGCAGAGGCTGCGTCGGCCCGCATCCGCCGCGTTGCGCTCGGATACAGCAACGAATGAGCGCAGGAGGAACGAGCGGAAACGCTGCGGCGGAGCGGTGACTGGGAGCTGAGCAGCGACGATGGCGCCGGGAAGGTGAACCTCTGGTTATAGGGCAACCGACATTATTGGGGCTGGAGGCCTGGATCAAGGGCCGTGGAATGGAACACATCGGCCAGGGTCCTTTTTTTATTACAAAACTGAGAGATACTTTACCTTCGTAGCATGATTTTTCTCTTAACTCAAAAACTGAATATATCTTAAATGAACTCTTAAACCCATTTAAATTACCTGACACTCGATTAGAAGTGGTTTAATTTCAAGTCAGTCTCACTTTCCTTAAAGATCTTGTAAATAGGTGAAAAGGTGTTTAACTCGTGTAGGGGCTCTGGACTTTCGCGGGGACCAGTACGGTGGAGGCAAGGGTGTCCCACATGAAAAGGGAAGGACTTTCACGGGGACCAGTACGGTGGAGGTAAGGGTATCCCACATGAAAAGGGAAGAGAGCGAGTGTTACAAAAGTGAATCGCAATAAATTTAGGTGGTGTTTTGATAATGAGATAGAAAAATCATTTGTCACCCTTGAAAAACAAGATTGTATTTTAGCTATTTATTCTTCGCATCTCATTTAATCCTATTCATTCGTCTATTTTCTTTTTCCTATCACATCTCTCATATCCTAGTATCCAAACGCCTTAGGACTTCATGCATCATCGTTTTCAAATGCAACCGCCCAGTATGGCAAGTGGCCTATGGCATTTGTGGTTTCTACGCGAACAATCTCGATGTAGTTTTACTATTTTTTTAATGAAACATGAAGTTTTCATATTTTTTCGTTTAATATGTTCACAGCTTTTCAGGTGTAGATCAACATCTTTTGCATTTCCTGAGATATATACAGTCGTAATGAATAATAATAGTGTATATATATATAATTACGAGTAAGTAATTACAGCAAGAATCAAATAACATCAATTTAGTATCACAAAAATTCTGGACGAACAGAGTCCGATGGTGGAAGAAGGAAGGAAAAATGACCCGCCATGGACGATGAAGGAAATGATCCGCCCGCAACGAACGCCTGCGGTGCTGCCCCTCATCAACTCGGTCAATCAGCAACCGCCCGCCCGATTGCGCCGCCGCATCTCGCCGCCGATCGCCCCTCAACGCTGCATGTCTATCTGCATGCACCTATGTAGCTCCGATCCTCCCCAAGCGGCTATAAATGCAGCATGGGAGGCACGACTGAAAGGCAGCCCATGCCGCCGCAGGGAAGGCGAGCGAGCATGGCGCTCACCACGTAGCTCGATCGATCGAGGTGCGGTCTGCGCCCCGACGACGACGACAACGGAGACGACGAAGTCGCCGCCGCCGTCCACGTCCACCGGCGAGGACAGCCTAGGGAGGACACGGCGCCGCCCTTCCTCCGTCCCGGGAGGGTGGCAAGGCCGGGACAGCCATTGCTCATCTCGCGCGCGCGACACGACGACGACGACTCCACCACGCCCATGGGTCCCGACGAACGGAGCTCCGTGGCGCCCGCCCTTCGCCGGCCGCCAATGCTTGTTCCTGATTGCTCTAAGACTCTTGCCGCTCGCGGAAGAACGGATGAGAGCTCCCACCTCATGCTTTTCCTTCTTTGCTTCTCCTAACCCCTCCCGTCCAATCCAACTCTTCTATCTAGTCTAGAAAAATGATACGTGTGTCGAGTTAGGTATTATCTGTTGTTTTTCTTTATGATCTTTATTACAGAAATAAAGGGACATTATAACATTTTGAATCTTGTCACTTGTCAGTGCAATGGTTTAACTTACACCTCTGAAACAATAGTTTAACTTACACCACTGAAACAACAGTGTCATCTGAAATGAGCTTACTTCATCTGTTTATCTACAAACAAGTACATAAGTATGAACAAGGAACATGTCTATATATGTAATGTTTACACATTGCACATTAGTCGTGAAATTGTCCATGCTCGTGCAGAATGAACAAAGATAGGCAAACCGTTCTGCCCAGAATAAATTCACCTACTCCAAAAACATCGATCTTGTTCTTGTCCCATAACCTGTAGGGACCTTCAGTTCATCAACAGATCACAGATGTGATCATCACTTCACTACTTTCCCTCAGCTGAGCTTCTTTCAGAATGCAGATGGCAGTGCTTGTTTTAGATGCCACCAATCCTGCTCCTCAAAAAGGAAAAGAAAGCCGTCCTCTGGTTTTGGAGATCATAGCTGAGATCGTTTCAAGTAAACCATCACTGCTGCGCCACTCAGAGCGACTACACCGGCCATTAACCAAACATTAACCAGCGATATCCCACTGCTGCGGGCAGGTGGTGCCAGCTCTTGTGTCGGTTTTGTTACTTCAGTGTTCAAGGTGGGATCTTCGATGTGCAACTTCAGCAACTGACGGTGAACATTTGTTTTCGTCAGGTGGATTGAGCAAAGTAAATTGTAGCCCTACATCGTGCAGTTGAATAGATAATCTTTTTTTCGAAAGGACGGCAAAAGCTTTGCCGCAATTTCTATTAAACGAATAAAGAAAAAAGAAGGCAAGTGCCCCGCCCAGTTTTTGAAGTGGAAACTGGGCGAAAACCACACATACAATTATGGAGGGTACCTTACTCCATCTGCAAACCTAGGTACCAAATTAACTTAACTCGCGCCGCAAAAAGCGCCAACTCAACTCTACTCAACTCCACGCTTGGTCGGACTAGGACATCGACACAAGCCACTAACCACTAGGACTCGGTCGGATTGGGTCGTCGACACGAGCCTCCACTATAAACCACTAGGAGCTCCACAACTGAGGCAGAAAGCAACCAAAGACTAGCAAAACAACTAAAAAACTAAGCAACTAAAAACAAGCTAAGCTACTCCACCACTGGCACCAACCACGAACACGTTGGCGAAAACGACGAACTAGCACTGCCCAAGACATCCCAACCGAGTCGAATTCCACAACGACGCCTTCAAGAAGGTTACGACGCCCAAGCGCCGCCGCCGTACGTCCATGGCAGGACTAGGTTCTCACCCATGGAGTGTGGTGGGGACACGACGCCCTCAACAGGGGAACGACACCCACAAGTGTCGCCGTCGCCAGGCCTTCGCCCAAAGAAAGGCATCGCTGCCGGCCATCTAGAAGAAGCCTCACCGGGTCGACGCGCCCGGCCACGCAAGCAGCCGCAAAAGCTGCGCCCGGCACCCGCCATACAACCTGCCGAACACCAGCCTCCCGCCACCGTGTATGTCCACCAACCGCCCGCCGAAGCCGTAGCCGCCGCCGACCACCGCTGCCGGCCGAGCTCCCGTCGCAGCACCGTCACTCCCTCGAAGGGGTACCGGATCTGGAGCATAGCCCCGGACCAGCACCCCCGTGGACGCCATGGCCTCCGTCTTCATAACGACCGCCTCACGGCGGCGGTTGGAGGCATGGGGAGGGACGGCATAGACGAAGACCGCCCCCAACGCCCGGCCAACCCGGCCCTTTGCCACGAAACGGCCACCATCAAGAGGAGGCGGTGGACAAGCGAGGGAGAGGGGAGCCCCTCCGCCGCCCCCCCACACCCGAAAGGGCAGCAGCCCCGTGACGCCCTGCCGGCGCTCCCCACCAGAGAGAAGCAGCTACCACCGTGCTCGGCACAGTCAGCAGCACCGCCACCATAGACCTGCCAAAAACCACAGCCGGCCGCACCACCATGGCGCCGCCGAAGAGCTGCTCTTCCACCACCAAGCACCCCCCTGGCCCTCACCCCACAGCCAGCCACCCACCAGCAGCCAGGCAGCACCGGGAGGGGAGGACCCACCACCAGATCCACCTCAGGGACCCCGGAACCGCCGCACTAGCTGCTCCCGGTGAGGCCGAACCACCGCTGCACCGTACCGCCCCCACCTCCACCCACCCGGCCCGTCCCCCGCGGATCCAGGGCCGCTGGTGCCTGCGTCAGCCAAAGGCCGACGAACACCCAGTGCCGCCGCCCGGGTCCCGAGCCCAAAACCCTAGCAGCCAGCCCAAGTTGCGCCGGGCGGCACCACCACGCCGCGAATCCGTCGGTGGGAGTCCAGATCCACCCAAGGGAAGGCCGGATCCGGGCCACTAGACGTCGCCACGACGAGCCCGACGGCAGCGCAGGGCCAACTCCGGGCATGGGAGGTGCGGGGAGATGGACGAGGGGGAGCACTTACTGAAAAACGCCCGGCCGCCGCCGTCCTTGCCCTCCACCGGAGCCCCGGTGGCGAGCTCGGGCAGCGGCCAAGCAGAGAAGGGCAGGGGAAGAGCTTGAGGATGGGGGCGATGGCGCCGCCGCCCGTGTCGCCCTCGGGGGAGAGAGCGACGCGGGGGCCGAACCTTAGTTGAATAGATAATCACAGCGCAAGAATAAGAGTTACCTTCAACCCAGATGATTTGGCATGCAGCACTGCACCAGCAAGATCGGCATCTGTTGTCAGCAGGACTCGGTCACCTTCATCATCTTCATACTACATAGAACAAGATCAAGTTAGCTGGTGCAGGCAAATACAAACCAAGTATAATGAACATGAACACAAGGGAAACTTTGGCTTTTGCTATCAGATACTGGGCACCTAATCTATATACCCTATTGGACCTTCGGAATGTTTAGAAGTTAAATGCTCTGTATGCCTACTAAATCATAGGACCATTTTGATACTGAAGTACTCGATCATTTGATCCTTGGTCTTACCAAGATTTGCACAGCTTCTTTTTCATCGGGAATACTTAATCTTTGTCTTACAGAAGACACAAGCTCGTCCAAGCTCTCTGATCCTGCAGTAGCGAATTGAAAAATTAACAATCAGTTATATTTGATGATGCAACCATATCTTACATCTGCAGGTAAACTATGGAACAAGTAAATACCACAAGTGAATCTGTGCACACGGCCTTTTCGATCTTGAAGCTTAAAGGAAAATGAATTGCCAACCACAGGGGGATAAACACTACTCTTTCCATCTCCAGCCTCCGACTGCAGGAGTAAGGATACCTCGCTGAACAATACAAGGATAGCTGTATTATAGCCTCATAGGAAAACAGAAGATGAAAAATAATCCTCAAAAGACCCATCAACAAACCTACGGCTATCGAATTCCTCGTCTGGAGGCTCCAATGCAAGAACAGAGTCCCAGAACCTCTGCATTACCGAGTTTGCAACATCATTCACATTTCCATTCCCTCCTTAAACCTACAAGTACAGAATTAGATAGACAAATTCATGTAAGAAACAGAAGAGAGGTGAAGAAAGGAGTATAGAGTTAGGGATTGCCAATTGAATAGTTGCATGGGTAAGCCGCAGAAGTTTCAGCATGTGCAGCTTTGCAGAATCCAACCTATTTGGAGGTATCACTTCTATGAACACTGTAATAGTTCTTTCCTCAGTTTGGCTTTGCCTAACTTCATGTGCATTTGTCTAACCTTGGACAACGGAAGAATGTGAAAAAATTATTGGTACAAGAGAAGGAGAGGTTGTTTAATCTTCTCAAAGGAATACCATTCCTGAATCCGTTTCCCAGTCACTCTAACTTCATTCTCTGCGAGTTCCCATCAGGAAAGGATGCAAGAAAATAGGTTTGTTTTCTTTATTGTTGCATATCTACATTTCCATTGTTCCTTTGAGATATCAGTCACATGTATTGTGATTTAAGGTCAGAAAATATTAGTACTTCTTTCTTTTTGCAAATGAATATCTCTGTTCACATTTTCTGGAAAAATGCAGGAATGTTTGCAAGAGTATGCAATTTGCAACAAAAATTTCAGGAAGAACTTGCCAAGATGGGAGTTATGATCCGCCACTGTGACAAGAAGGAACTGAAAGGGTATATTCATATCTCAGTTGGGAAACCCGAGCACACTGATGCACTAATGAAGGGCCTGAATGCTCTTCAATTGTGAGCTTTTGCACATCATCACATTAATGTAAACAATGGAGTACTTAATGGATATATATCTGTTATGACGGAAAAAGTGTACAAGCGCCGAGGCAAAGGAAGTGGCTGAGCCGGACCACGGCGAGCGTGGCGCAGCCGGTGCGCGATCACCAGGAGGTTGAGGGAACAACGCTTCCCCATCCTAGTATCCAGGAAATGATTTAGATATTTTTTAGAGTTAGTTTTAAGTAATTTATCCCTTAGAAGAAGGAACAGTTTGTTATGATATTTGTTTAAGTAGGAGACATTTGGATTAATGAGAAGTTAGCCAGAGATTGAGATTCGTCTCTCTCGCTCCCTGTCCTTTCCAGTTCACGTGTCTTCCCCGCTCCTCGTATTCCAGTCCGGCGCCGAGCACAGCGCCGCCTGTTCGCCGCCGGGCGTTCAAGCCACGACCGGCCACACTCGTATTTCCTACATCAGACGCCTAGTTCCAACAATCTGGTATCAACTTCTGCGAACACAAGGTTTATACTTGTGGTTCAGTTATGATGATAAGTGATTGATTCAACTACTTGCATCTCGGATGGGGTACTACTGACGGTGGTGAAAGCCACGAGTTCCACATGTGCCTTGGTTTGTGTTGTGCGGTGTCGAGAGCATGGAGGCGGTGGCCGACGGCGAGGTGAAGGTCAAGTGATGGCGGGCCACGCCCGAATGGACCGAAGCGGTGAAAGGGCGGACGATCGAGACTTGGGCGAGGAACCCGAATCGCCGGGGCGGGATCGCGTTGCTGGCACTTGGCCGACAAGTGCAAGGACATAGGCCGGTTTGTTGGTTTGGGCCTCAAAACCAACGGAGGCGGGTTTCGGTGGTTTGGGCCTTAAAACCACCCGGCGGGGTTTCGGGTTTCACCACAAAACCCCCGGCGGAGGTCCCGAGGCGGACGGACGACACGTGGCGGCATCGGGGAGATCGCATCGAGGCGAAGCTACCGATGAGAAGGCGCGGTGGCCGTCGGATCAAAATATCTGTCCGGCTTGGTGGAGTTGTACTACAATGTCTTTGGGGCTTGTAGTACGCTTCGGTGTCATGTAAGGGCAAAACTGGAATTTAGAATAAGCCCCGGCCGATCGATAAGTATGGTGAGGAGCTCTCTTACCCCTTCACCTCTCCCATTTTCGTTTTTCCCTTTTCTCCTAGGTTTTCCCCTCCCTAGTGTTCATGTGAGAGAGGTCACACAACTAAAAATTTCGTGATTGTATTTGCTGTGATTTTGATTGGGAAAGAAGGTCTCGAATCCTCCTTGTCTCCTCTGGGATTAATCAAACTGTCTGTGATTTTCGTGGTCTTTTTCTGTGCGTTTTTCCCTTCTCCTGGTCTTCTCTCGATTCGGGAATCTGAGGCCGTTTCGATTCATTTTTCTTGGTTTGATCTGTGCAAGAACAAGTGATGAAGCTGCTCTACGAGTGATTCGAACCAATTCCACTTGAGCACAGAGAAATCCGAGATTTTCTTTTCGGGCGATTTTTTCGTGTTTTTAGCTATGATCTGAATTTCCCGGATTTTGAGTGAATCCCAGGCAATGATTTCTTGGGATGAGTTTGTAGCTACTTAAATTCCACCTGTACGAAGTTTGGGTGCAGTTCGTTTTGATTTGGTCAAGTCTCTTTGATTTCTTGTCTAGCGCCTTCCCAGTTTGTGTTCGTCGAGTTCCTGCTTGTTCTCTGTTCGTCGCTCTGCTGTTCGTTCATGTGGATTCAGTCAGGCCAAGGCGTGCAGCTCCCTCAGCAGTGTCCTCTGCAGCCGCGTCAGTCGAGGACGGCCGGCGCTTGATTGCAGCAGCGTTTCCCTGATTCAGTGTTCGTTCTTTTGACGTGAGTTCGACCGCACGCTGAGAGCCTGCCGCCGGAGCGTCCGGTGTGAATTCTTTGGAGCGTCCGGTCCTCAGCAGGTGCCCTGTTCCTTCGTTCTATCAGCTGGCACCTGTCTAGTGCGGTGGCACAGCTATCTGCTTGCCTCTTCTCCCCTGTTTGCGTTCTACCACCAGCAGCGCTGCCTCTTCAGCACACGAAGCAGCAGGCGAGCAGCAGCTGCCGTCCATCGAGTGCTTCTCTGTCTGCCGTGCGTGATTTGCCTTGTTCATTTGAGCTCGTTGCTATATTTTGGAAACTAGCATGTACTAGTATCCAGCAACAGGAGAGAGGTGATCACGTGATTTGGTTGCTTGCACGTTGGTTTTAGTTCGGCTAGCTTCAGTACTTCCCAGCTAGAGAACTAAGCAAATCAACCTATTTTTATTTGCTCATCTGTTTTGCGTTCCGATCTTTGTGATGGCTTTTCACCAATCCAAGGAGATTATCTAAATATTCTTGTCACTAGTTGGGTCGAATATTTTAGATTCGGAAACTTGCTCTTTCTCAATAAGAGTTGAGTATCCTATTTTCGGTCCCCGTTTCGGTGTGAGGTTCTTCTCGGGTCGTTCGTTTTGTGTTGTCCCGCTGTGTTCCTAGGGAACATCCACCCTCTCCAAAGGGTCGTGGACATCACGATTTTGTGTTTCGCGTTTGGCGGTGATTTTAGGATAGTGGCCTAAATATTTTTGCAAGAAATTTTAGGCTCCCATTCACCCCCCTCTGGTCGCCACTCTCGGTCCTTCAACTTCCATGGCCGATTCTGGTTCATCCGATCCGCCGCGCTCACCACCACCGCATCCCCTGCGACACCCGCCGCTACCACCGCTTCCGTCCCCACCGCCACCACCGCTGCTCTCGTTCCTTCTGCCCCGCTCACTGTGCCGCTACAGCAACCCACCCTTGCGGAAACCCTGCACGCCCTGACCTCGGCCGTTCAGGGGATGCAGCAGCAGATGGGCGATTTCACGGGTCGTCTGGCAGCCGTCGAGGGTCGCCCCGGTCCGTCCATGCCGCATTTCCTGCCCTATGGTCTCCTCGGCTGTGGCGGCATTCCGGCCTTGCCAATGTCCATTCCGTTGGTGTCTGAGCTATCTGCCGCACTACCCGTGTTCCCGTCGTTGTCTGCCCCAACATATGCCTGCCCATTTTCTGGGGCTGCCGCGTCCCAGTCGCCATCAACGTGTGTGCCTATTACCCACATCTCGTTTCCGCATTCACCGTCCCCCCGTGCTGTCATTTTCCTCCATCATGTAAGCCTCCCTTCCCGCCGCCACGGCCGTCACGCATATGGCACCGCCACGCCCCCATCTTCCTCCTGCACCTGATAGTTCGGCCGTGCCGCGGTACCATAAGCTGTCCTTTCCATCTTATGATGGCAAGGAGGATCTGTTGGGCTGGCTCAACAAGTGTGAGCAGTTTTTCCACGGCCAGCAGACTTGACCAGTTGATGGTGTCTGGCTCGCTTCATACCACATGACCGGCGTCGCCCAGCAATGGTACATTGTCCACGAGCGCACCTCCGGCGCGCCGGATTGGGAGGAATTCAAGATATTGTGCTACCAGCGCTTCGGGCCACCGATCAGCACAAACCACCTAGCGGATCTGGTGCGGCTGCCATTCACGACCTCGGTGGACGCGTACATGGAGTCATTCTTGGCTCGGATGTCGCACGCAGAGCACCTATCCCCATACCAGCAAGCCCAGTTGTTCGCTGGGGGTTTACCCGACGACATCAGAGTTGATGTGGAGCTCCAAGATCCGCAGGACCTACAGCGCGCCATGCGACTGGCGCGCGAGTACGAGCGCCGATAGGCGGCGATAGTGCCCGCTCTCCCGACTCCACCAGAAGACCGCCACGACGCACCCTGCCCGCACCCGCGCCCTCGCCGGTGTCGGGCTTGGCATCGACCTCCGCCTCCGCTACACCATCGCCCCCAAAGCCGTTCAAGCGCTTAACGCCAGATGAAATGGCGGAACGCCGCAAGTAGGGCTTATGCTACAATTGTGACGAGCCATATGTTCGGGCCATAAGTGCGCTCACTTGTTCTATCTGGAGGTCTCGGACTACACCATCGAGGAGCTCGTCGAGCCGGACAACGAGCCGCCGGCGCCAGCAGCCGCTTTTGACCCGGACAGCCCGATGATCTCGTTAAATGCCATCGCGGGCATACGCACTGAGGACACAATGCAGGTCTACATCACCGTGGGCAGAGAGCAGCTCGTGGCCCTCCTCAACTCAGGATCAACACACAATTTCGTCCGCAGCAACGTCGCTCAGCGGGTGGGCATGGCGCTTCACCCCTGCCCGGGCGCCGGCGTCATTGTCGCGAACGGCGATCGCGTGGCATGCCGCGGCCTGGCCAAGGACATGGGCATCCGCATCGCCAACGAAACGTTCAGCCTGGATTGCTACTCCATCCCCATTGATGGCTATGACATGGTACTGGGTACCACGTTCCTCCGCACCCTTGGGCCCATTTTATGGGACTTCGACGACCACTGCATTGCCTTTTGGCGCCATGGCCACCATGTTTTCTGGCGTGGCATCGGCTCGACACGGCACGACGTGCAGTCCACACAGTGCATGCACGCCCTACGCTGCAATGAACCCGAAATGCTCTAACTCCTACTTCGGTGCTTCGATGATGTGTTCACGGACCGGACCTACCTCCTCCCCAACACTGCGCCTGTGGCGGTCTGGTTGTACAGATATCCACAGTTGCAGAAGGATGAGTTAGAAGCCCAGTGCACCACCATGCTTGCCCAGAGGATCATACGTCCCAGCACCTCAGCGTTCTCGGCGCCGGTCCTCCTGGTCAAGAAGCCGGATGCTTCCTAGAGATTTTGCCATGACTACAGCGCACTAAACGATGTCACAGTCAAGGATAAGTTCCCACCCCGGTTGTTGAAGAGCTCTTGGACGAGCTCCATGGGGCACATTTTTCACGAAGCTGGACCTCCGTTCAGGGTACCACCAAGTTCGTGTTGATCCAGATGACATCGCAAAGACGGCCTTCCGCACTCACAATGGACATTTCGAGTTTTTGGTGATGCGGTTCGGCCTCACAAACGCCCCCGCCACATTCCAAGCCCTGATGAACTCGGTGCTCCAGCCATTCCTCTGTAGGTTCGTATTGGTGTTCTTTGACGATATATTGATCTACAGCCTATCCTGGTCGACACACCTGCAGCATGTCAAGGTCGTGCTCACCGCGCTCCGTGAGCATCACCTACGTGTTAAGCGCAGCAAATGTTCCTTCGGGATGCCCTCCGTACACTACCTGGGACATGTGATCTCCCCCTCCAGCGTGCCCATGGACCAGGACAAAGTCGAAGCGGTGGTGTCCTGTCCTACGCCGTGCTCAGCGCGCGGTCTTTGCGGCTTCTTGGGGCTGGTGGGGTACTACCGCCGATTCATCCTGGGGTTTGGTGCCATAGCTGCACCCCTCACGCAGCTGCTGAGGAAGGACGCCTTTGCCTGGACCGAGCAGGCGACCTTGGCATTCGCCGCGCTCAAGCACGCCCTGTCCATTGCCCCGGTGCTTCACCTATGGACTTCGAGCAGGCATTCACGGTGGACTGTGACGCATCTGGCTCCGGATTTGGTGCGGTCCTCCACCAGGGATCGGGGGCCATCGCGTTCTTTAGCCGTCCCTTCATGCCGTGACACCTGAAGCTGGTGGCGTACGAGAGGGAGCTCATTGGCTTGGTGCAAGCCGTTCGACATTGACGCCCATACCTCTGCGGGCGCCGGTTCACCGTGCGCACGGACCACTATGCGCTCAAGTTCATGCTCGACCAACGCCTGTCCACGGTTCCACAACATCAGTGGGTAAGTAACCTGTTTGGATATGATTTCACAGTGGAGTTCCGCCCCGGACGCTTCAACACGGTCGCCGACGCCCTTCTCGCTGGGTGCCATCTCGGGGCCGGCATTCACTGCCTTTGCCGATCTACGTCGCGAGTTCGACTCTGACGCGACGCTACGCGAGCTGCTGGGACTCCATCGTGGCTGACCGCGGTCAGCCGTGGCGGGTTGTCGATGGCTTGATCCTCCACGGCTCCCAGGTCTTCGTTCCGGCCGCGTCCCAGACTCCCAGTTCGTCCACACTACACTCGAGCTCGCTCATTCCGGCCATGAAGGGCTTCAGAAAATGCTGCACCGCCTCTGCTCCGAGTTCTTCATCGTCCACGATCGTGGCCTGGTGCGCGATTTCGTCCGTGCCTGCGCGGTGTGCCAGAAGAACAAGGTTGAGTCCCTCTAGCCGGCTGGCCTGCTCTAGCCCCTGGAGATCCCCTCACAAGTTTGGGCCGACATTTCACTTGATTTCATTGAGGGCCTCCCTAAGGTTGGAAAAAGCGTCATCCTCACCGTCATCGACCGCTTCTCCAAGCACACCCATTTCATCGCTTGGGCCATCCCTACATGGCGGTGTCGGTGGCACAAGCGTCCTTTGAAGGTATTGTTCGCCTACACGGCCTTCCGGTCTCTGTTGTCTATGACCGTGACCCAGTCTTCATCGGCAATATGTGGCGCGACCTCTTCAAGCTCGCCGGAGGTAAGCTCCGCCTCAGCATAGCATTCCATCCCCAAACAGACGTTCAGTCGGAGGCCGTGAACAAGACCATTGCGATGTATCTACATTGCATCACCGGTGATCGCCCGTGCGCATGGTTGGACTGGTTGTCGTGGGCAAAGTACTGCTACAACTCGTCCTACCACTCTGCCCTGCGCACGTCGCCATTCCAGGTGATCTACGACAGACCACCGCCGCGCTGCTTCCGTACACGGCGGGCACAGCGCGCACTGAGATGGTGGACACGCTGCTCCAGGATCGTGACTCCTTCCTCGCCGACGTGCGCGAACGCCTCTGTCAAGCCTAGGATTACGCCAAGAGGTATTACGATGGCCAGCACCGAGCTCTGGAGTTCGCCGTCGGCGATTGGGTGTGGCTCCGCATCCTGCATAGGCCGGTGCAATCGCTCGTGCCGGGACCGCGCGGCAAACTTAGCCCGCGGTTCACCGGGAATCTTCCCTGCCAAGGACCAGTCGGACCACAGCACTCGTCCGACCCCCCTAAACCTTCTGGTGATTTAATTATTTTGGCCCAGCGCGTATGGCCCAATTTAAAGTGACGAGCGAGCCCACGTTGTGATGTTCGATTCCAACCCAGATGACTCCTATACCGCGCCACTCAGACACCGAATAGGTACGTACGCATGGTTTTCTTTTTTCTTTTTATTTTTCCCTTTTCTTTTCTTTCTTTCGTATATTTATATTTAGATATTTATTTTTATTATTTCTTGTATTATATATTATTCTAGTTATCCTTTATTTTTTTTACGTCACTAGGTACGTACATACGGATGTTTCTTTTTCCTATTCTATTTTATTGTTTTCTTCCTCTTTTTTTTTTTTTTTTTCATTCTATTATTTATCATTCAGTTATTTGTAGTTCCTTTTATTTTTTTTTTCTTCCATTACATCCGTATGTGAGTTTCTCCCCCTTTTTTCTTTCGTTTTAATTTTTTCTATTTCTTTTTTTTTTTTTCCTTCTCTTTTTCCTTTTCCTTTTACTTCTTCCTATCTTCTTCAATTCATCTTTTCTATTTTTATTTTTTTTTTTTTTGTGGTTTTATTTTCTTTTTTTCCTTTCATTCAATTATTTTTCTATTTTCTTTTCTTTTCTTCTATATACTTTTATCTTTTTGCTGTTTATGTTTCATGCAGATTTTTTATTTTCTGTTTTTATTTTGCATATTTTTTTGCTATGTTATTTGACTCTAATTAATTAATTTTTATATTTCATAATATATGTCATGTTCACGTAGTACATATGTGAAGTTCTATGATGTATTTTTTATGTTCACTAGTAGAAATATGATGTTCTATGATGTATTTTAGATGTTCGGTATACATACATCGATGTTCTGGAATATTTTTGTGATGTTTGTAGTTTTTTATTAATTTAATTATTCTCTATATTTTATTATATTTGTGATGTCCACGTATTATACAAATGATGTTACATCCTATTTTTTTATGTTCGTGTATTGTTAATATGATGTTCTACAATTTTGTGATGTTCGGTAGTGTTTTTTCTTTACTTCACTATTTTATTTTTTTAGATTTCATGATATATATATATATATATATATATATATATATATATATATATATATATATATATATATATGTTTATATAGTATACATATGATGTTCTATGATTTTTTCTGTAGTGTTTGTGTAGTGTTAATGTTATATTCGTGTAGTCATAATGTGATGTTCTACAATGTATTTGTCATGTTCGGTAGCCTTTTTCTTTTATTTGACTATACTTAATTACTGTACTAATTTTATTTTTTATATTTTATTATATATGTGATGTTCATGTAATATACATATGATGTTCTATGCTATTTTTTTTATGTTCGCACAGTGTTAATGTGATGTTTGACTATTATCTTTAAATATATATTAAGTATGAGATAAATGTTTAGTAAAAAAATTATCGAAATGTTCCATGTTGGATCCTATTTTAAAGAGTTTATTGAAAGAAGTACGATGGTGCAACCGGATATTAATTAGCACACTTGATTTAGGAATTATAACTTTTTTTTTTTCCAAAAGGATGGGATACGTGATGGTGTCAGCAATTTTAAATTTTACTGCATGGCTGCTATCGAGTCTACTGTCTGGCCCAACAAAACAATTGAATTCAGCTCAAATTGATGAAGCAAGCAACGGAGAAAATTAATTAATTAAAGGGATGGAGGGTGATCGGTGGGAGCCTGTACACGCTTGGGGGAGGTCGGACAGCAAAGCCCAACAATTGAAATCGGACCATTCACAGAACTGCGCACAAGCTTTTTAATTATTTTTCCAGCCGCGCCGGCGGGGGAGGGGGTCGGACGGCAAACGCGCATGACAGGGGTCGGTAGATAGCACGCCCCGCGGTTCACTGGCCTGTTCCAGGTCACCGTGAGAGTGGGTGACGTCACATACCGTCTTCGCCTGCCGGAGGGGGCGCGCCTGCACGATGTCTTTCATGTGGGCGTCCTCAAGCCTTTTGCAGGTACACCGCCGGCCACGCCTCCTGCGCTGCCACCGCTTCACCACGGCCGTCGCCTGCAGCAACCAGAACAAGCCGTCCGCGCCCAGCGTTGCCGCGGTGTCCGGCATGTCCTTGTCAGGTGGGCGGGGGTTGCCGGCAGCCGAGGCCACCTGGGAGCCCCTGGACAAGCTTCCCGCGGAGTTCCCTTCGTTCCAGCTCGCGGACGAGCTGTTCGTGGAGGGGGGAGTGGTGTTATGATGGGAAAAGTGTACAAGCGCCGAGGCAAAGGAAGTGGCTGAGCTGGACCACGGCGAGCGCGGCGCAGCCGGTGCGCGATCACCAGGAGGTTGAGGGAACAGCGCTTCCCAATCCTAGTATCTAGGAAATGATTTAGATATTTTTGAGAGTTAGTTTTGAGTAATTTATCCCTTAGAAGAAGGAACAGTTTGTTATGATATTTGTTTAAGTAGGAGACATTTGGATTAATGAGAAGCTAGCCAGAGATTGAGATTCGTCTCTCTCACTCCCTGGCCTTTCCAGTTCACGTGTCTTCCCCGCTCCTCGTGTTCCAGTCCAGCGCCGAGCACGGCCCCGCTTGTTCGCCGCCGGGCGTTCAAGCCACGGCCGGCCACCTCACACTCCTATTTCCTACGCCAGACGCCTAGTTCCAACAATATCCGTCAGGTTGGATGCAGTCTATAACAGAAAATTGCATCATTCCAACGACTGTCAAGCCCAAACAGACAAGGGTCAATGGGTTTCACTATCCTTTTGTTTAACAAGTTGAAGTCTGGATATTTTAATCTGCAACATAATAGCTATTCACAAGATTGTTGTGTAGAGAACAAGTGCAGCACTTGAATTCCTGGTGGGTGGTTTCTGATGTTGAGTTGCTCGTCTGGCTATTGATGAGAGAACTGAAAATTGTGTAGGTATAAATAAAGACCAACATAGCAATGCTGTTGTTGTAGTACTTGTATCAAAGGTCATTAGACATAGCAAATTTCAACCAAATAAAGGAATCGAAGTTGGAAAATGGAACAACTTCTCATCCATAACCACCATGAGGACAATGTGTAAACGTCACGACTTTTATTTATGGCGATTGACATTTTTTTTGAAGTAAAGGTGATTGGCATACGTATAATAGCAGAGGACTGCTGAGGCAGCAGCAAGCTTTCGCTCAACGCAGCTGCATCCTGATGTATGCTCACTGGTACTTGCCCGCGAGCTTTGCTTTCCTTGACGATGTAATTCTGCACCGGGAATTCCTGGGCGGCTGGCCCTCACAAAGCAAGCAAACTAGAACTAATCAACTACACTAGCACCTTTCAAAAAAAAAAAAGATCAACTTCACTCGCAAAGATCAATTACACAAGATAAGAAAGCTAGTATCTCTACACTATGAACAGACAAGCTCAAAGTGAGCACACAAGAGTACGTAGAGTGAGCAAACCACGCAATATGGAGACAAGAGATATATCCCCTAGTTTGGTGGCTTAACGGCAAACTACGTCCACGTTAGGGCAAGTCCAAGGATCATCACTACTCTAATAGCTAAACAATCTCTCAGAGTTGGCTCTAATGTGAGTGCTGCTAGTGTATGAGCTGGCTCGATCACTAGGTATTCCAACAAGCCTCGGTATCCACTAAACTTGCTAACTCCAGGTATCCTTTTTCCAAATTTGCTAACTCTTTTCTTAAACCTTTTCCAAAGTTGCTAACTCCAATAGGTATCCTGCGCGGAACAACCAACATATATTTAACACCCAGTTATTAGCATTTTCAAAGGTTTTCAATTGCTTCCTCACCTTGTCACTCGATCTAATACACACCTAGACAACCATATTACCCAAAGAATTTCACTCTTTATTTTACGACTATCTATCTTAACCCGGCGTACTTTACTCAGATATGTCTTTTAACGTCTGACATAACAGTTTAGATGTTTCACATACAAATAAATAAATATTTGAATAGGTAGCTAATTGAAAATAAATAAATATTTAAGTAGATATATATCTTCCAGAGTTGCATAACGTCTAGTTCATTCCTTCTAGATGTAAAATAATTAAGTTTGGATCTTTCAATCTTATGTCGAGGGATGTTCATCTGTAATTGAGATTACATTAGTAGGAATATAGGCGGAAACGTCTCCAGATTGAGTCTCCACTATTGGTAAAGCGGTCATACTCCCTTCGCCTAAAAGAGAATTTAATTTAGCGGCTCTTTCTAAAAGGCGTGAATGCAAATAAAAAACATCCCCTGGATAAGCTTCGCGGCCGGGAGGTCTTCTTAATAGAAGGGACATTTGGCGATAAGCTTGTGCCTGTTTGGAGAGATCATCATAAATTATTAAAGTATGCCGTTCGCGGTACATAAAATCTCGCAGGGCGCTTCCCGCGACAACGAATGTCCAGCGGGTGGACGCTGAGGGAAGTTCGCCGGCCCGCCCCATGGTGGCAGCCGCCCCAAGGAAGGCCCTCCAAGCGCCCTGCTGGAGGCGGTGACGCCGCTTGGAATAAGTTCGCCGGCCCTTCTTCCACCTCGTCGCGCTCGGTAAAATACTTTGCAGCCAGGGCTGCTCCCGTATAAGGAGCGAGATATTTTTGTAATTCTATGGCGTGTGCTTGTGGGCATGCTACTCGAGGTGCCAGCGAAAAACTCTGAAATTTCTTCGTCGGGAAGGGCAACGGCTTCAAGCTTCGGGCTTCTCTGTTCGCCGGCGACGAAGATGACCGGGAGACCCTTGCGTGGATTAATTTGTAATTTTCTTTTGTTCAAGGGTTTGTCTGTAAGTTGCAATGTAAACCTTGTTTAATGTAATACAATCCCGGTTTTCTCAAAAAAAGAAATAATTATAATAATCTTATTCCTCCGATTATGTCTTCAAATCAATTAATTAGATAGTATTCATAAGTCAACATCGAACAACTATCATACCATCTTCCTGAGTCCCGTGCCTCCATTGGTCGAGAGTCATATATATATAGACCCAGACGTGTGTTAAACTTTAAAAAAAGCCCAGACGTGTGTTTACTTAAGCTCTGGATTGTAGTTTATAGGCTCCAAATAATCCAAAGGATGACTTCAGGGCTATTTAAACGGTTAATGGTGGCCAAAAGATGGTATAAACGTCACGATTAAACGAGTCTGAAAAGTATAAATGTCGACACCCTATGCAAGCGTCTAAAATGACGTTTTAGGTCATGGCAAGCAAAATGAGGGAGGGCCATTGGTATACTTACCAGCTAAGCCGACGATTCCACAGTTTCATTATTAGTTGTCGCTACCTTTTCTCTACTTTAATATAAAGACGTGTGATCGAGAAAAAAAAATCGGCAGTCACCACTGTCCGATGCAATAATTGTGTGTAGTGGAAGACCGGGAAAAGTAACGGTGGAAATTGACCGTAAGGGGCTCGTGGACAATTGCTTTGATTCTAACGAGTAACGACTGCAGTGAAATGAGTATATAAAAATAGAAAAAACAAATCCTTAAACCAGAGAACTATGGTAAGCATCAACAGACTATAAATATCAAAAAAAAAAACCTAACCCTTCTTTTGTCACCTTTCCCTTCTATAGATAATTATACATCCTCTTTGTTCTTCCCAATTTTGAAAAAATGATTTTTTAATCTTGTTACTCACTTCACATAACTTTTACTGTGCACTTTCTATGCTCCAAATTATAAGATATTTTAGCTTTTGTAGATCCATAGCGTTTGCTATGCACCTAGATATATATTATATCTAGATACATAATAAAAGTTATAAGTCTAAAATACCAAAAATATATCTGTTCGATAGAACTTATAAACCGGTTGATAAGCTAAAATAACTGATTTTTATAAGAAAATAAAATACTATTCTAACGACTGATAAGCCCATTGATAAGGTAAAGCGAAAAGGACCCAAAGCTAAAGGCAGGGGAGACGCGATGGATCGATGGATTGGCCATGTTTCGGAAGTGCACTGAATCGAAGAATCATTGCAGCTGTCTCCTGCACTCAGGTGTCAGGACGAGAATGAAAGGTCGTTGGTTCGGTGGTTGATTGCTTTGCTTGCTTCAAAGCATCTTTAATTTGGTGGGAAAAAAAGCATCTTTAATTAGCCAGGTCTCTCTCTAATAGACTATGGTTAGTGCAGCAGCTAGCTAGCAGGGCCCCGACTATCTACATCGCTGACTCCACTACCTCGAGTGAAGAGCTTTCGTTATATATACTGTGGCCGCAATTAGAACAGCAGCAGCAGCTCTAACGTTACGTTGCATGGGGCCCTCTGCCCCTCTTCACTGACGGATCAGACAGACGGATGGATGGAGATGCAGGGATCACGTCGCGATGTCGCTTTGGATTGGATCGGATCGCCAAGATGCCGTAGATATGTTCCCGAATCCAATGGAGAAGAAGCGAGTTCCCGAATCTACAATAGCCAAACTAACTGGTGACAAAAATACCTAGATATGATCTTTGAATCAGCGGAAGGCCAATGCAAAAATCGGAATACAAAACGGATCACAAACGCAAGCACAGAGTGCACCAGTGCTACAGTAATTGTCAATGGTGTTTGCACATATCCGGCAGAGAAAAGAACTAACGAAGACCGCTCTAAGTGCCGAAACCGGTGTACACCGGTGATCACGGTGGTGAAGCACGGCCGAGGAAAGACCAAGGGAGCGAAGCAAAACGTGCACTGGTGCTACAGTCCCGGCACCGTTGCTATAATAAAAACAGCAACGTTACACAACGAACAACACATGCGGAAGAACCAAATTCGATCGAAACTTGACCAAATCAAACCTAACTGCCACCAAATTTTTACCAGATGATCACAAGGCAATAGGTAGGCTATCCCTAAAAAATCATCGCCCAAAACTTTGCCAAACTTTGGTGATAAGTTCTAAATAGCTAGAGGAGATGAATAACCTAATAAAATTTCTTTCAAATCACTTAAAACAACTGATTAGTAAACTAAATAGCGATAAACGAATTTTGTACTAGCCTACTAAGAGGATACAAACCACCTACCACAATTCTAATATCCTAAGCACTAAGTCACACAAGCAACCTAGTAAAACTACACAAACTACACTAGTGCACAAATAAACGCGAGAATACCGAGAATACATACCGTGCCTTGTGGATAAAAACCAATCACCGTCTTGGTCAATTCAATAAAACTCCAACAAGATGATCCAATCAACAATATATCCAAAGTGATCTCGATAGATCAACTCACAAGAAAACCAAGACACCGATTTTTACCGAGATTCACGTGTTTGCCAACACGCTACATCCTCGTTGTGATGGCTTGCTGACTTGTAATTCGGCGGCTAATAGGCATCACACCTTGCCTCCATCGGGCACCTGAAAGTCTCTAGTTTGGCTTTGGCTAATTGATAAAACCTAGGATTAATCTCCTGCTAAGTGTGTAGCATTTGTGAGGATGGTCCATGTGATGAGGTGGAGAAGAGAATCAAGAAGATGGAGGTCGTGAGATGCCCCAGAAGTGACCAAGTGCTCCACAACTCGGTGAATGGTGAAAAGCGGGATGGAAAGCTAGAGGCAAAGATATAACCTAGGGTTTTCCATTTCGCCGGCCATAGGTGAGTAGAGAAGTTGATAGCCGGGTTTAGAATAGATAACCATACTATGAAGAGGGGCAATCTCGCGCAAAATGGTTGTCTAAGTGCCACTAGGTTAGCGATGACTTTGTATTTGCATTAGAGCCTAGTGAGCTAACTTTTAAACCTTGCAAAATATTTTAAAAAATGCTAACACTCTGCACAAAGTGATAGACACTTAGTGGTTAGCAAGATAGAGCAAGGGTCGAGAGAAACGAGAAGAAACAAGCCCTTCCAGGGGCATCGGACGCGTCCGATGTCTCTGGGAGAGTTGGTTTGCTCAGTGCGTGCATCGAAGCGTCGGGTGTTCGTATGTCGGCTCGTCCGGTGCAAAGCACTGCTAGACTTAGGTTTGGCATTCAGGAGGCATCGGACGCGGGGCCGCGTCCGTTGCAGCACTGTCGGACGCGTCCGTTGTGTTCGAGTAGGTTTTGGAACCTCTCTGGACCGCGTCCGGTGCTCGGCGCGGCGTACATTGGCTTCGATGTTTGCCTACTGTTTTACCTGTGAGCGCACGCAGAGAAGCATCGGACGCGTCCGGTGAGGCGCATCTGCGCGTCCGGTGTTTGCCTGTTGTTCTACCTGTGAGCGCGTGTAGAGAAGCATCGGACGCATCCGGTGAGGCGCATCTGCGTGCCTGGTGCTTTGATCAGTGATCAAACTAACTAGCCGTTTGCGCGAGCAACAGTCAAGTTTAAACATGGACACATGGCAGCTTGATGGACGCCCCCGACTCAGCCCACTTTGAAGGTAACGGTTGGGACATTTGAGTGGCGGCTATATAAGCTAGTTGGCTGGCTTGGAGGGCAACTCTTGCGCATTTTGATTATTCTTGAGCACCATCCCTTGTATATTGCTTGATCTAGAGAGTGATTGGCAGAGCGTCTAGTGTATTTGTCTTGTGATTGAGCATCTGGTGGTACTAGAGAGTTTTCTTGCTGCATAGAGAGCTTATTACTCTTGATGATTGCCATCACCTAGACGGTTGGAGTAGCGGAGCGGTGTTGAGCAAGAAGATGTGATTGTTCTTAGCCACATCGGCGATTGTGCGGGGTCTTGATCTTACCCTGCGGGAGCTCGCGAAAGGAATCCTTAGTGGAATCTCATGTCATTGAGCTACGCTCACTCCGTGTGAGTTCTTGTGGCGCTCGGTGCGGGCTTGGCACGGACGCTGATTAGCCATCGAACTACCGAATGTGTGGTCAACACAACGGGGAGTAGCGTGCCAGCAAGCACGTGAACCTCAGGATAAAAATCGCATGTCCCTTGGTATTCTTATGTGGTTTGATCCTTCGAGGTCAACATAGATTTCTCTCTTAGATCATCTCTTCGGGTTTTGTGGCAGAACCTTTTAAATTATATGGCCCACAAGCACCTGACATTGTCTCTAAGACCTCATCGGGCTATGCTTGTACACCACATAACTTAAAACGTTCCGTCGGGTGGATCCCCGATAAACCACGATTACTCGAGGATCGATACTTACAGAGACATCGCAGTATTACAACAGTTTTCATATACAAATACCAGAGTAGCGGAAGACTTACAATAACTTAATTTACAAACCTTTTTCAAAACTTATACAAACCAGAGTACCATTATTACAGACCAGCGGAAGTATCATTACGTAACTTTATTACAATCACTCAACAAAAGGTGCCCTGCCCAGAGGCCACACAATCTACTCCTCATCAGTCACTTCTTCGACAACCGTCATGCAACAAGGGCCGTAGCACTCTTGTCCATGCGGTTCACCTGCAACAGGGGTTGAACAAACCCTGAGTACGAAAAGTACTCCGCAAGACTTACCCGACCAAAAAAATTGGGGAGAAGACTCAGGAATGCTGGCTAATGGGAATCAAGGTGAGGCTTTAGCAAGATCAAAAGACACCCTTTTGCGAAAAGAGACTAAGCCAATCCTTACTTTAACAACCACTTGTCAAACACATGCCGGATTCAAAACCTTTCATTCTCACACTTTCATTCTTACTATGATGCCGGGACTCGATCAAGTCTCCCATATCGTGGAGCACCGACGATTCGAATCGCTTTATATACCCAAACCAAGGCTTCCTAGCCACACGATGTATGCAGGACCGAACATCTTACATACATCAACTCAACACTTAGATTTCTCCATACCAGAACGGGTGTACAGTACACCACCTCTCTACGGCCGCTCGGTCACTTCGGTGGTGCGCATCGTAGGATGGGTACACGCTACTATCCGTTCTAGTAACGAATAGTCCAAGTGGAGCTTACCGCCATTAGCATGCGACTAGTACTATCCAATAACCTCATGATCCCAAATAACAAACAACGGACGGTCCTTAACCGACACAAGTGGATCGACACTACACCGGGGCACTAGCCCTTCCCCGATGCAAGTCACTCCACCGACGTCTCGATTTACTCATTATCATGTTCTTGTGGTGTACCCTTGACCCCGTCGGAACAAGGGTAGACGACAAGCAACATCGTTTTTTCGTAAATTCCCTTCGAGGAGTAAAGTTATCACACTTTTGAAAACAGTTTATCCAAAACCCTACACTAGTAGCAAGACTAAGCGTATACTAAGCATTTCGAAATCAAAACAGTATATCTGGTAATATATCAAGGTACGGTAAATGCATCAAAGTAGGGTATCACACAACTCCTAACACCTAATGCATCATATCTGGAACATAAAATCATAAAACTTTCGAAATACAAGGGCGGGTTTGAATGCATCCGGGGCTTGCCTTGGGGCTCGACGAAGTGGGTTTCGGGGATGGCACTGTCGGGATCTGGACCAACCTCCTCGCACTAAACTCTTTCTTCAAAGGCAGGAGCTGGATCAACTCCTTCCTTGGACGGCACAACTACACGATTGAAATGCATGATTACGATGCAGTGAATAAAAGAGCATGCGATAATGATGCAACGATTGTTAACCTATCTTGAGTACAACTTTCCTTCACGATAACCTCGCACTAAGAAGGTATAACTAGCGTCGACGACGACGGACTAACGATACGCAATCAACATGAAATGCCGAAGGTCATTAGGGTTAATGACCTAGGGTCATCACTCAATCCCAAAATCAAGCAACACTAACAGTGATTAAGGGTGATTACTAATTTATTAACCATTTTTACAGTCGTTGAAAGCCACTAATTAACTTGCTAATTGGAGATTAACCAAACCCTAATTAAATAAAGAATTAACTAACTAAACATTAATTAATTAAGGGATTAATTAAACATAATACAAAAACTTAATCAAAACAGGATCAAACTTTATAAATAAGATCATCATCATCTAATTAGCACACAAAACAAATTTCATAATTTTTGGACTTATATTTTATTTATGAAAAATCATAGAAGTTGCATTTCTTAATTTAAAGAGCAAATTAAAGCACAATTAAATTTTATTGCAAAACCGGGGTTAGTCAAACACTTGCAAACACCAAGATTAATTTTAATTGGTTGCTTTTATTGACAAAAAGTAAACATGTGAGTGAAATTTAAATTATCAACACATACACATGTGATGTAGAAGAGCTCAAACACACCCTAGAATTGTAAACTCATTTTAGTTGTTTGAATTAGGGTTCTCTAATGATGAATGCTTGCAATGATGATGATGACATGGCAGGTTTAGGTTAACGTAACACCAGAGGTGTTACATTACATCCCCCTTAACAGGAATCTCGTACCGAGATTCAAAGCTTAGGACTAAGTAATGGAAAAGGAAATGTGTCAAGCAAACACATCTTACATGGTTTCATAAGGGAGGTAGAAGGGTTCATATTACAAGTCTCATGTTTTTGGAAAGTCACAATTCTTAGAAACGAATCGTGACTTAGGAGAAGGAAGAAAGAAACTCCGGAAAATGCTCATTCAAGAACTCCTCAAACTCCCAGGTTGCTTCATCCTCAGAGTGTTGATCCCACTGAATTTTATAAAACTTCTTTATATGTCTCAAGTGTAACTCGATCTTTCTCGGTCAAGAATTTTGACCGGATACTCGGCACATGTCGATCAGGTGTTCAATGCGGATACCTTCAAGATCAACAACTTTGTGCGGTACTACTCGCAAACACTTTTTCAATTGGGACACATGGAACACGTTGTGCACAAGGGACAACGGTTCGTAGATTCAAATGATATGCTACCTTCCCACATCTTTCCGTAATCTGAAACGGACCAATATATCGGGTGCCGGTTTACCTTTTACCCCAAAACGGTCGACACCTTTACTTGGTGACACTTTCGGATATACATAGTTTCCAATTTCAAACATCAATGGCCTTCGTCGCTTATCAGCGTAACTTTTTTGTCTGGACTGAGCTATTCTTAAGTTTTCTTGAATCTGTTTTACTTTAGCTTTAGTTTCTTTAACTAGATCAACACCGAACGAAGAACCACCTTTCTCCGGGCTCAGACCAGTTGAGTGGAGTACGGCATTGGCAACCATACAAAGCTTCAAAGGGTGCCATTTTAATACTCTCTTGATAACTGTTGTTGTAAGCAAACTCAGCTAATGGCAGGCATTGTTCCCAATCTGAGAAATATGTCAACACACAAGACCTTAACATATCTTCCAGAATCTGATTCAGCCTTTCAGTCTGACCATCAGTTTGCGGATGATAAGCAGTGCTGCGTAACAGAGTAGTACCCATAGTTTCATGAAACCTTTGCTAGAAGTGAGCCATAAATTGAGTACCCCTATCAGTGACTATACTTTTTGGAACCCCATGCAGACACATTATTCGGTCTATGTATATTTGAGCATACTGAGGTGCTCCATACTTCTTCTTTACGGAATAAAGTGAGCGGACTTGGTCAACCGATCAACAATAACCCGTGATTGAATTATAGCCCCCGGGTCGTTCTAGGCAAACCAACGATAAAGTCCATACTAATATCTTCCCACTTCCAAGCTGGAATGGGTAAAGGTTGGAGTTCTCGGCGACTTTCAAATGCACAAACTTTTGACTTTTTGGCGGTATCACATCAGGCAACATATATCGAGCTATCTCGATTTTCATTTTTGTCCACCGAAATCTCTCGCCTCGGTCATGATACATCTTATTGCTACCTGGGTGAATCGAGAATCTGGTTAAGTGAGCTTCATCAAGAATCAATTGTCGGAGCTCAGGAACCTTCGGAACAACTAGACGGTTTTTAAACCATAGAACATTGTTGTCATCAAGGCGAAAGCAAGATGCTTGCCCTGATCTAACTTTCTCTCTAATATGCTTGAGACCTTTGCTTTCTCGTTGAGCTGCAATAATTTTCTCTTAAATAGAAGAATGTACTGTGATATCATTCAGACTACCCTGAGGGATTATATCAATATTTAATTTTTCTAACTCTTGACACAAACTCAGGTTCACTGGTGTGACAGTAAGACAATTGCATTGACTCTTTCGACTGAGAGCATCGGCAACTACATTGGCTTTACCAGGATGATAATGCACTTCAAGATCATAATCTTTGATTAATTCTAGCCATCTTCTTTGCCTCATATTCAGCTCGAGGCGGGTAAAGATATACTTCAAACTCTTGTGATCACTATAAATATGACATTTATTGCCCAACAAATAGTGCCTCCATATTTTTAGAGCATGCACAACTGCGGCTAACTCAAGATCATGAGTTGGATAATGCTCTTCATGTCGCTTCAACTGCCTTGAAGCATAAGCAATTACCCTGCCTTCTTGCATCAACACACATCCGATGCCGATGCCAGATGCATCACAGTACACATCGAATGGCTTTTCAATGTCTGGCTGGGCTAGAATTGGGGCAGTAGTCAAAAGATCTTTCAACTTGTGAAATGCTTGCTCACACTCAGATGACCACCGGAATTTGGTTTGGTTCTTTAGAAGTTCGGTGATTGGTTTGGCTATTTTGGAGAAGTCAGGAATGAAACGACGGTAATATCCCGCCATTCCAAGGAAACTACGAACTTGGTGGACACTGATGGGTGGCTTCCAATTAAGAATATCTTGGACTTTGCTAGGGTCAATCGCAACACCCTCGGCCGAGATAAAACATGACCAAGAAAGTTGACTTCACTAAGCCAAAACTCACATTTGCTAAGTTTGGCATAAAGGCGATGTTCTCGGAGACGAGACAAAACAATACGGAGATGATGCTCGCATGCTCTTCTTTGTTTTTGGAGTATATAAGAATGTCGTCAATGAAAACCACAACGAAGCGATCGAGCTCGGGCATAAACACCGAGTTCATCAAATACATGAAATGGGCTGGAGCATTTGTAAGCCCGAATGACATGACAAGATATTCATATAGGCCATATCTGGTGGTGAAAGCGGTTTTAGGAATATCTTCAGGCCTGATTCGGATTTGGTGGTAACCAGACCTAAGATCAATCTTGGAGAACACCTTGGCTCCCGCAAGTTGATCAAAGAGAAGATCTATACGAGGAAGAGGATATTTATTTTTGATGGTCACCTCATTGAGTGGACGATAGTCCACACACATTCTCGAGTTTGATCCTTCTTTTTCATAAAGATAGCGGGACAACCCCACGGTGATGAACTAGGTCCGATAAAACCTTTGTCCAAAGAATTCGGTCAACCGAGTTTTCAATTCGGCCAACTCTTTTGGGGCATCCTATAAGCTCTTCCTGATATCTGGTGCAGTGCGTGCCGGCTTTAACTCAATCACAAACTCGACATCTCTTTTTCGGTGGTAGCCCGGGCAAATCCTCGGGGAATACATCCGGAAACTCACGGGACACGGGGATATTCTTGATTTCTTGCACCGAGGTTGCATTAACGTCTCAACCGCTCTCTTGGGAATCGGGAATTGGATAAGGAGTGGGGATCCGGTTATCGTAGCAAATGACTTAACATTTCTATTCGGTGTATCTATCACAAAATAGCCATAATGGCGTAACCAATTCATTCAAGGATCACATCTATATTTTGATCCTTCAAGACTATCAGATCCGTGGGATAGAGATACCCACCAAGAGATATAGGAATCTGATATACCATTTCCCGTGTGCATATACGCCCTCCCGGTGATTGCACCAAAAACTCATCTTTAATTTCTTTTATGGGGATTGCATGCTTTGTAACAAACGTGCGGTTGATAAATGTATGTGATGCACCAGAATCAAATAACGTAATTGCAGGGTGACTGGCAACGGGGAACATACCCATTAAAACCGGCTCTCCTTCCCTTCAGGCGTTTTCGGGCTGAACTTGATACACCCGTCCCAGTCTTCCTCCCGGCATTGGCCTTCGGGGCACGCTGTGAACCACCCCTGCCCACGACTCGTGGTGCTCGCTTTGCGCCAGACCCTTGCTGAAAATTGGAAGTATTTCTTTTGGGATAGGGACAGTTTCGATAAAGGTGTCCGGTTTGATTACAATTGAAACACGGACCGAAACCAGTGGGAGCATTTTGGGGAGCTGGTGGAGTTGTGTTTCGAGCACCCTGGGTGTTCAGCTGTTGAGGATAGGTTGTGGCAGCAGGGCGAGGGTACACCGGTTGCCTTTGGGCTTGTTGCTGCTGAGATGGGTAGGGATAGGATTGATGGCTTTGCTGCTGCTATGGATAACGGAATGGCTGGCGATGGTGCTGTGTGGGATGGTAGATAACCTTCTGGCGCTTTTGGATTCCGCCAGACGGTCGAGGAAAAGCACGTCGCTCTTCATTCTTTTGCTTCAACAGGGATCTTTCATAAGAAATCGCAATATCCACTGCCTCATAGAAGGTGGCATTTGGATTTGTAGTAAGGTGGGTTTCGATATCGCTCTTTAAACCCCTGAGAAAACACTTCTTCTTCTTTTTATCAGTATCCATATGTTCCGGTGCATACTGTGATAGATGACTAAATGAGTTCACATACTGCACCACTGATCGTCCACCCTGTTTCAGAGCCAGAAATTCTTCCAGCTTTGCTTGCATCACTCCGTCAGGAATGAAGTGCTGTCGGAAGGCATCTTGGAACATAGCCCAAGTGACTTGCTGACCGGCTGGTTGACGTGCAAGAAAGTTTGCCCACCAGGCAGATGCAGGGCCCCTCAACTGTTGGGCAGCAAACTTGGGTTTCAACAGGTCTGGACAACCCTCTAACAGGTCAAACTTTTGATCTATCACACGAAGCCAATCATTGGCCTCTAAGGGTTCCTCAGCTCTAGTGAACACTGGCGGACGGGTTTCTGTAAAGTCCGCATACGTGATCTCGTCGTGATCACGACGGCCACGATTCTCATAGGGTGCATCACGATTTTATTGACTTATTTCCCGTAGCATACGGGCATTCTCAGTGGTGGCATGGACTAAAGCTGCCACAGCTTCAGCCAAGGACGGTAGTGCTGGTGGTGGCTGCGGGGCCTCACCCCTCTCTTGTGAAGAACCAGCGTGAAAATGATCAGACATCTGTTATAGACAAGATCAAACTTATTCATAAGCAGATTTATTGAACTTTAAAACAGTAGTACAAACCAGTCACACATGGGTTCACTTCTTCATATTACAGGTCCGCTCATAGGCAGCACATACCCAGTTTAACTACTTAGCATATAAGGATAACTATTTTACATATCTCTCTCAGGGAATTCAGACGCCTGACTCATTGCCTGCGACTGACTCATCTGCCTCAGACTCCTTAGTCAGTGTCGGGTACACCTCCGGTGACTCCACGGAACCTAAGTCGTCCCGCTGACTACCGCTGGCGGGTACGGAGAGGATCGTGGAGGTTGTATTGGTGATGGACTTCCTCATGTAGTGCTGCATTGTAGGCTTGGAGATCATCTATCTGAGCCTGCAACTTCTCGATGTAATCGTACCCATTGTTCCTCTGATTCATTGCGCCTTGCAGCTCATGCTGAAGGCGAGCAATGGTCATTTGGAGCTTGTGGATGGTACGAAGGTCTGACTGCTCCTGTCTCAACTGCCCTGCTAACTCGGACTTCACCTCGTCCCTCTCGGCAATTGCTATCCCACGCTCCTTGGTGGCGATAGCTAACTCAGCAGACAACTCAGCTATCTTTTGCTTTTTTGTTATCTTCTTTTTCTCAGGCTTTGGCTCGCTTGGGCCGGCTTCAGCATCATTGCGTCGAGGTGCCAGCTGGTGACGTGGCACACCCTTAGAACCGGTCATCTTTCGAGCAGTCTGCTTGGTACGGGCCATCCTATAGAAAGTAGAGATAGAGTCTATAAGATTGAGAGCCTTAAAGTCAGCAAGAATAGGATTGATTTTTACTTAGCCCAACCACTTTTCATCGGGGATAAAATTTTAAACATGTGAGTTAAACATGATGCATGATCGAACCTACGGATCAAGCAAAAAGTTTTTAAACTAACATAAGCATACTTTTAATAATATAGGGCAAAAGAAAAACACATGATACTCCGCTTAAGACTCCTTTTTAAATAACACCTAACAAGGCTACAAGAAAGAATTAAGACGGAGCAGAAGCAATTTGGACTAAACCCAGTTAACTTTTGGATCCAAAATATTTTGAAGTTTTTGAAAGGTAACACTATGAGTATCTTTGTAAGTACCGCTCTGATACCCTCTGTGGGAGAACCTTTTAAATTATATGGCCCACAAGCACCTGACATTGTCTCTAAGACCTCTGTCGGCTATGCTTGTACACCACATAACTTAAAACGTTCCGTCGGGTGGATCCCCGATAAACCACGATTACTCGGGATCGATACTTACGAGACATCGCAAAGATATTACAACAGTTTTTCATATACAAATACCGAGTAGCGGAAGACTTACAATAACTTAATTTACAAACCTTTTTCAAAACTTATACAAACCAGTACCATTATTACAGACTAGCGGAAGTATCATTACGTAACTTTATTACAATCACTCAACAAAAGGTGCCCTGCCCAGAGGCCACACAATCTACTCCTCATCAGCCACTTCTTCGACAACCGTCATGCAACAAGGGCCGTAGCACTCTTGTCCTTACGGTTCACCTGCAACAGGGGTTGAACAAACCCTGAGTACGAAAAGTACTCCGCAAGACTTACCCGACCAAAAAAATTGGGGAGAAGACTCAGGAATGCTGGCTAATGGGAATCAAGGTGAGGCTTTAGCAAGATCAAAAGACACCCTTTTGCGAAAAGAGACTAAGCCAATCCTTACTTTAACAACCACTTGTCAAACACATGCCGGATTCAAAACCTTTCATTCTCACACTTTCATTCTTACTATGATGCCGGGACTCGGATCAAGTCTCCCATATCGTGGAGCATCGACGATTCGAATCGCTTTATATACCCAGCTGGGGCTTCCTAGCCACACGATGTATGCAGGACCGAACATCTTACATACATCAACTCAACGCTTAGATTTCTCCATACCGCAGCACGGGTGTACAAGACACCACCTCTCTACGGCCGCTCGGTCACTTCGGCGGTGCGCATCGTAGGATGGGTACACGCTACTATCCGTTCTAGTAACGAATAGTCCAAGTGGAGCTTACCGCCATTAGCATGCGACTAGTACTATCCAATAACCTCATGATCCCAGCGCCAAACAACGGACGGTCCTTAACCGACACAAGTGGACGACACTACACCAGGGCACTAGCCCTTCCTGATGCAAGTCACTCCACCGAAGTCTCGATTTACTCATTATCATGTTCTTGTGGTGTACCCTTGACCCCGTCGGAACAAGGGTAGACGACAAGCAACATCAGGTTTTCGTAAATTCCCTTCAGGGAGTAAAGTTATCACACTTTTGAAAACAGTTTATCCAAAACCCTACACTAGTAGCAAGACTAAGCGTATACTAAGCATTTCGAAATCAAAACAGTATATCAGGGGTAATATATCAAGGTACATAAATGGTAAATGCATCAAAGTAGGGTATCACACAACTCCTAACACCTAATGCATCATATCTGGAACATAAAATCATAAAACTTTCGAAATACAAGGGCGGGTTTGAATGCATCCGGGGCTTGCCTTGGGGCTCGACGAAGTGGGTTTCGGGGATGGCACTTGTCGATCCGACCAACCTCCTCGCACTAAACTCTTTCTTCAAAGGCAGGAGCTGGATCAACTCCTTCCTCGGACG
The DNA here is from genome assembly GCA_015844335.1 of Chrysopogon serrulatus. Classification (NCBI taxonomy): domain Eukaryota; kingdom Viridiplantae; phylum Streptophyta; class Magnoliopsida; order Poales; family Poaceae; genus Chrysopogon; species Chrysopogon serrulatus. Next base: position 67,965 of record JADLZL010002942.1, on the reverse strand, counting down.
GCACAACTACACGATTGAAATGCATGATTACGATGCAGTGAATAAAAGAGCATGCGATAATGATGCAACGATTGTTAACCTATCTTGAGTACAACTTTCCTTCACGATAACCTCGCACTAAGAAGGTATAACTAGCGTCGACGACGACGGACTAACGATACGCAATCAACATGAAATGCCGAAGGTCATTAGGGTTAATGACCTAGGGTCATCACTCAATCCCAAAATCAAGCAACACTAACAGTGATTAAGGGTGATTACTAATTTATTAACCATTTTTACAGTCGTTGAAAGCCACTAATTAACTTGCTAATTGGAGATTAACCAAACCCTAATTAAATAAAGAATTAACTAACTAAACATTAATTAATTAAGGGATTAATTAAACATAATACAAAACTTAATCAAAACAGGATCAAACTTTATAAATAAGATCATCATCATCTAATTAGCACACAAAACAAATTTCATAATTTTTGGACTTATATTTTATTTATGAAAAATCATAGAAGTTGCATTTCTTAATTTAAAGAGCAAATTAAAGCACAATTAAATTTTATTGCAAAACCAGGGTTAGTCAAACACTTGCAAACACCAAGATTAATTTTAATTGGTTACTTTTATTGATAAAAAGTAAACATGTGAGTGAAATTTAAATTATCAACACATACACATGTGATGTAGAAGAGCTCAAACACACCCTAGAATTGTAAACTCATTTTAGTTGTTTGAATTAGGGTTCTCTAATGATGAATGCTTATGCAATGATGATGATGACATGGCAGGTTTAGGTTAACGTAACACCAGAGGTGTTACAGGTTTCTAGTGATTGATCAAGACGGTGATTGGATTATCCCAAAGGCAAGGTTTGCAATTCTCGGTTACCTTCCTAGCACATTTACTCTCATGCAAAGTAGCACATTAGGCTGTTGGTTGTGTGCTTAGTCAATAGGACACTAGCATTTGGTAGGTTGGCTTGCACCCCATCCTAGGCTAGCGCAAAACTTGTTTTAGCGCCATCTTAATTACTAACCGGTTTGTTTAGTATTTTGTAGAATTTTTATAGGCTATTCACTCCCCTCTAGCCTTTAGAACCTTTCGGCACCGCAAGAATCACCACAAGACGAGGGCAACAAGTCACGAGCAATCCACTAATGGTGCTTTTGGTGCTCCGCTGGGGAATAAGCCCAAGAACCCCTCACAATTACTCACCAGGTGTGGCCGAAGACAATCACCAACTTTCCCACACCACCTTGCTACCTCAAACCATCTAGGTGATGGCAATCACCAAGAGAACAAGATCACCCCGCAGCAAGAACAATCACTAGTGCTACTAGATGCTCAATCACTAGGCAAATGTACTAAGATCTCTCCCAAACTCACTTTGGGTCAACCAATCTGCAAGAGATGAGAGGGAGGTGGTTGGCTTAGCTCAAGAGGATGTCAAGATATTCAAAGTACCAATAGTTCCTCCCCTAAGACTGCCCCAGCAGCACAATCTATACCCAAAATAGGTCCTGCACAATGCTTTGCCTACCCAAAAACACCCTCCAACAGATGATCCATATAGAGATCTTGCCTACCCAAAAACACCGTCCATGTGAGAAGAGGAAGGCAAAGAAATCCTCGGTGTGGTGGGAGGCTGGCGGCGCTGCTAGATTTGTGCGGGCTAGTCCTTCTCCTGCACACCGACGGTGGAGGATGAGGAGGAGAGGGAGGAGCATGTGGCCAGTCAGTGTAGGATGAGAAGGGGTTGGCTCACGTGGAGGGTACTGCCGGTGGAGCTACTGCTGGCGGTGCTCGGGGTGGCTGTAGCCACCAGGCCTTCTCGTCACCGTGCCATGGCGCCATTGGGTTCCCCGCACATGGGAGATGGTTTGGGTCTCGGTGGTCTGTTGGAGAGGGCCAGTTTTGGGTGTTTGCCCTATTTACTATACATGACCTAAATTGTGAAATGGGTCTCCTGTTTGGGTTGTTGTTGTTGGAGTCAGTCAAAGCTAGCCAACAGGTTTAAATAGGCGCCCACCAATGCACCTAGCCATTTCTCACAAAAACAGCCTGACAGCATACCGACCGGACGTGTCCGGTCACTCAATCGACGCCACGTATCATCATGTTTAACCTTGTTTGCTCGAACTCAATGGCTAGGAAAGTTCTCTGTGCTGTTACGTTCGCACTGGATGCGCCTGGTGCACTGACCGAACACGCCTGGTGCACTGACCGAACACGCCGGTTGCTCTGCCTTCGCTCGCGCACAGACTCAGCACCGGCCGAACGCGTCAGCTTACCTAACTGGACAACCTGTGCCTGCGCGTCCGATCGACACCAAAGAGCTCCCCGAGCAGTAATTTAGCAATGGGACGCATTTGGTCCGCCCTGACCGGACACACGCCGAGTCCGGTCGCGCTACTCCTTTGTAATCACTCGCCGTGTCATACTGTCCGAACACAGTGGCCTTACCACTGGCGCGTCTGCTCCACCTCTTTTTCCAGAGTCCGATCAGGACTCAGAGAGCCCCGAACCTTGGCCAACTTGACCGGACGTGTCCGGTCCTCACCGGGACAGCGTCCGGTCACTTCAATGTGACCCTTTTGACTCTATTTCTCTTCGCTCTTGTTTCCAACTTGCTAACCACAAAGTGTCTCACCAATGTGCATGTGAGTTAGAATTTTTCAAACCATTTTGCAAGGGTTTAGGAGTAAGCACACAAGGTCCTAATGCAAATGCATATGATCACTCACCTAGTGGCACTTAGACAACCATTTTCACCATGAGATCATCCCTCTTAATAGTACGGTTATCTATTAAACCCACTCGCACTCCCTATAGTGTCTTGAGTGGCAAAAGCAAAATGGCCCTATGGATATCCCTTTGCCTTGAGCCCATTTTGCCTTTCTCTTCTCCTTTTCCCAATTTTGAAGCACTTGATCAACTTGTGGTCACCACCATCTCATCCTTGATCATCTAGCTCCACCTCATGGGTTGGACCATCCCCTCTAATACTACACACATGCTAGGAAATAGGATTAGTACAATAGGTTTCATCAATTAACCAAAACCAAACTAGGGCTTTCAATCTCTAACATTTTGGTAATTGATGATAACCTATGCCAAGATATGAATTAATAATAATTTTGGCTTTGCACCACTTGTCTAAGCATTAAGAGCTTTTACAAAAGATTAGACAAGTCATACAAAACCGATTTGTAGTACTAGCTCCCCCTACATGTGTGCTAAGAGTTTAGATTAGAAGCTTTGCACACATATTGGATTTGGAAGTTTTAGGGGAGCCACTACTACCAAATTGATGCTAAGGTATATAGAATGGACCTTTAAAGTGTGATATCATCAGAGTGCACATTTTGACTATCATTAGCACCAAAGTTAGCTAGAAGCATCAAAGACACTATAAACCCTATGAGATCAACATTAGAAGCAAGGTTTCTAGATACCACTTATAAAGTAAGAGTTGCTACTTTTAGCTAAGTCCTATGCATGTTAGTTGTCATTTCATCAATCAAATACTATCTAGCATACACCACATAAGTGAGAGAAAGATACCATTTAAATAAACATCTATTTCTAGTGCAATGCAAGCAATCATATGAATATGCAGATTCAAATGTAATCAATCATGTTCATGACCTTGCTTCCCCTGCTTGTGTGCTTCCAGAATTTTGATCCCCTTCTATTTTTTAATCTTCACTTGATCTCTCCCCCTATGTCTAATGTTTTCCCCCATTGTCATCTTCTTCATATCTTTTGTCCTATTTCTCCCCCTTTGTCAGCAATGACCACAAAGAATGGACAATGCTTGATGTAGATCAAAGATGTTGACTTGAAATCAATAGGGAGTACCACTTGAATGAGGGAGATGATTACTTAAAGTTGGGGATCACTTGATTGTTTCTATGAGCTTCCTTCTCAATGGTTCAAGCTAGCAAACTTGCATAAGTAACCTAATTTGTTTGAACCAAAGACAAGCTTTTTCACACATCTATCAATGGTTATCTTGTCTATGTTGAATTAGATTCTTTCTTGTTCATTTGGCTAGATCAAATACTAGGTTCACATTCTCATGAACAAGTCATATTTAGCCACTATATCATATAAACATAGAAGCAATAGTAGCATAATATGTACTCAAAATCATTTGATTTTCCATGAATGAGACACCACTAGAAAGAATGAATATCTATATGCTCCAATCAAGTCCTTAGCAAGAATGAATGCAATATGCCAAACAATTTTATCTTTGCTTTTGTCGAAGGAGAGGCATGTCATATAAGTGGGGTTGCATTCATCTCATGCTAGAGAAGTCAAGGATGTTCAATTCATTTCTCAGTGTGCATTCTCATCAAGTGGCTTGGTAAAGATATTGGCAAGTTGATCATCGGTGCCCATACTCTCAATAGCAATGTCTCCCTTTGCTTGGTGATCTGATCTCTTATATGTAGCACCCTAAGTGTTAAGCATTAATAAAGCTGCCATGTCATCATATGATGCATCAAGGATCATGTTTAGTAACTCCAAAATATTGAATTAATAGCTTCAACAGGTTGCATTTATATGTTGTGCTTATCTCCTGTGATATGATAGTTGTGTTAATCACTAAACCGACTTAGTGTTAATTGGGGTTGAACAGTTGTTAAATTTAAAAATCAACTTTGGTGTGATAAGTGTTTGGCTAACCCTAAATCATAGCTTAAACATGTTTCCAAAGTCAAATTGTTCAAAATGAAGATCCAAATTTGAATTGGAAATTCAAATTTCAGGACTTGGTAAATTTGGCTAAGTGTTGGAATTGGATTAGAAGATTCAAATTTGGAGAGCTAATTATAAGCAATTAGATAAAAGTTTCCAAACTTTAGTTCTATTTCAAAGTACAAACTTTGCACTTTGCAATAGAGCTAATGGTTGGGTCAGTTGATCACTAGTTAGTCACTAATTAATTGCTCAAAGTTGCAAAAATAAAATAAATTGTAAAACCCTAATTTCAAATGCCTCTTTTACCCCAATTCCAAATTTCAAAATCCGGGCAGATTTTGTGAGATGAGCCCAAAAGCAAAGTTGTAGAATTCAAAATTTGGAACAAATTTTATTTTGAAGTTTTCAAGTTTTTAAATGATTTTAGGAATAATTCTACAAAAGAAGAAAAGAGGAGCACAATAACCCGATGAAATCACTTTTCTCCTCCCATCCCTTCCTGTCACCGGCGCCGCCGTGGCCCGTTCCCACGCCTTCTCTAGCAAAACCATGTGGCCAACCACCTAGCCATGCTCGCGAAGTCGCCGCCACCTCTCCATCCTCTCCTTGCCCTATATAAGCCAACACCGGTCACCGTCTTCTTCTTTTTCTTTTCTCTGCCGCTGCCGTTGTGCTTCACAAAATTCGCGCTCGCCTCTCCACATTTGCCTACCACATCTTGCTAGCAGCTCCGCAACGTCATTGCTCATCGTTTGAACCCGCCCGCGCGTGCCTCTCCTCGCCATCAGAATCACCCGTGCGGCTTCATCTTCTTCCTCGCTGGTCACCGAGCGTCGCCGTGAACCCTTGCTCCTAGAAAGAGTGCCATAGAGTAGCTCCAACCTTGTCGATTGTCTCTTTCGCTTCGCCTTGACATGTAGGTGCTCATCGGCTCGCTTGTTCTTGCAGTGCACGTCCAGCCACGTCGGAACGTCGGTGAGCTCCTCGGTTCGCACCGCCGTCCCTGCCCTCACCGTCGACTTCCTTGCCCCGCCGTGTCCTAGCTCCGGCTCGTAGGTTGACCAAGTCACGGTGAGCATCTGGAAAACATAGCGGGTCTTGGTTGAGTCCTTCGAGGCTCCTAGTGGCCGAAACAGCGCCGTGCCACCACGTACAGCCCCATCGAGCCGCCATGGCCGGTGGTGAGCTCGCTGAACGCCATAGCGATCGATCTAATGCCCTAGATCGATGCGCGGGGTGATGACGAGGACGTAGGTACCGGTCCCGTCGCCGCAGACCTCACCGACAGCGAGTACCCGGTCGGTCAACCGACCAACCCCGCAGCTATATGTGCGAGAGCACTTTGCTGCTGACCGGGGACCCGCCTGTCAGCCTCCGTGGCTAGGCAACGGCGGGGTGAGAAAAGGATTTCTATCCTTTTTCTTTTTTTCAAAATGCTTATTTTACTGATTCTTTGAAAATGCATAACTAAATAAACAAAAACCTAAAAATATGAAACCAATTTTGCTGTGCTCTGTGTGATGAGGCCTATCTCAGAAAAATATGAGTGGTCGTCTTTAGTAATTTTGGTATGCTCAAAAATTGCATCTTTTAATGGAAAAATAGGCAGTATTTGATTTTTATAGGCTAAAATATTAATCCAATGATCCTAAATTTTTGTTAGTTATGCTAAAAGCGATCTCCACTAGAAATTTGGTGCTGTTTTGAAGAAATTTGCTTCAATAATTAATTTAGCCTTGTTAAATGGCTGTAAAAAAGGTTAATAAATTAATAAAAATAATTAGCAAGATGATTAATTAACCTTGAGTGACTTTTGAGCATTGATTGGAGACCATGGATAACACCCCTCTGCTGATCCATGGCTTGCCATGTTTACTTGATGATGATCATAACCACTTTATTAAATAAATAATTAAAAAATGATTACTAAGGCAGATAATAAATTTCTGAGTGACTTTTGGAATTAATTGAAGACCATGGAGCACTACTCCACTAATGTCCTATGGCATAATCTTGTGTTGGTTGTGATGTTTATGATCACTATGTTAGTTAATAAACTAAAATCTGTTTAGTGGAGATAAAACCCTAAATATGAAACCGTGAATGCAATTTTACCATGAAGGAAAATTGTACTCAAGGTGCTTAACTTTGAGTTAGCATGATTAATCATTTAAGGTCATCTCATATTGCATCTCATCTATAGCATTTTCATTATCTAAAGCATGCATTCTTATCTCGTTTAGCATCCAAGAGTGTAAGTGGCTATCGGGGATTCCATTCTAGAAGAGGTGAATCCGTCAGAGTCAGTTGGGTTTCATATTTGTAGATTGTCTGAAGAGGTTGACCTAGCTAATCAAGGCAAGCTCCAAAGCATAAATATTCTTACCTTGTGTTTTTAAAAGTCTACACACTTGTCTTATATTTCATGCATTAGTTGCTATACATTATGAATGTATACCACTTGATGCATTACCTACCTTGATACTCTTATTCCCTTATCTTGATCACCCTAATAGTCAGGACAATGTAGTAATGCTTAGCCATGCTTAGTAGATAAAAGTTGGATGGTGATTTCATCTTTTTGCAATGGTTCGCTACTCAGGAGTTTGTCCTGAATAGATGATGATAATAATTTGAAGATAAATTGGAGACAGGGCGGGACATGGGAAATGTCTCTGGTGGAAACCGACAAGGTTGCCTGGTCGTGCTAGTCTCGTTTGTGTCAATTAAGGACCGTCTGATGTAGGCCTGTTGTGGTCAAGACTTTGCAGTATCGGCCACATACTTCGGTAAGCCTGTGTACCCTGGCTATTCTGGTTTGTGAGTGGACCCCCGGGCACTGGGAGTAGAGAGATGGCGGAAGTAGCGTGTACCCACCCTATGAGTCCTAGAGGGATGGCATACGGCGGTGCAGTACTGTGCTCTCGGGTAGCGCAGACCCAGTCAAATTCGGAGGATCTAGGAGAGAGGTTGATATATGTAAGGCTCAAACCTACGTATGTCGTGCGACTGGGAATCCCCAGCAGGGTTATAATCGGTTCGAATCGTCGTTGCTCCTTGGTTATGGAGACTCGACTCTCTGACCACTCATCATAGTTAATGATGGAACATGAGACAATGATTATGAGATGGATTGATTTAAGAAAGTGTATGATTTAGAGCAGGTGCAAATGTGAGGCTCGATAATACTTGAGCTAAAACTTGAAAGTAAGGATTCATTATTTGTAAGCTTTTCTGCAAAATATTTCTCTGGTTTCTAGCCCAGAAAACCCCGTAAGCCAGCATATCCTTGGAATTTCTCCCCCTAGTTGGTAAGACTTGTTGAGTACCCTTATATACTCAGGGTTTGTTAAACCCCTATTGCAAGTGAATCTCATGAACAGGCGATGTTTTGTCCCTATTGCATGACGGTTTTGGAAGAAGAATATCGGAAGTAGGAGATGCTCTTTTGTATTTGTGTGCATCCGTGGAAGTAGGAGATGCTCTTTTGTATTTGTGTGCACCCGTGGGCAGGCTGACTCTCTTTTGCTTGTCTTGTAATAAAGTTAATAATGCTACTTAACTCTGACAGTGAGATGCTCTGTTGTAATACTTCTGCTTTACTCTAATGTAATATATTTATATAATTATGTAAAACCCTGTATAATACTTTGACGATGATTGTAACCATTCGATCCTGCGGAAGAATAGAGCTGTCCAAGTCATTTGTCTCCCATACATAACTAATCGGAAGCCTGAAAGGCAATGGTAAGTGTATGTGGGCCACTCAACTTAGCCAATTCTGTTATATTATAAAATGATGTCTAATGTCAATGTGACAATCCAATCTTTTGCTGCACACACTAAGCACATAGGACTAGTCCAAAAAGTTTCATCAATTAGCCAAAATCAAACTAGAGCTTTCAACGGTGCGAATCGTGCAACATTGGCCTATTAAAATATTGCACTCAATCAGCTTTTAGACAGTGCACACACTCTTGGAATCCGGCTCTTTGCCGAGTGCCAAATAGTTTGCCGAGTGCCAAATAAAAACACTCGGCAAAAACACACTTTCGGAATGCCGAGTGTTTTTTTGACACTTGGTAAAGAAGCCTCTTTGCCGAGTGTTTTTTGACACTCGGCAATGGCAAATTTCAAAGCACATTTTGAAGCAATAAATTAATTCAAATGAAAAGTTTTCAACTACAAAGTTGTATAACTCATCAAGATGTACAATTTTTATTTTGGTCATTTCTTTATATGACAAAGTGAAAGTAAATTTGTTCACAAATCCTACATATATCTCTTGTAGTTTATAAAACTACAAGAGAGATATATAAGATTTGTGAACAATGTTAAAACCACCATGTCGGATACACAAATGATCAAACAACCAAAATAAATTTTTTAGATCATGAGAAGTTATAGAATTTTGTAGTAGGTAACTTTTTGATTTGAAGTCATCTTGTCATGCAAAAACTGCATATGAATTCAAAAAATTTAAAATTCAAATTTTTCAAAATACCTTGGATGAAAAACAACCAAAATAAACTTTGTAGATCTCAAAAAGTATGAAACTTTGTAGTTGACAACTTTTTTTATTTGAAATCATCTTGTCATGCAAAATTACACTTGAATTTCTCAAATTTAAAATTCAAATTTTGCAAACAATCTTGGATGGAGAAACTTCCTAAACGAAAATTGTAGATCTCGAAAAGTTATGAAACTTTGTAGTTGATAACTTTTTTATTTGAATTCGTTTAGGGCCTCAAACAAATAATTTACACTTAGTTTAGTATAATACGTGGAAAACCAAAACTAAATCTAGACACATGTGATAGTGTAGTGCAGTGATCAGGGGAGATATCGCGCAAGGGAGAAGTCGTGGGTTCAAATCCCACCGGCCTTGCGCAGCCTTGCGATTTTCAAAAATGCTTATATTATGTGTTAGGTCTTGTTTGGCAGGGCTTTGGCTTCGGTTTCTCACGACTACTTGCAGGAAGTCCTATTAAACATGCATCTAAAAAATGGCTCCTTGCTGGATGCTCGAGGAGTTGAAGCCCTTTTTATAGAGGAGCTAGAGACGCAAAAATGTAGCTCCCCTTCCTGTTCTTCCTCGCAAACCTAATATAAATTATTACTTTGCTACTGGAATTGTTTTTGCCAAACGTTTTCCAAAACAGCTTTAGCTCCACCAGAAAAGGTACTCCATTTAAGAAGTTGTATGCGCTTGCTAGCCTATTGACGGAATTTCTTTTGACCTGATCCGTATTATATTGGATCTCGCCCAGACTCCATAAAAATCCTCGCTCCGCCACTACGAAGACCTTGACATGTAGACTTGTGATTTGCCGTCGCACCAACCGAAGACGAACGAGGACGATTATCTGGTCTTCCCATTCTCATCAACATACTATAAAGCAGCAAGATCATTGCCTATTATTTTTTGAAGTAAAAAATATTTAAAACAAGGCCCCCTTCCTCTTCTCCTCTGTAGTCTGTACTAATACGAGTCCTTTGTATGTCAAGTGCTTCTTCCACAATATCAGCTTTCTTCCTTCCTTTTTTTCCTCAAGTTTCAGAAGTTAGTTAAGAACTCTTCACTGGTGGAAATGAGGGTGCTCGATTCACTGTCGTGTATCGTGCTTGTCTTCGCTGCGATTCCATCTGAGCAAGCTTCTGGTGTCGTCGTAACAAGCCAAGACCAAGGTAGCAGCAACGGTACTCCTCGCGCCGGTTGCCCTAGAAGCTGTGGCAACCTCACCTTCGACTACCCATTCGGCATCGGCTCCAACTGTTTCAAGTCTCCCGACTTCAGTCTCACCTGCGACAACACCACGCAACCCCCAAAGCTCTACTTTCAGGACAGCATCACAGAGGTCGTTGATTTTGGAAGGTCCGGGTTACAGACCAGCCTTTCCCAGGCACTGCCCATGATACATGGTGTCAGCACTTACAACATATCATGGGAATCTGCTGGAAGAGCCTTTACCCTTTTCGATATGGGCCTAAACATCACAGGCTGTGACTTCGATATATACAGGATTTACAGAGATACAAATGTGTCCTCCGTGAAGCTTTGCACAGTTACCTGTCCTGATGCAGAGATCACGGACAAGGTGGCCAGGCAGAACTGCAATGGAACCGGGTGTTGCTCCGTCGAATTGAGTATGCTTCAAGCCTTCCAGCTACAGTTTGTTCTCCACAATCACAGCAGAGGTGAACTTGGCACGCACACCAGCCGAAGAAGCTCCCTATGGGACAGCATCAACGTGACTTCAGCCTATGCAGAACTCTTTTGGAGTATTGTGGATCAGCCGACGTGCGCCAGCGCCATGGATGACAGGGCAAACTATGCCTGTGTAAGTAACCATAGCGTGTGCTATGATGACTCGTTCGGGAGATTAGATCTTGGATATCTCTGCAGTTGCGAAGGTGGTTATGTGGGGAATCCATATATACCCAACGGATGCTCGCGTGATAAAGGTAATTCCTGAAATCAATAATTTAAAGGTTATTTTTTTTCTACTACTTGATTCAAATATTTTCTCAATCTATCACAGTAGAGGGTTTAGGTCCCCATTTCAGTTAGATAGCCCATGGTAAAAAGGAGATAAATCTGAAATGCCAGTGCTAAGCACCAAAAAAAAAAAACTAAAAATATGATGTTTTAAGACAGATATATGCATATGGATGTCTAGATTGCATTTATGCGAATAACATGCATATACGTAGAGTGGCCATGAAAGGTACTCCCTTTCATGGCCAATCTCTATATGCAGCTGAATGTTTGCCTCATCATTAAATGCCACTAGCCGACAAACTGACATGTAGGACATGTGCATATACACATAGATAAAAGAATATTAATAAAAAAACTTTCATAAAGCTTATGTACTTCCTCAGTCAGGTTGTGAGCGAGTTTTTCTTTTTTTACTTTTGTATAAGCTGATAACCCCAGTAGAATATATCAAACATATTTGCTTCCTATAAAAACAGGGACAATCCATTATAATTTATAATGTACTTCTTCAGTCTTGCTGTCTACTTCCTCAACCATGATGTCTGTGAGCACCATATATATTAGTTGTATTGGATCACCATGGTTGCTCAAATGCTTTCGTAGATTCTATAAAGAACTTTATTCTCCAAACATTGGTGACTTTTGAATTTCTTTTGCCAAAACTAGGATATAATCCAAAAGAACAGAAGGAGAACTGCCAGCGATCATGCGGTAACATCAATGTCCCGTTCCCTTTTGGCTTAGAAGAAGGTTGTTTTGCAAGAAAGCTATTTCAGCTCAACTGCACAAATAAGTCGTCTTCCAGTCTCCAGTTCGATGACGACCATCAGGTGACATATATACATATCAATGAGGGGCTTGTGGGCATTAAGTACACCTCAGTTTACGAACAGGAGATGTTTAGGGTGTATGTATCTAAGGAACCTGGCCTGTACATTAGTTCTGGGGAATCGTCCTCTGTGCAATGGGCTGTTGCCAATCTGACCTGCCAGGAGGCAATGCAGAACAAGTCGGGATATGCATGTGTAAGCATCAGTAGCACATGTTTGGGTGTCAACTCAACAGATGGTTACATTGGCTATCGATGCCAATGTCTGCAAGGATTTCAGGGGAATCCATACATACACAATGGCTGCCAAGGTCTCCCTCCCTCCTCGTTCCCTTACCTTTATTGAAATCCTATCATTTTGGTTCATAACTGTTTGCATTCTGGAGACTACACACATGACACAAGCACGCACTGCACATGCAATTCATGCTTTTGAGATCCTAACCATATTGGTTCAACAAGGGATTGCATTTTGGGGAGTATACTTATAGCTAAAACAGCAGTAAGTCATTTCTTTGTCTATTAATTGTTGTAAGCAACCTCTTTGTACCCTGTTCATTCTAATATATATAGTCAGTATGGGGCAACCCCTCCTGCCAAACCATAAAAAAAAAGAACTAAAACAGCAGGGAGTAATAGAGATAGCCCCAGTTCAGTTTCAGTTCTCAAAAACAGATCTGTATGTTTTCAATCTAGGGAAATTTATGCTCTAAAGCTGTAATTCAGATATTTCCTAGTTTTTTATTATTCAGTTGGAAACTGTTGTTTATGCTGCATAAGTCAACCAATTGTGACATCCATACCTATAACCCTTCTCAAGATAGTGTAATCAACACTCTCAGATCGCATACCAGAACTTTGACTATTTTAGGCTCTCTACTGTCTAGAAAGCAGAATCCTATCTGTATTCTAATTTTTGGCAGTGAACAACAATGTCTGGAAACCAAACAAGCTACACATAGATAGCAGACTAAAGTCAATAGACTAGTGACCCAAACTTTAAATAATTACAGCTGATTAATGTATATACCATTTTATGGTGTTCTCATCTTGTTGTGTTGCTAGCTTTTTCAATTATTAGGATTTGTCTCAGCATTTTAAAGACATAACTCTGACAAAACTGAAATTCACTCTGGATTACATGTTAGAACAAAACTTTCTACAAAGCACATTCTTGTATAAAGATGATCCTTGTGTTCCAACACGTGGGATCTTCAATAACCTTCATTTTTCCAGGAAGAAATCCAATAGTCAGGTTTTCCAGTTCGAAACTAAATTCAGTTGGACATGAAAATTCCAACTTTCTTCTACTCTAAAATGGGCATTTGCAGCTTTTCTAAATAATGGAGCAAGTAATGCGAAGTATATCTACTTTGTAAATTTCACTCTCACCCTTATTAGGATATGGCTGCAGATATTGATGAGTGTGACCAACCAGGAAAATGTAGAGGAGTATGCCAAAATACTCCAGGAGGATACAATTGCACCAGTTGCCCTGACAAAACACAATACGATACCACAATGATGCAGTGCACCCCAATAAAAAAGCAAAATCTTCTATTAGGTGAGCTTTATACAATAGTAATTTGACAACTAACATGGAGAAGATAAAGCAGAATCAGACTAAGGAGCATAAATATCGCAGGTATTGTGATTGGGATTAGCAGTGGCTTCGGAATTTTACTTCTCAGCTTAAGTGCAATAGTGCTTCTTCGCAAATGGAAAAGGGACATCCAAAAGCAACAACGAAAAAAAAATTTTCAGAAAAATAAAGGCCTCCTCTTGGAACAACTGATATCATCTGATGAAAATGCAAGTGAAAAAACAAAGATTTTCACTTTGGAAGAACTAGAAATGGCAACAAACAATTTTGATCCTACACGAATCCTTGGCCATGGAGGGCATGGCATGGTGTATAAGGGTATCTTATCTGACCAACGCGTGGTGGCAATAAAAAGGTCTAAGGACATTGAGGAAGGTGAGATCAGTCAATTCATTAATGAGGTAGCAATTCTCTCTCAAATAAATCATAGAAATATAGTGAAGCTTTTTGGGTGTTGTCTTGAAACTGAGGTCCCACTGTTGGTCTATGACTTCATTTCAAATGGTTCGTTATTCGACATTCTACATTCTAGTTCAAGTAGTGGTTTCTCCTTGTCATGGGATGACTGCTTAAGAATCGCCGCAGAAGCTGCGGGAGCTCTCTATTATCTCCACTCAGCAGCTTCAGTATCAGTCTTCCATCGAGATGTGAAGTCCTCTAACATACTTCTAGATTCAAATTATACCGCAAAAGTTTCAGACTTTGGTGCTTCTAGAGTGGTTCCTATTGATCAAACTCATGTTGTTACAAATGTCCAAGGTACATTTGGGTACTTAGACCCAGAGTATTACCATACTGGGCAACTAAATGAGAAGAGTGATGTATATAGTTTCGGTGTTGTACTTGTGGAGCTACTTATGAGAAGGGAGCCTATATTTACCAGCGAGACAGGGTCAAAGCTGAACTTGTCTAATTACTTTCTTTGGGAACTAAAGGCAAGGCCAATAAAAGAGATAGTGGCTACTCAGGTTTGTGAGGAAGCAACTGAGGAAGAGATTAACAGCGTTGCCTCTCTTGCGGAGATGTGTTTGAGACTCAACAGTAGAGAGAGGCCTACTATGAAGCAAGTCGAGATGAATTTACAGCTCTTGAGAACAAAAAGGTCAAGCTCAAGCCATGTCGTCCAAGATAATGCTGAAGAGATACAACCATTACTTTGTACAAGAGCTGAATCTAGATATGAGACATTTTCTATTAGCTTGGGTGGAAGTTCTAATTTAGAGTCTCAATACAGCCAAAGATTCAATAGCTTGGAGCAGGATTTTGAATCATCTCTTGGGGTGCCACGCTAAGGGCCTCTTCGAAGTGTCGGAGTTCCATTAGAACATGAAAAGGAAAAGAAGCTTTTGTGAGGTGGATATTTATTTTCCTGCAAGTCCTACCAAAATACTGTGTTGTAACCAGGCATGAACCTCAACATCTTAATGTGATCCATCTTTCTAACCGCAGAAGATGATGGACTGTCCTTTACTTTCTTGTTTTCTACATTATTATCATACAGAAGTATGTTGTACTTATTTCTTTTATCTATGTTTGTACCTGGATTCTTGTGATTCATACAATGGATGTACATGTTTAATTTTTTATATCATCTTGGATTATTGAGTAATTTATGTGTAATGTATTTAGATACAAAAATTCATAGAACAGAACAAACGCAGCATTTGTTTCTTCTCTGGTTTTCAGATTTCTCATGAAACAATGTCTCTTGGAAAATTGACAATTTGCAGGAATCTTTACTGGGTACTAGATTTCTTTAGCCAATGAAATGTCCCCCAAGTGGGAGACTATACATGTACCATGTTTATGCTATTAATTTGTTATCATCTTTCTTTAAAAAAAGTATGTTATCAGCCTTCACCAATGATGCTGTTTTGTACACCACACATCATTGTTATACTATATTTGAGGCAAAGAATCAGGGAGGATCATTCCTACCTGTTGTACCTGAAGAGAAGGGCCATGGCCACATCACACCATACAGATTAACAGATGCAACCCGTGGACGATGGTGGGCATTCAGTCACCTCCCTGCATGAATAGTTAATGGGTTAATTTGAACGGTGGCATTACAATTCTGTGAGTTTGGAGAAATACTGTTACTATTCATGATATTGGAAGCTTACCATTATATTACAATGTCACAAGTCTCAAAAATATACCACTAGGTACCCCTTCGACTCATTTATCTGAATTTATAGACCAAACTACCCTCTTCTTCCTCCTTGCCATCTTCGAGAGTGTGTCGTTTTCTCCAGAGACCAAAATGGGGAGCAGCCCGGCAAGGGGCAGCGGACTGCACTGTGCCAGCGGCGGTCGTGGCCCGCATCCACCCCGATGCGCTCAGACACAGGAAGGAATGTCCTTTCTAGCGCAGGAGGAACAGAGCGGAAACGCGGCGGCGGAGCGGTGGGCAGTGGCGGAGCCAGGATTTCACGGCTGGGTATTCCGAGTACATAAAAAATCTCGATGCAAATGCACAATAGTAATAAGCAAAGTACAAGCTCTAAACATAGTGGTGGGGATGACCACTTATATCTCTATATGGAAAATCATGATTCTTAGGTTGACATGGCCCCAACTCAATGTACCTCCTTCTAACTCTATCCTGGTCATTAACAGCATACCTTGCGATGGGTATCCGCTTCCCGGGATCATGCTCAAGTGCTTCCAAATCTGCTGCGACCTTACCCTCTTCATCAGTTACATAATCTTCTACAATTGGAGTTTGAGGAACTCTGTCTGTGTCGGATTGGGGAGCTTGAGCTTCATCATCTGCTTCACCATCATCCTGTGCCTCCACAATTGCAAGCTGTAGATTGCTGAGATTGGCTCTCAACCTCAGGAGGATTATTTGGTGTGGATGTTTCAGCTGTTTTCTTTGCCTTTGCAGCTTTCTCCCACAATGCAAATATTCTGGCACCCTTCTTCTTCTTCTATATTACAAGAATTCAATGCAACAAAATTAGAAAACAAAATCCTAAATTTTTACCCTGAAGAAGAAGAATCAAGAATGGATCTAGCACTGACATTGCTGATTGATGTGCTCACCTTGCTTCAACTTCAACGGTGGCGGCGTGGCTGTCCGGGGCTGGGGCCGCCGGCCGCTGCGGTGCCACCGCCGAGGCCAGCCGCCGGGACGCTAGGGCTGGGGGGGCGGCGCTACCGCGCGGGGCGAAGCCGCGCCGGTCGCGCTCGCACAGCGTAGGGGCAATGCCGAGGGGGGAGGCTGGAGGAGCGTGCGACGTGCCACCGAGCCCGCGAAGCGAGGCTCGCCGTCGCCGTGACGCCGTCGCCGTTGCTCACTGTCTCGATGCGGAGTTGGAAGCGATGCGAGCAGGAACAACCGAGTAGCGAGCGATAGCCAGCAGGCCAGGAAACGATCGAGACTTTTTTTTTTTTTTCTTTGGTGGGCTGGTAGTACCTGCTTTCTATTGGGCTTTGGGCCAGTTTACAACATCCAGCAATACGTACACAGATATGTATTTGTGTTTGTTTCCAGAATCTTGGTATTCCAAGGAATACAGGGGAATACCCCTAGCGCCGCCAGTGGCGGCGGGGAGTGGGAGCTGAGCAGCGATGCCGCCGGGGAGGTGAATCCCTGGTTTATAGAGCAACCGACATTGGGGCTGGAGGCCCTGGATCAAGAGGACGTGGAAGTAGGGCACACCAGAGCTTTGGAATTCTCTCTACGCTAATGAAAAAGTCCTTTTTTATTACCAAACTGAGATACTATCGTAGCATGATTTTTCTTTTAACTCAAAAACTGAATATTAACTTAAAAGCTCTTAAAACTATTTAAATTACCTGAATCACTCGATTAGCTGTTTTTTTTTCACTTTTCTTGTAAAAGATCCTGCAAATATCTGAAAAATATCATTTGGAGAGTCATTTGAATAAAATTGTCCTCTATATAATTTTTCCCTCCAATAACTTTGTATCGTTTGTGCACCCTAGAGAGCTAACTTTGCTCTATATCTTTGCCTAGAGATAAATCAGGGTTGGGGATATCTATATTTGGAGATTTAATTAAAGAACCATAATCATCATGAGGATTTAAAGTTATTCTAATAAGTACATAAAAATGCAAGAAAAAAAACTAGAGATACATTGGGACACCCAATATTTAAAGCTCATCAAACTATCTCTAGAAGATTTCAAAAAATAGATTTAGATTTAGAAATACTCAAAACATTCTAACCAATGTTTAAATACATTTTGTGAAAACTTTTCACAACAAAAAAAATATGAGATGCTCTAGCATAAATTTCTTTAGCGTTATATTAAATGTATGGTTTACTTTAAAGAAAAAGTTTTGCAAGGAACCCTACCTATTTTTTTTAGTGTATGGTTTACTTGATATGGCTAAATGGACATGTCTTTGCTTTATTGTGTTTATATTGTCATCTGCTAGGATAAGTAAGCATAGCTAATTTTGGCTACCATGACACCATTGTACTCTTTAGCATTCTAATTGTCCATGCATTTTAATGTCACATTAAGTCGTCATCTTCCAAGATCAAAAAAAAAAAAAAGTCGTCATCTTCCTCATTTATGGGGAGATAGGAGCCTTTGGTAGGTGGAGTGACAAACACGAACTCTTGTATTCTCCCACGATAAAGATTATTATATCATTATTATTTAGTCTCTTTTTTTGTTATTTTATCTCATTTGACTTGTTTGCTATTTTTTGTAAAAAGAACTCATATTCAAGTATATTTGTATTTCATCACATATATATAATATCATTTGGATCCGGCTTCATGATTTTTTAATAATGGCATGAATGGGTAATTGCAGAATAGACATAAGGGTTTTTTAGGCATTTTTTGTGTGTGTAATAATTTGTCAACGTGTCCATGGCCACATTGACTTTATTTTCTCTGATTATTGGCGTATTGCCCTTGGTAATTAGCGCCAAGGCTCATTTTGTTGGCCAAATATAAAAAGTAAATTAGGTGAATTCTCAGTGCGTTGCCATGCATAGAAAACTCATGAATGGTTTCAGATGGATGTTGAGCATATATAGTACTTTGTTGCAGGGACCATGTAACATAAAAATGTCCATAAAAGATGTTGTGTGGCATGTGATTGATTAGTTTATGCTACATAGACTGCACATCTATCATTTGGATCAATTGGCATGTCATTGTCAAATATGGAAAAAAAAATTTGAACGAAAGATGAAGTTTTCTTTTTTTTCTTTTACTAGTTGAGTGCCCGTGCGTTACTACGGGTACACATATATCTTATGACATATAAATAGCTGCATGAGACACTGAATTTATTTTCTCAACATTTGATCTGAGCATCAGCCTGCGGGCAGTGGAACTTGGATAATAAATCCTCCACCAAAGAAGGATTTAGGAGGCCAAGATCTCCAAAAGAACACAAAGGGCAGCATAAGAAATCATATTCAATAAAATTTTTTAAAAAATGGAATAAACACAACCCAACAAAGACTTGCATATACATTCACTATATTCTCATGCTAAAGTAAAGTTGTACAGGGTTAAATGCCAAACCAAATAAACACTTTTAAAGTTGTAAAATTTGACAGTTGACACCAACAATCAAGCAAACAAAGTTAAGAGGAACAACCCATAAAAACATACCATGCCATATGGTGGAAAGAAGACAAGACCCAACTTGATTATAGCTAGAACCCTAAAAATATATATATAACATGGATTGAGTGGCTCATTTTGATGAAACTAAGTGAAAATGCAGATGGATTTTGCCTAAGTTCACAAGTTAATCAATCCATAGTCCAGTCCATGGTCCACAGTGGGGGCAATAGCATTGGCAACAACAAAAGCATCAGTGTCCAGCGGACCAACACCTTGGGCTGCGCATGAAAAAAACAAATAGAAAATATTGAAAAATATCCAGAACTAATCCACTTCTTAATGGAGATCAAGTTCGTTTCTAAAAATTGCACACAAGCAAATTTTCATGCCTCTTATGCACTTATTAAAAAATCTACATAATTAATCTGATTCTCTCACCAGTATGCACTGGTCTCAAACAATCATAAAACCAACAGCAGGCTGTATGACATAATTGATCTCATTTTCTCATCATTAAGTCCTCTTATGCACTGGTCTCAAACAATCATAAAACTAACAGCATTCACTGCTAAAACTAACAGAAGGCAAGATGAACTGAATTGCATCAACGGATGCTTGAAATACTGAAAACAAAAAATGGATGCAAACAGAAATAAAACAAATTCAACACTTAAGCTGTCATACAGCCTGTGCAAAAGCCAAATATTGTCCAGTGTGTTAATTTGTTCAGGCACAAGTATCACCACCACTACTACTGAAGAAACACCAGCATAGGACATAGATGATGGTGCTGAATCTAGAGGATCAAGACCCACGCCCAGTCCGTGTTGGAGCTCAAGGTCCAGGTCCAGGAATGTGCACATTGCCATGTCCG
This sequence comes from Chrysopogon serrulatus, assembly GCA_015844335.1. Lineage (NCBI taxonomy): Eukaryota > Viridiplantae > Streptophyta > Magnoliopsida > Poales > Poaceae > Chrysopogon > Chrysopogon serrulatus. The sequence continues at coordinate 47,880 of JADLZL010002942.1, read as the reverse complement.
AATGGGTCCAACCCGTGTAAGCTACCATGAGCTGTATTAGTTAACTACATATAGGAGAGGGGAAAACAAGAAAAGTAAGTGAAGAATATTCAATTCTAAGCATTCATCGTCTAACTCCCGTGCCTCCTCTTGCTTCCATATCTTCAACTCTTCTCTAGATTTCTGGTATCCTAACGATGCATTGAAGACATCTATTAGCATAAAGACATAATCCCTCCATATTTTAATTTTGGTTTGGCAAATATTTTAAACAATCATGAAGTAATGGCCGACAAGTAACAAAGGTCCACTGATCATGTGAGTAAAGCCAACAAATCTGCTGCCACTGAACAAAGAAGACACAGGATATCGGATTAGCTGCTTACATGTTTACCTGCTGTACTGTTGGTTTCGTGCTGAATGGAACTGAGGTCCTGCACTCTGGATGGTCAGTTGCGCTGTTTACCTTAAGAATGGAACCAAGCTGGTGCTCACACTGCTGAACCTACAACACCGTAAAAGATACAAGGAGTGCAGACGAGTGAGCAAACATGTGAAAAGCAAATTCAAATCGAAGGCACGGCTGCAGAAGGATGAAACTGAACAGCATATAAGTCTAGTAATTCATTATTATTGATTTGTCCCATCTTGTTAGCACATACATATATAAGCAGTACTTCAGGCATCAAATGATCAAAGGAACATGATGCGCTGCGCTGCACAAGCTAAGAAGGCAATAGCTGCATGAATACGCAAATTTACAAGATACAGGGGCAGTTGCTGAGGACTGGATTCAGAGGCCTTCACATGTTTGTGCAGCAAAATGCAAATCGATAATCAATAAACAGATCGTAATCTAGCTAGCTCAAAAAGCAAAAAGGTGAAATTACATCTTTTCTATTGTTTTTACCATCTAGGATATATCATTGTCGCCGATGTGCACCTGAGATTGAGAAATGGCAGGTTGTCTGAGCTGCAAACCAGCTCCAGGTATAGCAGGTCAGGACGGTGCAGGGCAGGGGCAGGGCAGTGGCGTCCGTGGGGAAGGGGCAGGAAGGCCGTCGGCAGGCTTCACCAGCGGCACGCGGCCACCTGTCTTCCCATCCCCGGCGACGTGGACGAGCTCCGGTGAGGGCGGCGCTGCGACTTTGGACCGCTGGCTCGGGGAAACGCGAGCAGGCAGCGACTTGGGGAGTCGCTGGGGGTGGAAGCGCGGACCGATGCGGGGAAGCTTAAGCAGCGGGTGACGACGGCGAGGCGATGGCGCAGCGAGGTCCCAGCGACCGAGTGGGCTGTGGGCGGCGACGAATCTGCCCGCACGAGGTCACAAAACGACGAATCCTGTCTCTGCCAGGTGCGTTCTGTCAACACCCTGCCTTCCCAGATGGAGCCCAGTGAAGATGTGCCAGAGGACACTGAAGCCCGGCCTCGAAGGACGACCCGGCCCAATCAGAAGGTGTCCGGCCCGCAATGGATTGTGTGATGTAACTGGCTATAAGAGCCAAGTAGAAAGGAGAGGAGAGACGTGTAAAATGATAATCTGAATTCTGAATTACAATCGGCCATCGTGCCGTTCTTCCCCTTTCTATCTGTTCTTCTTCCTCCCTCTTACTCCTTCCCCAAGTCTACTCTTACAAATTGGTATCAGATTCAGTTCTTATCCTGGATCCCGAGTTCCTCCATTCCCACTATACTCGCTTTCAGCGTGCGCGTGGAGCATTGGAGCCGAATCTCAAGCTCTTGCTCGACGAGATCCAGAAGTCACGGGAAGAGGCCAAGGAGGAATTCCGCCGCCGCTTCGACGAGCACGACGCCCGGTGGGAGTGCCGCTTCTCCGACCTCGATAGTGACCGCGCGTCGCGCGCAGCCGCTGTCGACCAACGCCTCGACGCTCTGGAGTTCTCCCTCAACGAATCTGCGTACTCCGTCGGCCGGCACTTCAACGAGTTGGAGGCCCTCGCCGCCGACCAGCTCCTGGCGGATCGGGATGACCGCGTCACCGCTCTGGAGGTTGCGGCCACCGACCTCGGCGCCTGGCGTCCGGAGGTGGAGGCGGCCAGTGGATGACCTGCGTCTTGAGCTGAAGCGGATGACACAGGGAGGTGACCCCAAGGTGTTCGACGCGTCGCTTCACCGAACCGCGTTCGACCCATCCTCTTAAAATCGGCGTCCCGCGCCCCCATCTGCGGACCACACGCCGGCGGGCCCCCCAGAACGCTGCGATGGGGGTTCGGGTCCTCAGCGGCCTGGCCCCAACAACACTCGATGGGTAAGCGTCCCGATCCTCCTCCTCCACCTCAATTTCCTTCTCCGAATGCGCAATTTCCACGCTCGACACCACTGCTTCCACACCGCCCACCAATTCCCAAACCACCACCTATTTCCATTCCACCGCGTCCTCCAATTTCCACCCCACTTCTTCCTACTCCACACACAGCATATGATCCCCAACCCAATCACGCCACAGGCCGCCTGCCGAAACTTCCATTCGCTAAGTTCGACGGCGAGAACCCTCGTCTCTGGAGGTCTCGCTGTGAGAAATACTTCCACATGTACTCCGTTGATCCTTCTCTCTGGGTTAGTGTCGCCTCTATGTACCTTGAGGGCTCGGCTGCACGATGGTACCAGTCTATAGAGAACACACCCGCTACTGCATCCTGGAGTTCCTTCTGTCAGTCCTTGCATGACCGTTTTGACAGAGACCAGCATGAGTCCTTAATCCGCAAGCTTTTCCACATTAAACAAACTTCTTCGGTGTCGGAATATGTCGAGCGTTTCTCTGATTTAGTGGATCAACTCACAGCTTACTCCACAGCTACTGATCCACTCTACTATACCATGCGCTTTGTTGATGGCCTTCGGCCCGAGCTTAAAGCAATGATTCTTGTTTCCCGTCCCCAAAACCTCGATGCTGCTGTGGCTATGGCTCTTGTGCAGGAGGAAGTCGGTGCATCATCATCATCAAGAGTAAAGGATTGGGGTGATTGGTCATCTGCGGCCAAGTTCCCTCCACGCACGGCGTTTCCCCTGCCACCACCTCCCGGCGGGGACCGCGGGGCGCTTCCTCCTCCCCAGCTGCACCAGCAACCAGAGACTTCCCCAGTTCAAGCTGAGAACACATTGGCTCGCATCAAGGCTCACCGTCGCTCTCTGGGATTATGTTACAAATGTAATGCCAAGTGGCATAAAGAGCATCGTTGCCCCCCTGAAGTTCTTAATGCTGTGCAACCATTGTGGGAGTCTCTGTCTCTCGAAGACGAAGTCGTTGATTCTCCTCCTGAGGACACTGTTGCGGAACAGCTGTTTCTGGCCATCTCAAGGTCTGCAGTGGGTGGAGTTCCTGCCTCTCGCACCATTTGTTTCAGGGGCACTATTGAGGGTCATGCTGTGCAGATTCTTGTCGACTCTGGTAGCTCTGCTTCATTCATCAGTCAGTCTTTGGCAGATAACCTGTCTCATCAAGATTCACTGCCGCTATCCAGTTCTGTCAGAGTGGTAGGTGGTGGCTTGCTTCAGAGTACTCGTATGCTCAGGCAGGTTCGTTGGGCAGTGGACTCATGTTCGTTCCAGACAGACTTTCATGTCCTGCCGCTTACTGCTTTTGATGCAATCCTCGGGATGGACTGGCTCGAGACGTTCAGTCCTATGCAGGTGCATTGGCATCTCAAGTGGTTGGCAATTCCTTATCAAGGGCAGGTCCGCATTTTGCACGGCGTTCCTCCTGACAACCCAGCTCACCTACTGCTCCATATTGAGCCTACGGCTACTGCGTCCGCTCCTCTGATTCAATCCACACCTGTGCCACCGGCTATACAGCAGCTGATTGAGGAGTTTGCAGTTTTGTTCCAGCCACCATCATCTCTTCCACCATCCAGAGCTTGTAACCATGAGATCCCTCTGATTCCTGGGGCTCAGCCGGTATTCATCAGGCCATATCGCTACCCGCCCAAGCTTAAGGATGAAATTGAGCGCCAAGTACAAGATATGCTGTCTCAGGGTCTGATCTAGCCGAGTACCAGTCCTTTCTCCTCTCCAGTGCTGCTGGTCCGTAAGAAGGACGATTCTTATCGGTTTTGCGTCGATTTTCGCCATCTCAACGCACTTACGCGCAAGTCCAAGTTTCCAGTTCCTGTCTTTGACCAGTTAATGGATGAGTTGGCACATTCGAAGTGGTTTTCCACTCTGGACTTGCGAGCGGGCTTCCACCAGATCCTGCTGCAACCTGGGGAAGAGTTCAAAACTGCGTTCTAGATGCATCTGGGCCAATACGAGTTCCGAGTAATGGCATTTGGTCTCACGGGTGCTCCAGGAACGTTTCAGGGCGCTATGAATGTCACATTGGCTCCTGGCTTGCGCCGCATTGTGTTGGTTTTCTTTGATGATATCTTGGTATACAGCCCAACATTGGATTCTCATGTTGATCACCTACGCCAAGTATTCCAATGGCTACATGCTGATCAGTGGAAGCTAAAGCTCTCAAAGTGCACATTTGCACAAGAGTCCATCTCTTATTTGGGGCATGTCGTTAGCAACCAAGGCCTGTCCACCGACCCATCCAAGATTCAAGCGGTCATGGATTGGCCCACTTCGGTGTCTGTCAGAGAACTACGCGGCTTCCTCGGTTTAGCCGGATATTACCGGAAGTTTGTGCGCCATTTCAGTATAATCGCCAAGCCATTGACAGACTTGCTTAAGAAAGACCAGCAGTTCATCTGGACCGATACTCATACTGAGGCATTCACTGTACTCAAGCAAGCATTATGCTCAGCCCCGGTTTTGGCACTTCCAGATTTCAGCATACCGTTTCACATTGAGACTGATGCCTCTGGGGTTGGTGTGGGAGCTGTGTTGCAGCAGAACGGGCATCCTCTTGCTTTTCTCAGCAAAGCACTTAGTCCAAGAAATCAGGGCCTGTCAGTATATGAAAAAGAGTACTTGGCGATTTTGTTGGCGGTTGACCAGTGGCGCCACTACTTGCTGCAAGCCGAGTTCTACAGCCACACGGATCACCGTAGCCTTGTCCACCTGAATGAACAGCGCCTTCATACGGCATGGCAGCAGAAGGTCTTTGCTAAATTGTTGGGATTACAATACCGGATCATTTACAAAAAGGGGGCAGACAATGGTGCAGCTGACGCGCTATCTCAGCGTCCACATTTTCACCTCTCCCTGGCCATATCCTCTGTGGCACACGCCTGGCTGGATGAGGTCGTTATAGGCTACCACTCTGACCCCCAAGCACTGCAGTTGTTGACTCAGCTGGCTGTTGCGCCAACTTCCAGGCCTCCTTACTCTTTGGTGCAGGGTGTGATTCGATACAAGAACAAGGTCTGGTTAGGTTCTAACAAAGCAATGCAACACAAGATTCTTTCAGCGTTGCACTCTAGTCCAGTGGGAGGACACTCCGGAGCACCAGCTACTTATCTCAAGGTGAAGCCACTATTCTATTGGCCGGGCATGAAAGCTGACGTGTGGAACTTTGTCCAGACCTGTTCTATTTGTTTGCGCGCTAAGCCGGACCGGTCCCGTTACCTAGGCCTCCTCCAACCTCTTCCCGTTCCGGAGTCGTCATGGGAGGTCATATCTATGGATTTCATCGAGGGGTTGCCACAGTCTGGACAGTACAATTCTATCTTGGTGGTGGTTGACAAGTTCTCGAAATTTTCTCACTTCATTCCCCTTCGTCACCCATTCACGGCTGCCCCTGTTGCCCACGTCTTCATGGATTCTATCTACAGGCTACACGGGCTGCCCAAAGCAATCATCTCAGACCGTGACCGTATCTTCACAAGTAATTTGTGGCAATTGCTGTTCAAAGCTGCAGGTTCAGAGTTGCGTCTCAGCTCGACGTATCACCCGTAAACGGATGGACAAACAGAGCGGGTGAACCAATGTGTGGAAACGTTCCTTCGTTGCTTTGTCCACTCATGTCCCAAAATGTGGAGCCGCTGGTTGCCCCAAGCTGAGTTTTGGTACAACACTTCCACACATTCTGCTCTTGGCAAGTTGCCTTTTGAGGTTCTTTATGGTTTTCCTCCTCGCTTACTGGCATTGGATCTGTCTGATGTGACCCCCGTCCCTGAGCTTCACCAATGGCTAGCTAACCGTGCAGTAACTCAGGATCTGATCAGGCAGCATTTGCTCCGCACTCAAGAGCGGATGAAGCGGCAAGCCGATAAGGGTCGTTCAGAGCGCTCCTTTTCTGTGGGTGATTCAGTTTTTCTGAAATTGCAGCCTTATGTGCAATCTTCACTAGTTCGCCGCTCCAACAACAAGCTTGCCTTCAAATTCTTTGGCCCTTTCAAGATAGTTGCAAAGATTGGCAGTGTGGCTTACAAGTTGCAGTTGCCGCCGGGTTCAGCGATCCATCCAGTGTTTCACGTCTCGCAACTGCGCCTGTCTCCTGGTGGTCAGCAAGTGTCGCCAGAATTGCCCTCACCTTTGTCTTAGTTTCAGGTGCCGATGCGAATCCTCCAACGCAAGTGGACGGCCGGGGATCGCCCAGCTGAGCAAGTCTTGATTCAATGGTCCGACTCGCCACCAGAATTGGCGACCTGGGAGCCGCTAATTCCTCTACAGCAACAGTTCCCTCAAGCGCCAGCGTGGGGTCTCGCTGGCTCTAAAGGGAGAGGGAATGTCAGCACCCTGCCTTCCCAGATGGAGCCCAGTGAAGATGTGCCAGAGGACACTGAAGCCCGGCCTCGAAGGACGACCCGGCCCAACCAGAAGGTGTCCGGCCCGCAATGGATTGTGTGATGTAACTGGCTATAAGAGCCAAGTAGAAAGGAGAGGAGAGACATGTGTAAAATGATAATCTGAATTCTGAATTACAATCGGCCATCGTGCCGTTCTTCCCCTTCCTATCTGTTCTTCTTCCTCCCTCTTACTCCTTCCCTAAGTCTACTCTTACACGTTCGATCCCGGCGTCGCCGATTCGCCCGATTCGAGCTCCGGTGCGTAAGGTGAGCGAGCAATTAATCGTGCGCCCGAAGGGGACGGGAGGACGGAGGAGAAGGAGAGGGGTTGCTGTTACCATGCGCCCGCAGCTGGCGCGCCGCCCAGCGCCCACCTGTTAGTTGCTCCGGCGATGCGGAATAGCGTTGCTCCTCCCTCCTCCGGCGAGGGCGTGGGTGCGACGGCGAGAGAGGATAATGGCGGCGCGCGAGGAGCGATGGCGCCGAGCGATGGCCGTGCGACTTCTAGCTACCCCCCGGATGCCACGGCTTTGCCCCGTCAAGGCCTGCAATTGACCTACCGGCGGGCTGGAGGTAAGGAACAACCGTGCAAGATTAATTGAAGGGAAGTCCTTGCCTACCTCCAAGCGTTGTGATGGTGACGCGAGGTGATGAGCTGATGGCCGGCGACGGCGACGTTGGCGCGAGAGACGGTGACGAGAGTCGTCGGCGGTCAAGGGCCCCGAGGCTGAGCGGGCCGCGGAGCTCTAGAGGGCGGGCGGCTATGCGGGGACGTGGCTCTGCGGTAGGGATTCGGCGGTCGTCGGGCGTCGGCGGGCGAACCGCAACGCTGCGTGATGGATGGAGCAGGGGCTGGGCAGCAGCCACAGGGGGCTGGGGGCGACGGCGGGTGCAAGGGGTCAAGGGGTCCGGAGGCGCCGAGTCCGGAGATCGGGGGGGGGACGTGGGGAGGCGGGGTGCGCGATCGAGCAACTAGTTTGGCATTTTTGTTTGGCATTTGTTGTAGTTTGCCAACTCCCAAAACGAAATGGAGAGGAGAAAAACAAGCCATCTTCAAGAGTTTTACAAAATTGACTTGGCATTTACCAAATTGTGGACCCAACTTGACTTGCTGCGAAAATTTTTCAGCGCGCGCGTCTCCGTCTGGTCGCGGGCTTCTGTTCGCGCCTCTTCTTCGCCGGGCGACGAACTGCGCCGCCAGTCTCTGGTGCCCTGCCGATCGGTCTCCACCATCATCGCCGGTTCCCTGCGCTGTGATCGTCGCGGGCGCCCTGCTGATCGTTGCCGGTGCCCTGCTGATCGTTGCGGCCTGCTGATCGTCTCCACCAACAGTTTTCCCTGCCGATCGTCTCCACCATCGACTACTTCTGTCCTCAAGGCACAGAACGGCGGCGCGGGAACTCCAGATCGCGGCAAAGAAAGGCGGCGCGGGAAGAGTCCAGGTCGTGGAACATATGGCGCGAAGAGTCATGGTGGCGAGGGAGTAGCGAGGGAGTAGCGCGGGATTCGCGGCGGTCGTGTTTGCCAAGTGCTCCGCCCGGCTCGCATAAATGCACGACTTGACCAGGTAAATGGCAAGTTGCCCAAAATGCCAATCCAAAATGCAAAACTGTTGGATACGTGTTTTCGAGATTTTTGGCAAAAAAACAAGAATGCCAAACGCAAATGCCTAACTGTTGGAGATACTCGAAGTGATTAAGGAGGGCGTAGCGAAGATTAGGCGGTGACGATAACATTTGCTTCTTTTTATTTTCTTTTATTTATTATTTTATTTTATATGACGATGAAGGAAATGATCCGCAACGAACGGCATGCATTCCAAGTACGTGCTGCCCCTCAACCGGACGCGCATGGAACCCGGCCAAGGCACTCGGTCAATCAGTAACTGCCCACCCGATCGCGCCGCATCTCAGAGCTTCCCCAGGCGGCTATAAATCCAGCAGGGGAGGCACGACGGAAAGGCAGCCCATGCCGCCGCAAGGAAGGCGAGCGAGGATGGAGCTCACCACGTAGCTCGATCGATCGAGGGGCGGTCTGCGCCTCGACGACGACAAAGGAGATCGACGTACGAAGTTGCCGCCGCCGTCCGCGTCCACCGGCGAAGACAGCCCAGGGAGGACACGGCGCCGCCCTCCTCCGTCCCGGGAGCGTGGCAAGGCCGGGACAGCCATTACTCATCTCGCGCGCGACACGACGACGACGACTCCACCACGCCCATGGGGCCCGACGAACTGAGCTCCGTGGCGCCCGCCCTTGGCCGGCCGCCAATGCTTGTTCCTGATTGGTCTAAGACTCTCGCCGCTCGCGGAAGAACGGATGAGAGCTCCCACGGTCCCACCCCCTGCTTTTCCTTCTTTGCTTCTCCTATAACTCCTCCTGTCCAGTCCAACTCTTCTATCTAGTCTAGAAAAATGATACGTCTGTCGACTTAGGTATTATCTGTTGTTTTTCTTTATGATCTTTGTTATAGAAATAAAGGGACATTATAACATTCTGAATCTTGTCAGTGCAATGGTTTAACTTACACCTCTGAAACAATAGTTTAACTTACACCACTGAAACAACAGTGTCATCTGAAATGAGCTTACTTCATCTGTTTATCTACAAACAAGTACATAAGTATGAACAAGGAACATGTCTATGTAATGTTTACACATTACACCTTAGTCATGAAATCGTCCACGCTCGTGCAGAATGAACAAAGATAGGCAGACCGTTCTGCCCAGAGCCTAGAATAAATTCACCTACTCCAAAAACATCGATCTTGTTCTTGTCCCATAACCTGTAGGGACCTTCAGTTCATCAACAAATCCCAGATGTGATCTTCATTTCAGTACTTTCCGTCAACTCTTAGCTTGTTTCAGAATGCAGATGGCAATGCTTGTTTCAGATGCCACCAATCCTGCTCCTAAAAAAGGAAAAGAAAGCCATCCTCCGGTGTTGGAGATCACAGCTGAGATCGTTTCAAGTACACCATCACTGCTGCGCCACTGAGAGCAACTACACCGGCCGTTAACCCAACATGAACCAGCGATATCCCACTGCTGCGGGGAGGTGGTGCCAGCTCTTGTGACGGTTTTGTCACTTCAGTGTCCAGACTGGGATCTTCGATGTGCAACTTCAGCAACTGACGGTGAACATTTGTTTTAGTTAGGTGGATTGAGCAAGTAATTTGTAGCCCTACAACCTGCAGTTAAATTGATAATCACAGCACGCAAGAAAAAGAATTACCTTCAACCCAGATGATTTGGCGTGCAGCACTGCACCAGCAAGATCGGCATCTGTTGTCAGCAGCACTCGGTCACCTTCATCATCTTCATACTACATAAAACAAGATCAAGTTAGCTAGTCCGGGCCAATGGAATGATGATTGAAACCATTTATACCATCACCCATGGTGATGCGATGCAAAGACATGGTCACATGGATGATAGTTCATGCTCTTGAAGTATAATGAACACAGTTAGTTTTTCATCAACAGACAACAGAGCAAGGGAACCTTTGGCTTTTGCTATAAGATGTTGGGCACCTAATCTCTATCCTATTGGACCTTCATAATGTTTGGAAGTTAAATGCTTTATGCCTACTGAACCACAGGACCATTCTGATGCTGAAGTACTTGATCAGTCGATCTTACCAAGAGTTGCACTGCTTCTTTTTCATCAGCAATATTTAATCTTTGTCTTACAGAAGACACAAGCTCGTCCAAGCTCTCTGAGCCTGCAGTAGTGAATTAAAAAATTAACAATCAGTTATATTTGATGATGCAACCATATCTTACATCTGCAGGTAAACTATGGAACAAGCAAATACCACAAGTGAATCTGTGCACGCGGCCTTTTTTATCTTGAAGCTTAAAGGAAAATGAATTGCCAACCACAGGAGGATAAACACTACTCTTTCCATCACCAGCCTCCGACTGCAGGAGTAAGGATACCTCGCTGAACAATACACGGAGAGTTGTATTATAGCCTCAAAGGAAAACAGAAGAAAAATAATCCACAAAAGACCCATCAACAAACCTATGGCTATCGAATTCCTCGTCTGGAGGCTCCAATGCAAGAGCAGAGTCCCAGAACCTCTGCATTACCGAGTTTGCGACATCATTCACAGTTCCATTCCCTCCTTCAACCTACAAGTACAGAATTAGATAGACAAATTCATGTATGAAACAGAAGAGAGCTGAAGAAAGGAGTATGGAGTTAGGGATTACCAATTGAATAGTTGCATGGGTAAGTTGCAAGACATCCAGGCAAGCAGCAATCTGTCCATCTGTTTACAATAATAATGAAGACTTTAAACTTGTAGCATATAAAGCAGCAGTACGATATTCAAAGATTAAGACAGAATCAGGTGGCACCTTTGTCAATAACAGGAATATGCAAGAATTTGCCATCATGCATTATATGTAATGCATCAAGAATTGTTGTTTCTAACGTGGCACAATCTGGGTTGGCAGTCATCACCTGGAAATGTTATAACGATGTAATGAACACAGGTAGTGTAAAAGCAACTGGATAACTTAGACAATGAGAAAAAGAAAAATGTAAATATAATGGAATACCTTTTCTACTAGAGTCAACTCAGGGGAAATATTTTGTGACACAACACGCATAAGTATATCTTTTGAGCTGTGTCATAATCATACAACATCAACAGTTAGCACAGGAATCATGGACAATACTGTCTTACTAATATAGAAATGCTTACGTAAAGATCCCCTGCAATGTGTTTCCTGTAGCGACAACCACTGAATTAACCCGAAACTCTCGCATTTTTTGTGCTGCTACACGCACAGGATCTGTAGGCGAAACAATTGCTACTCTGCAAGATAGCATAGTAAGCTCAATGCCCTTTCTATTGCTAACAATCGAAGGAAAATAGTCAGAGAAAACAATGCTATACTTTGTATTCTCTGTGACAATGGTTGACAAAGAAGGTTTGAACATCCTCTCCCTTAGAGTTTCAATGAGAGCAGCAGGAGCTGTAGCCACAGAAAATAACTACCTTTAACTGATTTGTAACATGATACAGAGTTAAAAAAGTGGTTTTTTAAAATGTAGTTACAACAATCAAGATATATAATATAAGCATTTGAAAGTAGAGCAGAATATGATATTCACTTGGATTTAGAATGATAGGTGTTAGCATGATTACTATTTTATAAAATATACCATTATAACTTATAGATTAAGTCAATTTACTCATGACCAAAATAATTTTCGAATTGACTCAATTTTGAGAAAACTTTTTTTTAGATATCATATGTAATGCAGAAACCTGAAAAGTTGCCTCCTAATTGACGTTCGACCCCTTCAACAGCAGCTGCTATTGCACTTCCTTGTTCTGCAGCCTTTTCCAGTCTTGCTATGGCATCATAAAGGCATTTTGCAATGTCCAGCATAGCAATAACCTCACCATTTTCTACAACGGAAGGTGTCTAAATTTCCCTAAAAAATGAGAGAACATATTGGAAAAGTTGATGTTAGTGAAGAAGAAGCACATATCCAACTAAGTGTTGACTCAGGGTTCTATACAAGGACATCAGAACAACCAGTTTACATAGTATATACATATATAATTATCATAAAAATCATGACAGAACTCAGCAATGTGACAGACATCCTAGAAATTTAACCATACCAGCGAAATATTCATTTGCTACTGAGCTATTGAGGACTGCGATACAATAAAGTTAAAGATGCATAACCATCAACCCAAAATTGTGTTTTCTTTGCACCTATAAAACTAGCAAGTTCAGCTGATTGACAGTGACTTATGAATAAGTATTCGATTACACGATTTTTTTTGCAACACAATATTACATTTAATACAGGGAGAAAAAAGCATAGTGATTACAGCAAAAGATATGGGTTGCACAAGAACTTCAGGATGGTTAGTGCAGAACAGTACATATATCAGAGAACAGCTCATGACACAGTTTAGTGAAAATCACAAGCTTAGACTTGCTCTACTTTGTCATCATATTGTCTGTGCAAACATTTACTTAATGAACTCTATCAAAGGAAATGCCAGAATCACTAGTTATACCTTGAACCACTTTGTCATCATATTGTCTGTGCAAACATTTACTTAATGAACTCTATCAAAGGAAATGCCAGAATCACTATTTATACCTTGAACCATCTTCTGCAAAGCATCAATGGCAAGCGTGTCAGACATCACATAAAGAGGATTCCGTGTCATGATCTTGGACATGATGGTTTGCTCCACCCTAAGCCCTTCAGCAATCACCCTTGTAGCTATATCCTGCACCCAATTTGAATACAGACGAAAATGAACAAGTCATATTGAAAGCAGTAAAATTAGGCCACCGTCTGTTTGCTTAAAAAGCAACTTACAAGGTTATTTACTTAAAATTACTGAGTAGAAATCATAGAACATAAAGATAACAGTCTAGTCTTCTATAGGCCTAACAAACGTGAAGTCCAAACCATCACCATATAACCTTGACTGCTTCGATATTTTTAGACATATAAACCAACTAATAAACAAGTACAACAGCACTCTCTTGTCCCTCTTCCATTTACACCAAGGGAAAAATATGCGTCGGTAAAAGGAAATTCTAATGAGTCGTCCACGTTTGGAGTAAAAGAAAAGGCTGATCAAAATCTCCAAATAAAGTGGAACTTCGCTTTGGCAGAAACTGATAACTGCTAAGCTCTAAACCAAGAATGTAATCCAAAAACAGATTATCCCCATTCCCCAAGAAGATATGTATGTAACATCTTGGACTCCTGTTACATCAAACTCAAAAAATCCCACCCATTTCCTCAGCTCCCAATCGCTATAAAAGCACAATGGAACACATGTAACCATCAAACGAACCAGAAAATTAAGAAACGAGAAGAGGACTCACCTTATCGGTGACTATGCCGGAGAGGAGGCCTTGGGCGTCGGTGAGCAGCACAGCGTCGACCCGCCTCGCCGCCATCCGCCGGCACGCCTCCGACACCGTCGTCCCCTCCGGTATCGTCAGCGCCTTGGACAGCCGCAGCTTCTTCACTGTCCTCTCGCCCCTGGGCAAGTCAAAACAAATTCAAAATCCAATCTTTGGTGGTCCCGGCTCGAAACCGAGGCGACGAAATGGCAGGAGAAATTGACAAAACTTGACGCTCGCTTACGTGAGCTGGTGGGGGGAGGCGGGCTTGGGTGCGGCCTTCCCGTTCCCATTCCCGTTGGCGGCGGCGGCAGCCGAGGGATCGTCGGACTTGCGGGAGGAAGCTGATGGAGGCCGGCTGCGCGTGCGGCGGCTAGGCGGCGCCGCGGAAGCGGCTGAGCTCATGGCGAAATTTGATTTTGCGGCGAAGCTCCTGGGGGCTGGGGACTAGGGACGCGGCGGCGGCCGGCGAGGCAGGAGCAGCAGAAGGTGCTGTGGTGCTTCTGCTCTGCTTCTGCTGGCCGGCTGGTGCCCATTCGTTAGCGTGTGGGAGTTTTGCATTTCAGTCACTCCAGTTCTTGGTTATCGTGAAAAACTACCAATGTTTTTTGTAATTGTGCGCTTTGGACTTGTTTTTTGAATTTAACTGAAACTCAATTTTCATGAGATTGAGAAGAAACACTGCATGCTTCACGGTACTAATATAGATGTACTACCTCCATACAAAAAATAGAATTATAAGTATATTCTTTGTTGAATATCTAGTTTAACCAAATATATAGATAAAAAATTAACCTTTATAATTAAATAGGTATACTAACAAAATATATCTTATGAAAATTTAATGATACTTATTTGATGTCATAGAATTGATTTTTAGATATAGTTAGTCAAACTCAAGGTTTGGCAAATTTAGTATTGAAGAAGCATCAAGGGGTTGGCACCGTGCCAGGCATCCAATCCTAGCCTAAATGTCCATAATCGGACACCTGGGTGCACTACCTGGGCCAAGTAGCTCCACCTAGGTGCAAGCTAAACAAGCACTAAATTTATGAAATTTGCATTACGTTAACTATAATCAAGCATGCTTTTTTCATGAACTATACTTAGGGATGGCATAAATTTTATATGTAGCTAGGCAAAATAGACAAGAAATACAGCATGGCAGCAAAGCATTGTAACTTATCCTATCTTGCAAGCTATGGTGAATGTTTTCTCTTCTTCTTCAAAGATGGGGTTTGGAACTCTTTATAAAACCTCCTTTGGAATTAGAACAAAGAATAAACAAAAGAACTATAGAGGATTCGCGTCCTATAGGACATTTTCCTATGAACCCTTTCGGAACAATAGATTGGCTTCGTGCAAATCCTACAAAAATCGTATGGGTCAGGATAGTTTGTTTCGTAGGAATTTTGGAAGATTTTACTAAGTTGGACTTTAATTTGTTGAAACACTGTGTTACTGGTGTATGTATTTTTATCCAAATGTTCGGTCTTGTAGTATGCTATCTCCCAGTGTTCTATTTATATACATTTCTTATTCCTGTGGTTTTAGAATCGTTCGTTTTGGAGCATAGGATGTATGAAGGGATTTTGTAGGAAATTTTTTCTACGTGGGCCTTCTCAGACCAAACAATCTCGGCCGTACGTCCAAAATCCCTGTAAGCCCAGGAGGTCCAAAATCTCGATCAAACAGTGATTACGCGACAGATGCGGGGCCTGGTCGAAACATTTGCCATTTGCCAACCAACCACTACTAGTGGTAACGTAATGTCGTATTAGCAAAATATAAATTAATTAATTGCGCAGGCAAACAGCCATTAAAACGCGCCACGATTGATTGATTCCCAAAGCCGCGTGAGCCACACACACACACACATGGCCCGCACGGCCGCACGCCGCCGCAGGCTCGCCCCCAGGCCCGGGGGCCGGGTCCCCTATAGGGTCCTCGCAGTCGCGGCTTCTGCATTCCCCCTCCGATCCTCACCGGCCCGCCGATGCGGGTTTGGAAATTTTTGAAGCGCGTCCCGCCGCCGCGCGATGAGTGGCAACAGCTAGGCCCCTCAAACTTTGGGGTAATTTTGTGCAGGTCCCTCTGGTGAAGGCGAAACGCGCCCCACATGTGTGGGGGGCCCCGTCCCGTCCAAGGAACGGAACACACGGGCGGCCGCAGCAGGTGGGTGTGGGTGGCTCGCTCAGGTGCCTGCCACCGTGCCATACTACTGCCTGCTGCCATGCATCCCCCCCGTCCGGGCATCAACAAATCATGCAATTGCTTGCTGTGTCAGTCGGCAAAGCAAGCGACAGGACACAGGACACCGGATGGGACACAAGAATCTTCACGGCCAAGCGACGAAACGAAGACAGCAGCACAGCACAACTGCGGGAGGAGCACGAGGAGATCCACCGCTCTCCGTTGCAGGATGATAGAAACATCAGGTCAGCCACCTGGCGGCGCATAATCAACCCGTCTTCAACTTTGCTCCTCCAAGGTCGAATTCCCTCGCCAAATCCGACCCCCCCACCCACCCCCAAAAAAAAGAACAGATTTCATTTTAATCTCCTCCAACTTTAAACCGCACGAGAGGTAAATCAGTTTACGTAACAATTCACGGTCCAATACGTTTAATTTAAAAAGTTGTCAAGCTTTTTTTTCCTCGAAATAAAATTCTTTTTTTTTTTTTTTTGGAACCTGTCTAGCCAATCTGATAGTTTTTGGAAGCTCCTGGCCCCGGATTTTTACCCATGCATCTACAATGTCTTTTAGCTATATTCGTTCATATGATTAGAGAGGTTGGGGCAGCTCATTATAGGGCGAATGAGTGGTGGGCGGGGTTGCTCTTTTGGGGTGGTAGAGAACGGCGGCGCTCCTTGATGCGATAGGGATGAAGACAACGGTGCTCGTGTCTGACGTGAAGGAGGCGGGGATGAAGACGACGGCGCTAATGGCTAGCAGGGAGCCAGGGACGGAAACAATGGTGATAATCAATAGTAACAAACAGTGAAGAAGGGAGATGAATGTTGGCAACTATTCTTTCCATTGGGAGCAAGATCATGATGTTTCGGTCTTTGGTGAGAATGCGGAAGATGAGTGAGTCGAGAGCCCCCACCCCCGCCGCCCGCCGCCGCCTCCCCCCCGGCCACCCCCAACCTCCCCACCGCCACCTCCACCGCCGCCGCCGCCCCCCACCTCCGCCTCTGCGCAACCACTGTTGAGTCGCCCCACCCGTTTTGCTCTGTGCAACCCGATGCCCGTACCAGCGCCGTCAAGAACAAGGTCGTCAATGCCGGGCCGGGCCTTGAGTTCCGGGGAGCAGCTCCTCCGCGACTGCCACTCCATTGCCGCGCCATCGTTCCTTGGCGCTAACCTTCCCAACCCAGGTACTCTTTGGGTCACCCCCTCCTCCTCCTCCATCCCTGCCAAACTGAACGCCAACCAAGTTTCCAACATCCTCTCCTTTTGCCTCACTGCCCCTCCGGTGATATTGAAAGCACAGTCTAGCGGTCCGTTCCTTTTCCATGTAAGAGTTGCGTCAGAAAATGTGGCCCGTCTAGTCGCTTTGCATGGTGGTCTTCGGCCGGGCACCTTGGAGCTTCGCCGTCCATGGCGATGCGGCATCCGCCCGCGGCAAATGCTTCAAACTCGCCATGCAATTTAATGCAGCTGCACCACCCAACCACCCGTTGGCTACTGTTGCTGTCAGGGGAACAGCAAGGTCGTGCACGCGCCGCCCTTTTGTTCTCTGCTTGACCAGAGATGGGTCCGCCTCCCTGCCCCCTCTTCTCCCTCTGCCATCGGGCCCCCCGACTGACAAAGTTGACAATTGCGCCGCTAACAGTGACCATCCGCCAGTTTCCGTCCTTAACCGCGAAGCTTCGTGTGCGGTGGGTGCGGTAACTGTGCAGCAGCAGGGCATGCAATCTTACCTTGCTGCCGTCCTCAAGCCCCGCCCGCGACCTCTCATCCATTCCTCTCCTCCCAAATTTCGTTACTCGCCCAACTCGTGCTTTCGGTGCCTGCGCCGCCCGACCACAAAGTCAAGAACTGCCGTGATCCCATTCGGTGCCGAGGTTGTGGTGCTTCCGCCACATACATCGCCGCTGCCGATTGTCGAGGCCGCGCTCGTCCACGGCCCGGTCCATCGCGGACCGGCCGCGTTCCGTTCGGCCCCAATGGTGGCGCTTTCGACCGGCCGTCCGCTTTTCGGCCCGGCGTAACGCGGGCCCTGCCGCGACGTCGCGGTCAGCGCCGCGTGGCGGTGACCTCGGTTCCCCGACTCCACCTTTGCGTTCTCGCGGCAGCTCTCCGCCCGCATCGCCGCGCATCGCCCGCCAGCGATCCGGTCCCCCCGCCAAGCGGTGATTCTTCCGCTCCCCCCACGGCTCCGGTCGCCGCCTCGTCTTGCGGCCCCACCCTCATTGCGAGGTCATCCCGTGGCGCGTGGTCCTGGCCTCCAGGCTGCTGTCCGGGAACCCCTCAGCGTCGTCGAGCTCCGCCGCATCCCAGGCTTTGACTCCATCTTCTTTGGGGCCATCACGCTGCTCCCCATCGCTCCCCTGCCTCGCCTTCCTATCATCATCCGGGTGATTCCCTTGGTACCGCCTCGCCGCCCGCCCGGTCCTGGTGTTGCCGTGGCACTCTGTCCCGATGGGGAGGTGCACCACGAGCTGCCGGTTTGTGCACGACGCTCCATCTTCGCTGCCCGGTGCGTCGCTTTCCCCCGCCTCTCTCCCCGTCGCGGCCGCCGCCCGGTGATTGGCCCTCCGCCTACGCCCCGCGAGAGGGGCCGGCCCCAGCGCTGGCGGCCATGGACCACAGCTCCTTCGTCGACATGACCTCCAAGGCGGTGTCTCGCAAGGCGTTACGGGGGAGTGTGCGGCACCGTGCTCTGACGACCTCAAGAAGCGAGGTCTCATCCTCCCGTGTGCTCAAGAGGAAGAATCCCCCTCAAGGCGCTGGATTTGACCCGCATGGCCAAGGCCGCCTTGGCGACCCAGCAGGCGCGCTGTTGCGGTGGCGGCGGCCTCGGGGCGCTACCCATGGCGCACCCCACTCACTGCGGGCCGCTTGCCGGGGCGCGGTACGTGCATCCCCTGGCTCCCCCTGTCAATTTCGTTGCCTTGTTTTTCCTTTCGCTGCCACTGCAGCCTGTTGGTTTGAGCTTTTATCTATGAGTCGCTTGTTTCGTAATTTTATCCTTCTTTCCTGGAATGTTCGTGGCCTCGACCAAGAGGACAAACGCATTGCTTTGGCGTGACAATATCCACAAGCGCCACCCTCATATTGTTTGCCTCCAAGAGAGTAAGCTTGATAATATCCCCGCTTTTGGATCGCTCGTTCCCCTCGCTAACCTTGACGCCTTCCACTCTGCCCGGCGATTGGCTCCTGCGGTGGCCTTATCACTTGCACGTGTAACCAGTTCTTTTTCGGCCGTCAGTACCTCCTCCTCCCCCTTCACCACTACCGTCGTTCTTTGCTCCACCACTTCGGATTTCCAGTTTGTTGTCACTAATGTTTATGGGCCTTCGATCACGGCTTTCTTGACCATTTTCTTGCGGATCGCCAACGTCGCAACCCCAGTTTGTCAACCCGTGGATTTTAATCGGCGATTTTAACCTCACTCGCCACAGCTCTGAGAAAAACACTCCTAACTTCAACCGCTCACTGGCTGCTCGCTTTAACCAGGCCATTGACGCTTTGCAACTGATCGAGTTACCTCTTCTTGACCGGCTCTTCACTTGGACTAACAAACGGGCTACACCCACGCTGGTTAGGCTAGACCGTGCTTTCACCACCACCTCCTTCTCCACCCTGTTCCCTGGCACCACCCTCACTTCAGGTAGTCGCCCCACCTCTGACCACTCACCGCTCATTGCTTCTATCCACTCCAAAATCCCCAAACCCAACTACTTCAGGCTAGAACGCTCTTGGCTCATCGACCCCTCCTTCTTACCTTCCATTCTGCCGGCCTGGCAATCTGTTCCTCGGCTGGGGGACCCGGCGCAGGTTTTGGTTGCTCAGATCAAAGCGGCTCGGCAGGCGTCAAAGGTTTGGTTGCGTAAGCATCACTCTCCACCTTCAATTTACCATAACTGCCATTTCATCATATGCTTGTTTGACTACTTCGAGGAATTCAGAACTCTTAATGCAGGCGAGCGTTGCCTGCGCGACCTGTGCACGCAGCGGCTTCAGTTATACCTTCGTCAGCGTGCAGCATACTGGAAGCAGCGGGGGAAAATGAGGTGCCTCCAGGAGGGGGACTGCAACACTAAATTTTTTCATGCCAGGGCGTCTTGCAGAAGGCGCCGCAACCACATTGCAGCTATCTCAGTTGGTGACATGCTGCTCACAAATCATGATGACAAGGCTGCTGCTTTGACAAACTACTATCATGGCATTTTGGGCACCACTGACACCACCTCCTGGAATTTCAATGTGGCCGACCTCTACCCAGGGGGCATCATCGACCTTTCTGATCTGATAGCTCCTTTCACAGAAAATGAAGCTCTCAGTGCAATCCGAGGTATGAATGTGAATAGCGCTCCCGGACCGGATGGATTTGGCCCGGCCTGGTATGCATCCTGTTGGGCTGCCATCAAGGATGATATCATGTTCTTCCTCTCGGCTTTCCACTCGATGGCAGTTGACTTGGACAGGATAAACAGAGCTCACATTGTTCTCTTGCCCAAAACTGAAGGTGCCACTGCACCAAAGGATTTCAGGCCGGTCTCCCTCCAGAACTGTCCGGTTAAGATTGCCACCAAGATCCTCACCACTAGACTCCAGAGTCATATTCACAGGCTGGTGGATGTAGACCAGAATGGCTTCATCAGAGGGCGCTCCATATCAGAAAATTTTGTGTATGCCACAGAACTTGTTCAAGATCTTGTCACCGAACAAAAAAAGCCTCATCGTGGTCCTAAAGCTTGACTTTGCCAAGGCTTTTGACTCGGTTAGTTGGGACAGCCTACTTCACATCCTATCTGCTCGCAACTTCCCAGACCTTTGGAACCACTGGATGAACTTGATCTTCCAGACCTCACACTCAGTTGTACTGGTGAATGGTTGCCCGGGGAACTGGATTAGATGTAAGAAGGGACTGAGACAGGGAGATGCCTTATCTCCATACTTGTTCCTGCTGGTCGCTGATGTGCTTCAGCAGATGATCAAGGGAGACCCGGGCATTAGGCACCCGGCCATGGATGCCCCATGCCCGGTCCTCCAATATGCGGATGACACGTTGTTATTGGTCAGAGCTGAGGTCACAGATTTTCGAAGGCTTAAGAAACAGTTGGATGATTTTGTAGCTGCTACTGGTCTCAAGATCAATTTTACCAAGAGCACATTGGTACCTATGCATGTGGAGGCAACCAAGCTCGATCGGATTGTACGCATTCTTCAGTGTCAGCAAGCTTCTTTCCCACAAGTGTACCTTGGCCTCCCGCTGTCCAACATCAAGCTAAACCTTAGTGCCTTTGCCCCGCTCATCTGCAAGGTGGATCGACGGCTAGCTAGTTGGCAAGCCGCCCTGCTCAATCACCAAGGCCGCCTCACTCTCATCAATTCAGTGTTGGATGGCTTAGTGAACTACTCTATGCAAGCTCTAGCCCTGCCGCCCGGGATTGTCACTGCAATTGACAATAAACGAAGGGCTTTTCTATGGTCCGGATCGGACAAGACCTCTGGTGCTAAATGCCTGGTCAATTGGGAGGCCGCCCTTGTGCCCAAACAAGAGGGCGGGCTGGGTGTCCGAGACCTGGCAACACAAAATGCATGCCTCCTCCTCAAGCTACTGCACCGGCTGCACAACCCACAACAATCTGCATGGGCAACTTGGGCTATTCAAAACACTAACATTGTTACCATGGAAGGCAGCAGGGATGGGAATCATTGGGATGGTCTCAAGGCCCTATTACCAGCATACAGATGCATCACCAAGGTGAGATTGGGCAACGGCAACACCACCTCCTTCTGGTGGGATGTATGGGAGGGTGACTCCACTCTTGCAGTCAAGTTTCCTTGCTTGCTCAGCCACTGCAGTGCCTCCTCCTCCTCTGTGAGTCAGGTCCTCCAGTTGGGGATCAACCACTTTTTGGTCCAGCGGCTATCATCACAAGCAACTGCAGAGCTGCTGCAGGTCCAGCAACTCTTGGCAGCCACCAGTTTGACTCAACAGCCAGATCAAAGAACCTCCAGATTTGTCTCCCCTCAAGGCAAGCTTGATACTGCTCGTATCTACAAAATCTCAACCAGTACGGGTCAGAACAGCAGGATCTATCCCTTTGTATGGCAAAGCAAAGCACCCCACCGGGTCCGTTTCTTCGGCTGGCTGCTCCTCAAGGACCGCATACAATGCCGGGCAAATCTCTACTACAAAAACATCCTCGACAATGACATCTGTGAGCTATGCCAACTCGACACGGAATCCTCCGAACATCTCATCTTCCAATGCACCGTTGCAAGGCAATTTTGGGAGCATCTGGGGTTCCAAGGCCTGCCTCTTCCTCCGGTGACCGAGCTCTGGAACATGCCCCGACCACCAGCTGTCCCGCCGCAACACTACAGTACGTTCCTACTTCTGTGCTGCTGGAATATTTGGAACCATAGACATGACGTTGTTTTCCGGCATCAAGCACCAAGCCTTAGCCGTCTACTCTCTTCCTGCAAGCAAGCCGCCCATCTATGGAGCTGCCGTCGTCAACAACAGGATAGAAACATCAGTGATGTTTGGTGCCATCTATTCACTATGTAATAAACTTTATTAGCCCTCGGCTTATGTTGTAAACTCTTTGCCCACGGGCAACTTCCGTGCACCGGCTTGCCGGCATCAATGGAATATATTCAGGTGGGGCTCTCACCCCTCCGGTGACGTCTTCAAAAAAAAAAAACTATTCTTTCCATTTCAAATAATAAGATATTTGATTTTTTTTAACCTTAAGTTTAACCATTCATCTTATTCAAAAAAAAATTGTATAAATATAGTCAAATTTAAGTCATTCTAAAAAACTTTTATTATTAAAGCAAGCCACAAACAAAAGAAATGATATTTTGCACAAAATTTTGAATAAAACAAATGGTCAAACTTAGGCTCAGTAAGTTAAACGTCTTATAATTTGGAATGTATTAAGTAGGAGATAATGTTGGAGGCGGGAGGCAAATCTTTTGATATAGGGAGGCACTTCACTGCCGGAGGATGACAACAAAGCCATTATGTCCATATAACTAAAAATTTAAACTTAATTCATTTCTAATCAATTCAGCACCTTTTCTACATTCTAGCTAGCATCATCTTATTTGTTGCTTGTCTGGGTCTACCACTGCGTCCATATTATTCTTACGTGCACGTATACAAGCGAGGCGATCACTCATTAAGAATCATGTGCATCTTGTGTCGATTTGATATAATCCATTCTGATCTTCTTCAGTGTGACCACCACATTGCTCATTGTCGTTCTGTGTTCAGGCGACTCAGACGAGCAGAGCAAGCCCAATTGAAACACTGCCACAAGAAAGCCATCCAGGTTACTGGTACAACAAGAACCATCATGACCATGTAGTAGGCCATCATCCACCACGTCAACAAGATGTCCGGGAAATGCCTGATGAACCCACTGCCTGATGCTCAGTTCTCCCACGAACATACCATTTGTGGGCTTCTTCCCAGTGAACACTTCAAGGAGCATGATCCCATAGCTGAACACGTCGCTCACCCGTGATGCCTTTCCAAGAGAACCGTACTCTGCTCAAGAAATCACAGATATAAAAGTTGTTGTAGCACGAATAATCAACGATAAAAAAGTTGAAGACATGATCTCGACCAGGCAAATGATTTAAATAGTAGAGAGTACAACAAGTACCTGGTGCCATGTACCCAACTGTTCCAGGCATGCTCGCAGAGATCATGGAGCTGTCACCACCAAGCAGCAACCTCGCAATCCCAAAATCCGCCACGTGTGCAGTCATGTCCTCATCAAATAGCACGTTGCTAGGCTTCAAATCGCAGTGTAGGACCACCTCACAGTGCTCATGGTGTAGATACTCCATTGCCATCGACACATCCAGCATGATGTTCAGCCTCTCAAGAAACCCCAAAAGCATTCGTCCTTGAGAGTGCAGGAGCCCCTCTAAGCTCCCATTGGGCATGTATTGAAGCACCAGGGCTCTGAAGTCTAGGTTAGAACAAGTGTTCAGTATCTTTATCAGGTTGCGATGCCGAGCCATCCGAAGCACACGGCACTCAGCATCGAAGCTTGTAATGGCTTGATCCAAATGCATGTGTATGACTTTTACGGCAACCACCAAACCATCACTCAGCTGGCCCTTATAAACTTTCCCAAAGCTTCCAGAGCCCAACATGTTGGCATCGCTGAAATTTTCAGTGGCACGAACCAGCTCATGGTAGGAGACTAACGGATGGTTATTGATCATGACGTCGTCAACCATACCAGCAGAACTCCCTTGACGTTGCTTCCTGGCTTTCTTGGTCACCATTACACATAGGCAGGAAGTGAGAGCTCCAACTGCTATGACAATTGCAGTAGGAAGCAAATATTTTAGCAAGTGGCCATGATTTTTGTGTCTGGGAGATTCGGTTCGACATGGTGGAAACCCTAAGCGTGAAGCGCCGCCACATAGCCCGGAGTTCCCCACCAAGCACTCTAGTGTGATGTTTGAGAATACACCTCTTTCTGGTACATGACCTTGCAGCTTATTGTAGGACAAATTTAAGCTAGAGAGGACGGAAAAATTGGCCAAGTACTCCGGGATTGTGCCAGAAATATTGTTATCGGATAGGTCCAGAGTATGTAAGTTGGTTAGTTTGTTAAATGAGTTCGGAATCGTGCCATTGAATGAATTGACTGATAGGTCCAAGAACGTTATCATCTGGATTTTCCCTATTGAATCTGGGAGACTTCCCCCGAGGCGATTGGTCGAGAGATCAATGGTATCAATCTGCTTCATATAGCCTATATCAAGTGGTAATGTACCACTCAACAGGTTTTGAGATAGATCTAGCTGGATGAGGCTGTCAAGATGGAATAAGCTGAGCGGTACAGTCGATGTCAACTGGTTATCAGATAAGAATAGGTGCTCTAACTTGGTGAGGTTACCAATGTCCTTGGGCATGGATCCAGAGAACTCGTTGCTTTGAAGGTATATCATCACTACGTTAGCTAGCATTCCAATATTTGAGGGGATGGAGCCAGAGAATCTATTCCCACTTAGTTGGAGCAATAGGAGACTATTCATTGTCATGATTGGCTCTGGAATGGAAGTATGGAATCGATTACCCGAAAGATCAAGATCGATCAAAGAAGTTAAATTCGAAATGGCAGCTGGAAACTCACCAGTTAACTTGTTGTCTCGTGCAATGAAGTATTGCAACTTGGTTGATAGGTTCCCCACATAATCTGGAAGGCTTCCGGTGAAATAATTCCACTGAAATTCAAGGTTTAACAGATTTCTGCAGTTGGAAAGAGCAGACAAGAACTCTAAATCCCCCTGCAAGCGGTTAAATGCGAGAATGAGGATCGTCAACGAGTTCATGTCACCCATGGTTGCTGGTACTGATCCAGACAACCGGTTCCCGTCCAAAAGCAGGAGTGCTAATCCAGACATGTTACCGACGGAAGCAGGGATCGGACCTGACAGCTGGTTATTGGAGAGATGCAGCTCGTAGAGCTGGCTCAGTTGTCCTAGCTCCCGTGGGATGGATCCCGTTAGGTTGCACAGCGCGAGGTCAAGGAAAGCTAGCATGGTGAGGTTGCCAAGTGCAGCAGGGATTGGACCAGGAATGAGGCGATTAGAGCCGAAAGAGATGATTTGGAGATCCGTCAGCTCGCCCAGCCATGCTGGTATGACATCCACGAAAAAATTTTCAGGTACTGCAAGAACTTGAAGGTACCGGCACGCGGCTAGTCCAGTTGGAATTCTACCAGTGAAACTATTAGACGAGACTGAGAACCACTGCAGAAGTGGCAGGTTGAAGCTTTGGTTGCCCGGGATTGGTCCGGTCAAGCCGTTCTGGGCTAGAGCAACAAGACTCAGTGTAGAAATGTTGTAGATGGCTGGCGGCACCGGCCCCGTAAGATTGTTCACTTGCAGATTCAGGTATTGGAGCATCGGTAAGGAACCGATGCAGCCAGGTATCGGCCCTGAAAGGCTGTTGTTGCCGATGTTGAGATACGTTAGCAGATGTGTGTTGTTGAATAGATGAACCGGAATTGGGCCTGTGAGACCATTCCGACGGAGATTGATGCTGCCAAGGCTGTGCAGCCCCTGCAGCTCGGTCGGAATCGGACCAGACAGCTCGTTGAACTCGAGATCGAGAATCTGGAGCCAAGTGAGGTTTCCTACGGCGGCCGGGATGCCACCTGAGAGGGCATTGTAGCCAAGATCAAGGAGCTTGAGGCGGCGCAGCCTTCCGATCTCGCCCGGGATTGCGCCGGCGAGGCTGGTGTTGGTGAGGTTGAGCACGGAGAGGAAAGAGAGGTTACCGAGGTGAGGGCTGAGCGCTCCCTGGAGGGCAACACCCGGCAACTCCACGGCGGTGACGCGGCGCCGGCGCCTGCTGCACGAGACACCAACCCAGTAGCAGAACGGCGTGCCGGTGGTCCAGTTCCTGCCGAGGATGCCGAGAGGATCCGAGAGCTGGGCCTTGAAAGCCAGCAGCGCAGCGAGATCGGAGCTGCTCCCGCTCAGCTGATGACCTGGAGATGGAGATGCAGCGCCACCATGCACAGCGGCCAAGGCGATCAACAGAACGACGGATATGTGTGCTGGAAACCCAAGCGCCATGGCTTTGGGACTTCAGTTCTGGCCTGGTGGTTCCAACGCCGATGACTGCTGGTCAACCAGAGTCATTGTAGCTACTGTGGTCTCAAAGGCTGCTTGGTTTCCGCCGGTCACGCCACGCCACGCCATAAAGTCTTTCAGCCATAGATATCCAAGTGACTGTTTGGTTGATGAATATTCCTCCCGTTCTTCATCTCTAGATAAATTAATTTAGAATCAATGTAAATCAAACTATCTTAGGTTTAATTAACTTTATAAAAAATTTTAAAAATATCTATAATATAAAATAACTATGTTATAAAAAATTATTTTATGACATATTTAGTGATACTAATTGGATGTCATAGATTTTAACAGAGTTTTTTTTATATAAAATTGGTTAAAGTTTAAAAGTTTAACTTAAAGATAACTCGATAACCTCTCAAGGCCGTGTACCTGACTGAATGCAAAAGCAACTGTTGTTTTCAACGGCGAACAGTACTGGTCAGCAAGTGTGCACAAACCCAAGAGCCACGGCTTTGGCCTGTCATGGCAAATAAGCGAGATGTTTGTTCCCTTCAGTTAAAGTTTTGTCATGTCCTGTCAAATTTTTGACACATGTATGGAGTATTAAATATAAAATTAAAAATAATTAATTGTATAAATTATGAATATTTTGCGAGACGAATCTTTTACGCCTAATTAGCCTATGATTTGAGAACATGGTGTTACAAAGAAACATATGCTAATGATGGATTAATTATATTTAAAAAATTTATCTTATCTTTTTATTAGTATTTCAACAATCTTTCTGACATCCTATATGAGATCGATGTGACACATATAAAACTTTTGCCTCCACATCCTATTTTCAAGGGCAAGGACTACTGGTCAGCAGGTGTGCATGAAACACTGACTGCATCAACAATAAACAGTTTCACCTTTGATGACAGAGGCCAGCACAAGAACTTTAGTCAAAAAGAGTAGATATTGTAGCTACTTTGAGGTGCACTTATACTACATGATATGGAAATCAAAGTTAGCAGACCGCTAGTGGGGGGAAAAGCGTATCCCATTCCACACGGGCATACAATGAATTAATGATATGATACGGCAGATTACCCTCGCCGTGCTTGTTGTGTCAATCAGCAACCAACAGGAGAGGAGAGGATGGGACAAAAATCTTCACGGCCAAGTGACGACACGACGACAAGGGAGCGACTAGCGACGCGAGGCGCTGCAGGAGGAGCACGAGGTCGAGGCGATCCTCTCACTGCAGGAGGAGAGGATGGGACAAAATCTTCACGAGTCCGAGATTGTGTTTAGATCTATGAGCAAAACTTTTGGCATGCACTTTTTATTATTTTATTTGCCAAAACAACTAAACATGTAGAGTATATTTTGATAAATTAGTAAAATATTTGTTGTTGCCATTTACTTCTTAAGAGGCCTAAAACTTGGTAAAAAGTGCATTTACTCTTTTTTCTCTTTCCTCTTTCTTACACCTTTTAGTACTTTTTTCTTAAAAGCAGAATCCAAATACTTTTTTTGGAACCCCAGTTTTTTAGAAAAAAACTTATCTCAGGTAAATATGGAACAAGTTTAGGACCTTTTCTCTAATCATGCTCTATCCTGTGGTTAGTCTAGTTTAGAACTATTTAAGTTTGATATGGTCTTTTTGGTGTTTCTTTTCCTAGTACACCCTCTTTTTTTGTGATAATTAGACCATGATGATGATGACCTAGATCTATAAAAGTTTATTTGATTTAGAGAAAGACTAATAATACAACTGACTAGTTGCCTTTAAGGTTATTTTTAGGCTTCTCTCAGCCCATTAGTATAATAGATAGTTCTTTACTATTAGTACATGGCCCACTTGCCTCTCTCATGGAGTTTCTTGCTTTTTGTTTGAGTCGGTTGTAAGCTTACAGTCCACTTCTACTCTCTCGTCTTCTATCTCCTCCATCCCAGTTGTTAGTCTTCTGTTATACTTATTCTTAAGGGCACCACAACCCTAGAAAAGTATCATGTATATAATGTAACAACCTCATACTTGATCTTATTTAGTATGAATACATGCCTCACTTGTACTTGCATGCTCACATCTATGAACACATCATGTATCAATTTTGTGATAGTATTCATTTACTCCCTCTGTCCCAAAA
Organism: Chrysopogon serrulatus; assembly: GCA_015844335.1. Lineage (NCBI taxonomy): Eukaryota > Viridiplantae > Streptophyta > Magnoliopsida > Poales > Poaceae > Chrysopogon > Chrysopogon serrulatus. Next base: position 19,366 of record JADLZL010002942.1, on the reverse strand, counting down.
TAACTGTCGCTTTCGCTTCCCGAGAAATATTTGTCGTCAATTTTTATAAATAATAAATATCATCGATTAGTATCATAATTAGCATCATCGGAAAGATCTTTGGGTCTAGTTTTTTAACAAATTTATTTGGAAACATAAATATTGCACGTATTTTCTATAAATCGAGTCAAACTTGTGGCACGAAAACCGAAAACGACAATTAATTTGGGACAGAGTAGTACATGTTTATAAACAAGAAACGAAAAACATGATGTGAAACGAAGAGCGTTTCTTTGCAATATAATAAGGTTCAATCAAGTCTGCACAAACTTATTTACAAAGAAAAGGTTATAATTATATCCATCTTCCGGTGTTGAGTAGTCACTTGTGTCCATACTAAATAGGATCAAGTATAAAAAAAAAACTCGACTTGCGGGATTAGACTATCTGCACCGGGGAGCGGTATCTGTTCCTGCCGGATGGTTATGGCGTAAATTTACCAGCAGCGCCGCACGCTATGTATCCGCTATCGATCCGGAACGTGCTGGTATCCACCACATTTCTAGGACATAGCGTGTGTACGCTAAAGCCTGCACTGGCCCATGTTGCACTGGGCCCGATGCTGCTGCTGTTTGGCGTGAGAGCGCGGGAGGCTGCTGTCCGGCAACTGTTTTGCGGACCCTACCATTCCAACCAAAAAAAATATTATAACTCACAAACCAAAAACTCAAATTAAATTTCGATTGTACCATTTAATTTATTTCAATAAATCTTTCAAGATAAGATGTCACATGGATATATTTAGATAAAGTGATAAGTAGGCCCACAGTAGATAGATGATGGATGGATGTGGAAGAATTGAGTATAGAGGAGAGAATCTTGATGACCAGACTTTTTAAGGATGAATTTAGAGTACCACGAGTACAGATAGCCTTACGACGACACCCATAGGGCATAGCATGATAGAGAAGACTTTCTCACTCAGGTCAACAAACCCCGCAAACACCGCCCAACTTATACACAGTGGCACTAAAGTCCATGTGAGCTACCTAAGCTAGGCTTTTAGACTTCCGCTTTGCTATGGGATAAATGAGGAGATTTTTTTAACTTCAACCTAAAATTCGCTCCCTATAAGGATTCCTCGGTACATAAGAAAGTGCCACTGAAGTTGAAACTTATGCGGTCATCAAATTAAACTTGACCTTGGGTCGTCAATGTAGACCAAGGATAACAAATAACGGGCGTTTTCACTGCCAAATAAGCATCAAAAGAAGACCATAAGATCCAAATAATTCCAGGCTAGGTGCCATAATACAAATATCTATTATAAATCTCATACTAAATATTTCAACCAAAAATAATTTCAAAACCTTGTATAGGCGGTTAGTGCACCTAAAAATGGACAACAATTCTAGGGCGTTTTTTTTTATCTAACCGTAGTTAGGGAAAAAAATGAGACGTCACGGAAATTCTAGAAATAGATTGTCTACATTTTTTTTATCTAACCGTAGCTAGAAAAAAGGAGAGCTGTCTCTGAAAACCAAAAAAAAAAAAAAAAAAAAAAAAAAAGCATGTCTCAGTCATCGTCAGATGCTACAACTGTCTTCTACTGTATTCCCTTCACAGTGTAGTTTGGTCACACGTTGCATCATGACTTTTCTTCACTGCCACTCTCTGATTGTCATTCTTTTACAACATTATCTGACTTTTATTCACTGCTACTCTCTGATTGTCATTTTTTTACAACATTCTCTGATTGTCATTGTATAATTCTTCAGTGGTCTTCCGTTCTCCTCGGTGGATGATTCTGTGACTTTTGTTCACCCAAATTTATACCTTGCGCAAGTCTGGTTATCATCGTGTATATGATCAAGTGGACCTATCTACATTTAACGTTGCATGCGGCCAAAATTTGGTGACGCTGACGTTAGCTAACGTCGGTGCCACCTTTTTAATTTCAGAGCTTTATAACTTTTTCATACTTACTCCAAATTAGATAAATAATATATCTATTTTGATTAACTCAACGAGCTTTTTGTAATGGTGAAAGTATTTTATTTTAGCATTTGAGATTGCTCTGCAATTGTGAATATTTGAATTAATATTCAAGTCGCTACATATATTATCTTTTCATGTGCATTTTCAACATATGTGGCAAACAAATTTACAGCACAACAACTTGTAGACCTTTTTAACTTAAGACCTATCTTAATATGGTGCATAATGAAATATTGTATCGGTTAAGGACCGCCAACAAACAAACGTTGATTTTGAATATATATATGTTTTGGACTTGTGTCTGGCATTCAAGGCCAGAAAAAAAAAAAATCAAAGCCTGCTGGAAAGACCATAAGATCAAATAATTCCATCACTACAAAAAAAAAACTAGGTGCCATAATAAGCCTTAATTTGCAAATAACAATTATAACTAATTATAGTCTTAATTCTAAATATTTCAACCTTTAAAAAATAATTAATTAGTCAAAACCTAAATTGTACAATAGGCCTTCTAGTTGGGCAGTGCACCTAAAAAATGGACAACATATAAATCTGATTTTTTTTTTCTAATGATTATTTCATATACCAAAAAAAATTTCTCTCAATCAAATTTCTACGGATAAAAAGTTGAGCTTGCATGTCTAAATCGTCCATGTGTTCTACTATTTTTTTATCACCATAACATAAAGTAAGGAAAAAGTTTGTGCAGGAACAAAATTATGGAAACCAAAAACAGAGCATTAATTAAAGAACAAATCAAAGTAGACTTTTGGTGACTAAGCTGAAAACTTCTGAAAAAAAAATAGCAAAAAAAATGCATTGAGCATGTCTCCAGTCATCCAGACCAAAAGGAAAAAATTTCTAAGTTGTCATTCTTTTCAGATCAACATTTTGACCACACGCTCGAGGACCTGCTCTCTCAATTCTCACCCGTGGCATTCTCTCTGATTTTCATTAACTCACCATCTTCCATGCATTGTCATTTATGCAAGCCGCATTTTACAAGCATTATTGGATGAATCTTTTATTCACTGCTCTCTGATTAAGAACTGATTGTCATTTTTTTGATGGCAACATATTGGAACCATTGTATTTCTTCCAGTGGTCTTCCGTTCTCCACTAGGCAAACACTGGATCAAATTTGATTATATGTAACCACAATTTTTATTTGACAAATACTATGGTGCTTGTAATGAGAGCCCTTCATATGACTTTTGGTTAAAAAAATAGGTGGAACTAGTTTGGTGGCAACTTTTTTCGTGAACGAGATCCAAAAATTAGTGGGGAGGAGGAACTATATCAAATTTATAACTTTTTCATACTTACTCCAAATTAGATAAATAATATATCTATTTTGATTAACTCAACGAGCTTTTTGTAATGGTGAAAGTATTTTATTTTAGCATTTGAGATTGCTCTGCAATTGTGAATATTTGAATTAATATTCAAGTCGCTACATATATTATCTTTTCATGTGCATTTTCAACATATGTGGCAAAACAAATTTACAGCACAACAACTTGTAGACCTTTTTTAACTTAAGACCTATCTTAATATGGTGCATAATGAAATATTGTATCGGTTAAGGACCGCCAACAAACAAACGTTGATTTTGAATATATATATGTTTTTGGACTTGTGTCTGGATTAGCCAAAAGCTGGTTTGATGTATTTGCGATCAACTATATATATATATATATATATATATATATATATATATATATATATATATATATATATATAAAATTTTATCCATCTGCTGAAGACTGAAGCGTTCGTTGTACAGATCAGAGGCGTACAAGTATATAGCCAGACCAGCGAGGCAAAAATATCATAAAGTAATAAGTAATTAATTAAGGAGCCATATATATCGAAACTTATTATTTTTCTCTCTCTCCGACTCCGATCTCACCGCCACACGCCGCATACAATACTCCAGACTATGCAGTGGCGAGCTCGATCTTTGCAGTATGTAACTAGCTGTACTACTAGGTAGATAGTAGTATGTGATTACAGGACACGGCATCGATCAGCACCGTACCGTACCCTGCATGGTCCATGGATGATTATCATCATTTTCATGGCTTCATGGAGATGGATCGGAGACGAACGCGTGCTTAACCATGATCAGTAGGTGTATCGATCTCGGAGGGTGGGTATCCGGCGGTCCGGCGGTGATGGCCGGCCGGCCGATGGATTAGTAGCTGTAGTTCTTGACGAACATGCCCTCCTTGGCCTCGGCGGCCTCGCCGTCGGAGGTGTACTTGCCGAGCTGCGCCAGGGAGTTGGCCTTGGCGCGGAGCAGCAGCGCGTCCTGCGCCGCCTTCACCTTCTCCGGCTGGCCGCCCCAGGTCTTGAGGCAGGTGTTCTGCAGCGCCCGGGCGTAGGAGAAGGACACGTGCCACGGGTTGGGCCCCTGGTTCATGGCGTTGAGGTTCTGCGTCGCCTCCACCTCCGACTGCCCACCGGAGAGGAACATGATGCCCGGCACGGACGGCGGGATCCGGCGGTGGAGGAGCTTGAGGGTGTACTCGGCCACCTGCTCCGGCGTGGCGCGCTCCTTGGCCTCCGCCCCCGGCGTCACCATGGACGGCTTCAGCAGGATGCCCTCGAACATGACGTTGTTCTCCGCCATGGCGTAGAAGGTCTCCGCCCACACCTTCTGCGCCACCTCGAACGTGCGCTCGATCCCGTGCTCCCCGTCCAGCAGGATCTCCGGCTCCACGATCGGCACCAGCCCGTTGTCCTGCTCAATCGATCATTTTTGCAATAATGGCAGATCAAGATCAAGATCATGCGTGCATCCAATAATGGCAACAATGGCAAGCTACTGGCCATGGCAAGTTGGCAACCAAGAAAGCAAAGCTATACCTGTGAGATGGCGGCGTAGCGTGCGAGGCCCCAGGCGGCCTCCTTGACGGCGAGCTCGGAGGGGCCATTGGGGATGCTGACGACGGTGCGCCACTTGGCGAAGCGGGCGCCCTGCTGGTAGTAGGCGGCCTCGCGGGAGGCGAGGCCGTCGAGGCCCTGGCACCAGGACTCGTTGTTGGAGCCGGCGAGCGGGACGAGGCCCTTGTCGACCTTGATGCCGGGCACGATCCCTTGCTCCACCAGGATGTCGACGATCTTGCGGCCGTCGACGGCGGACTGGTACAGCGTCTCCTCGAACAGGATGGCGCCGGAGATGTACTGGCCCAGCCCAGGCGCCGTCACCAGCAGCGTCCGGTACGCCTGCCGGTTCGCCTCCGTGTTCTCCAGCCCGATGGACGCCAGCCGCTTCCCGCACGTCGCGTTCGACTCGTCCATCGCCAGGATGCCGCGCCCCGGCGACGCGATCGTTTTCTGATCAAGATCCATGCACGTACAGATCACAGAGGCACGTCGTATTCAGTCAGCATGCCACTTCAGTTCAGCAGCTAGCACTAGCAGCTGGAGGAAGAAGAAGACGACCTCATGATCAGGGCCGGATACGTACCGCGGTCTTGACGAGCTCATCGGCGTAGGCGGAGGCGCGGACGACGACGGAGACGGTGGCCGGCCGGGGGCGGCGACCTGCCCCCGGGTGGCGCCCCATTCGGACTTCTTGGGAAGGAAGGAGGACTTGAGGAGGCTGGCAGAGACCATCTCGATCTTGTTGCTGTCTGTCTCTTAGCTTGTGAAGAAGACTAGTGGTATTGTTTCCTAGCTAGATAGCTAGGATCAGAGCTCACTCAAGCTGCTAGCTGCCACTGCACTGACCTCAGCAGGTTCAGGTTCACACACACTACTTCACAGCCGTCTCCTTCCTTGGGGTGAGAGCTGCAATCACCTCCCATATTTAAACAAGAAGCAGCCAGCCCTGCAGTCACAACAGCACGAGGGGATCGGATATGAGTTGTGAGGCCGAGGTTGTCCTCTGGATTTCGGTGGCTGACGGCCTCTCACTCAGCTGCCTTGGCTCCAATCCAATCCTGTTGCTATCACCAATCACCTACTTTTTCCTTGTCCTATCCTGAATTCCTGCAGATGCTATTGCTAGCTGCAGGAACAGCACAGGTGGCACTCCATGCATCATCTTTTCTGTAATTTCCATCCTCTCAGTTTCATCTCATCTCTGCTAATGTATGGTGAAAACAAAAAGGTTAAATAAAGCTGCAACGACGGACGCTGCTGCATGCAGCTCAGCCATGGGGAGTTGCTCACCTAAAAAGGATTGCCGGGACGGACAGAGACCTGGAGCAGGTTCTGTGGACGCACCACGCCAGCCACTGTCGCCCGTCCGTAGGTGCCTGCGGTGATCTCGGTTCGCATGCAGGCTTGGCAATGGCCGCCGCCGCCGTAGTTTTCGTCGAATATGCATGCCGCCATGCGGGTCTCTTGGGGGCTTGTGGCGATGGCAACACCTGTTGCTTGCTGCGAGTTTTTTGTTGCCATGCCGCCGTGTGCTCCGTCTTCGTCTTTGGTGGAGCTCAGCTGAAGACGCAAGAATGGATATTCAGGGCAGTCCAATTGCGGTCCTGCCTGCAGATCATCCATCGGTCACGACAAATGATTCAGTGATCTTCATTCATATACGGACGAGGCCGAACTGTTCCTATCTCTCATTGATTACATTGCATTACATTCAAGAGATCACTGGATGGAACACATACAACTTGCTCCTGGCAACAGGACAAGAGTAAATATCTCTTGCAGGAACGAACACCTGGAGGTTTAACCATATTATCTGAACAAATGCTCTGCACATGGTAGATTCTGAATCCCTATCATGTTCCTTCACCACGTGAAAGTACTGCCAAACATAGGAGGACACAGCAAAACAGTAGTACACATAATTTGTCATAGTATCATCCATAGCATGTGAAATGCCTTTCCTCATCAGTTAAGAATTCAGAAAGCTGGAAAAGCAAGTACCACGTGAACAACAGCAGGCAAGGATGGAGGAAGACAAATGATGTGACCATTCCTATAATACTGTAATGCAGGAAAAAAAAAATGGGGTTTTTAACAAATCATCAATAAGAAATAGGTTCATGAGAACAAGTTTACAAATCCGTTGACACTTCAAATGGAGGAGACTTAGGTGTACCTTATGGGACAACACATTTTACACTGACGACAAAGATCAGTAGTAATGGTACAAACCTGAAATTATCAACAATCATGACGAGACAAGAGGACTCTAGAGTAGCATAACATGTCGTTTTCAGCACCTACAATTTGTCACTGATACCACAGGATGCTCTTTCCACTAACTACTAGTACCACTGAGAATTTTAACAGCTTTTTTTGTGGCACTGGTACTAGATCAAGTCTAATCAATCCGAGAAAGCTGATGACGCATGCTGAACTTCAGATGGAAGCATCTGGAAAGCAGAATCCTCTGATAAAAACTAGGTCTCAGGCTTGAAGAGTTCACCGAGATTCACATGCAAGTTGTTCCTCATGGTTCGCCTTCCTGCTCCACCAGCATTGCCCTTTCTCATCATCGCAGCAAACTCACTATAATCAATTTGCCCATCCTGAAAAGTGATGTATAATTTGACAGCACCGAATCAAATGAAGATGAGACAACAGACAGGTAAGGAGATGGAGACGAAAAACAAGGATGAAGAAGACTAACATTGTTCTGGTCCACATCTTTGATCATATCCTCAAGATGAACATCAGAAAGACCGAACTGTTCGCATGCTTGCGACAGCTCATCGATTGTTATGAAGCCACTCCCATCCTTATCGAAGAATGCAAATGCCGACAACAAGCTTTCCTCCCTCTCCAGTTTATTCATGTGCAGTGTAGCCGCTAAGAACTCTCCATAATCAATGGTTCCACTGTTGTCGATATCAGCCTGATACAGAGACCAAGCCCAGATTAAATCTCAATGATTTGCACAATCGTACCAGTAGAACTATTTTATTTGGACAATACACTTGATATAATAGTAGCACTTACAGCATCCATTAAAGCCTGGATTTCAGGTTCCATCAGATCCGAGCCCACCCTTTTCAGACCATCCTTCAGTTCATCATAAGTTATTGTCCCACTGTTGTCAGTATCGATCATTTTGAACAACTCCTTTAAACCCCCAATCTCCTCCTCAGATAGACTTTCAGCAATCACCTGCATGAACCAAAGAAATGCCTCTGAAAAGATCAATTTCCATGGCCATTTCATGTTGCACATGCCATCGTCTCTTATCATTTATCAAGCATTTTTGCAACCTCATGACATGTTTTTTTGTGTGATAAACTAGTTCACCTAGAGTTCAAGCAAACAATATTTTGCACAACCCATAGTGGAAACCTGAACATTATTCGTTCTAGTATTGTGCCAGACAATTAAGAAAAAAACTCTTCAAAGAAAAAAAAGGACAATGCATTCTTCTGAACCTCTGTTTTGAAAGCATTCTTCTGTAACTCTCTGTTTTGAAAGTTATAGTTACTTCCATTCGTGGCATCCTGCTGCTAGTGTTAGGTGGTCTTCAATCATGGGTTCAATAGCTTTTGCTGATCAGTAGTCATAGGTTACTGTGGCTGGCATCCAGGCCTGACCGTAGTGCAACTGACTGGAGACAGCAGGGTTGGGTATGAGAGGACTGTTCTTTTGGAAAGAAAAAGGTTTCTTGAATTATGAAAAAGAGGTGTAGGTGACATGCGGGCCAGCTTTTTGTTTATAGTAGGACATAAAAAACAACAATAGGTGGTTAAATAGCCTGGCTTACAAATTATTGGTTTTTAAGCAGATGTGTATAAATTGGCCTTTCTGAAAAATAAAGGGGAGTAATATGAACACAGATTTAAGTTCACAGAAAATCTCGTTGACATGGAAAACAAGGGGAAAGAGAAAGGAAAAAGATACATACAAAGTTAACACAAAACTAGTAATAGGTTGTACAGGAACGTCATAATAGAAATGAAGCATGAACCTAACATCGCCACTAAACAAAGTTCTGAATTTCGTTTGCGACACAATTACATATCAACATGGGATAAAAAGATCTTACCCTCAATGCCATCTTCTTGAGCTTGTTCATTGCAGAAAAGTTTTTCAGCCTTGACAAAACAGCAGAATCAATAGGCTTATCAGGTGCAACAGCATCATCAACAATCCATGGATGACCTGGCATAGTCAATGTCAATAAAAATGACACAGGAGCACAAGCATGCATACAAAATCTAAGAAACAGAGGGAGGGAAGGCATGAAGGGCGAAGGCTGAAAACTTACATAGAACCTCATGAGCAGTCAATCTCTTCGTAGGATCCCGGGTAAGCATCTTACGGACTAGATCCTTAGCACTATCAGAGATACTTGGCCATGGATCAGATTCCAAATCAAGTTTGCCTCGCAAAATCTGCCTGAAGATCCCTGCTTCACTCTCTGAAGGGAGGGGGGAATTAGGAAAAATGTACACATGTAAACATACCAATATCGGTAAACAGAAATGGATCTCAACCTAGCAATTTATTGGTTGGAATAATAAACAGTTTACCTGCCCAGAATGGGGGTACACCACATAGCAAAATGTACAAAATCACTCCAGCACTCCATACATCAGCTTCTGGGCCATAACATTTTTGAAGCACCTCAGGGGCAACATAATAGGGACTCCCAACAACATCAGCAAATTTATCACCTGGAGAATGGAAAGGTATAGCTTTCAGTGTGTGTTCTATTAATAACTTAAGCAAGCAGAAGAGAACACTAAATCAACTGAAGACTTCATTAATCACTATGCACTATGTTAATAACAGCTGACGTTTAACACAAACTGTATACAAGAAAAGGTAGTTCTTGCCACCAACCTCGAAAGCCTTATTACTATAAACAAGGATCAAGTAAGATTAGATATTATTATAGTTTTGATGTCTGTGACAGATTTTTCTATGCTAGCAAAATGAGATGTTATGCAAATGACATTAATACTTAATAGGGTTGTTGATGTACCAAAAAGGCAAAAACAACTAATAAGAGCACTACTCCCTACCAAACGCAATGCTAGCCATTTGCCCACTTATGCATGAGGCCATGAGGGACCAAATAGCAACATTATAAATCACAAAATTTCAAACCAAACAGCACAAATATTGCATAGATACGCACCGGGCTTGCAGAACACGGACAGCCCAAAATCAGTGGCCTTGAGCGGGGCATCCTCGGCGGTGCTCGCGAAGAGGAAATTCTCCGGCTTGAGGTCCCGGTGCATGACGCCGAGCGAGTGGCATCCCTGCACCACCCCAACAATCGTCCTGATGAGCTGCGCGGCGGCGCGCTCTGTGTAGTGGCCCTTGGCGACGATGCGGTCGAAGAGCTCGCCCCCGGCGCAGAGCTCCATGACGAGATGCACGAAGAGCGCGTCCTCGTACGCGCCGCGGATGCGGACGACGTTGGGGTGCTCGGAGAGGTGGTGCATGATCTGGATCTCGCGCCACACGTCCTCGTAGTCCTCGCGGCACAGCAGCTTGCGCTTGGGGATGGACTTGCACGCGTACTCGACGCCGTCCGCCTTCCCCACGCACTGGTACGTGGTGCCGAACTGTCCCTGCCCGAGCTTCTTCCCGATGCGGTAGTGGTCGCGCACGTTGTCCGTCTTGTGCGGCAGCACCGACGCCGGCCGCCCAACCGACCCCGTCGTCACCGGCGGCGGCAGCCGCACCTGCGCATTGGCGCCGCCCGCCTTCCCCTGCCCGGGCCTTGCGGGTCCGGCTGCATTGCCTTCGGTGGCGGCGGCCCCTTCCCGGATCAAGAACCGTAACCGAACGGACGCCCTGCCTTTCCTCGGCAAAACGTGGCGAGGCTAGACGAGCGGTCAGAAATGGAAACCTTTTCCAACTCCGGGGGCGATTCTTGGTAACTTTCCGGAGGAATTTCCACCGATTGAAACCGAACAACTGAAAAAGATTGGATCTCGGCGCGGGGGAACCCTGGCCTATGGGGGGGAATCTGGGGAATGGCTGACGAATTGGGCGCGACAAAGGAGCTTTAGCGGAGGTTTATCGGCCTGCGCACGCCGAGGAACGGAGAAGAGAAGCCAACGGCAAGGCGAAGACGCTAAGCAACGGGATTTGCTCTGTTCTCCTGTTCCCTTTTGGATTGATTGATCGATTTCTTGCGGGGATTTAAAGAGGTCACATGCCAAGGTTGGATTTTTCCTCCATGTGAGGGTGGAAATCTAATCGGCCAGGTTCGGTGATTGCTCGGGGCTTGGAATTGGGTCTGCAAATGGGAACGGATCGCTAGAGCATGTGGGGGGCACGTCGGTGGTTATCGTCTTCGCCTCCTTGGCGAGGGGCGGAGGAGAGGAGGGGGAAGACAGGAGGAAGACAACGTGGTCGGAAACTTCCCTTTCCATTTCTTTTTTTATTATTTATTTAATTAATTTGTTTTCCGGCCTTTATTATCCAGCAAGTATTTTTTTTTATCGGTCCAGTAGGTATCTCTTGCCTTGCCACTCACTGGATCTGATTTTTATAATACATATACTCCTCACATATAAAACTTTTAACTGCATATGCTTTATGATGAAAGGCTTTGTTGTTCTTTTATTGTTCCTTCAATCCAAAAGTATTTATATATTTACAAAGACTTAACTTTGAAACTCATTCTAAATTCTTACCTCGCTTTAAGACTAATTGTGAGTTTACTCTTGTTTTCTGTATTTTACCTTGATTTTTTTATAATTTGTAGCCAACATTATCCCAGTTTCATACTTATAGTAGTTAGCTAAAAGCAAATAAATGATAGCAAACAAATTAAATGATTAAAAAAATGAAAGACTATACTTTATTCTAACCCTCCCGGCTTGCGTCAATGGTTTAATTACTAATTACGCATGTGTAAGTGTAACTTGTTAAAATTTGCTTAGGATTGAAATATCTGTAAATCGGTTTCATGTTGAGTTTCAAAAGTATTGCCCAAATTTTGATATTAAAATAAAGGTTAAAATCATAGAGAACTTAAAACACATGGGACAAATTCACATGGAAGGTAGTTTTTGAAGCCAAAATGACACTAAACAAAAAAAAAAAAGGGTAATTTGTCCTTCGTTTGATGCAGCAGGAGCAAAATCACTAGACTTTAAAACAAGGGTAAGAACACATGAGCCACATTTTAAATCTGATTTCAATACCTTGACAAACTAATATTCGCACGTCATGGAGAAGTTCAAATCTCTATATTCTCAAATAATTTGTTTTATAATGCTAAGGTGATATATTGGCACCCTAATTAGCTCTAGTGTGAGCTGGTACGGACTAGTATTAAATGATGGTGGGCAGGTTATCCAACGCGAGGCTGATGGACTATTGTTAAGAGCCATCGTTGCAAGCAACTATCCATATTGGATGATTTTCTATGTTAAATTAAATTTAGAACACAATGTTAAAATTATGCCTATTCCGCAATCCAAAGTCCATAATTTCGTCTCCTCTGATTGATGATGGTAATGTAGTGCTATAGTATGTGCATTTTGTCTAATATACCATTCTTCATTTACAAGTCATTCAAATGCAATATTCCAACGATCAATTATTGGTTTTTCCACGCCCAAACTACTGTTATAATATGGATGCTTCTTTTAATTAGACTAAACCTCTTCAATTACATGTTAATCACCGAATGAGCTCCAGTTTCACCTGTTGCACGTATTTGTGACACTAATATCCTACTATACTAAAGCTATTTCTCTTGCTCTTGAAAATGCATTCAAAGTTGTTGAAGCCATTTATCTTCTTTTTGCTCTAGGTCCACTACAGTGCAGAAGCTAAAGCTGGTAAAAAGCCTTACAAAATAAAACTTTTCAATGAACTATTGATTTTTTTAGATATGTAAGAGCATCTTTCAGAGTTCCCTTATCCAATTTTTTAGGTCAAATTAAGGTTCATCAACAAAATTCACCCTCCAATTGTCCCATACCCAACCTCCTACATTAGTGCTATCCTATATTATACTCTATCTGTCAAGTTTGAGAGGACGTCTTTCATATATGTTATTTAAGACAAGGGAATTGTTGGAGGAGAAATATCTAGGAAAAAAATTAGTCAGGATGCACCGTACCGTATATGAGAATATAGGAGAATTAAGTTTAGGATGATTTCTGGAGATGCTCTATGGAGACATTCATGGATTTTTTTGTGTGGGGAAGGGGGCGGCGGAGAGAAGTGGTTGGGTAATAAATAATAATAATCTTGTTGGCCACCTAAGTAAATAAAATTTTTCAACAATGTGTTAGAATTATTATTTTTATTTTTGTTACTTTTGAAAATGGAAGCAACTTGTGTGAGTTGTGTTAAAAAAAGAAAACATATCTCTCATACCAATTGTAAGTCCTTGCATCCTCACAACTTTCTTATGACTGTCTTAGAATTTTTATTTTTATTACTGTTACTTTTGAAAATGGAAGCTACTTGTGTAAGTTGTGTAAAAAAAGAAAACCTATCTGTCATTTATGTTTTTTTTTAACACACAGGGTGAACCTACCAGCTTTCTTGATATATATGCTCAAGAAAATAATAAAAAAAGAACATTTGAAAGGATGCATGAGGAGGAAGATGTGTCAAGATGTTGAATGAACAATAATGACACAATGGAAGCAGATAAAAATAAATAAGATATGAAACGACAGTGAAAGCTGTTAATTTTTCAATGAAAATGTGCGTCCCCACTAATCACGTCTCCTTGTCTTCTTTGACTTCTTTCATAAAACTCATGGGCAAGTCTTCCGACGAACCCAAAAGCACTAGATTCTCCTCAACATCAGCAAAAACGTTAGGAAACAGATGGCAGGAAAAAAAACATTCATGGCTCTATGTTTCTGAAACTGCCGCCGTTGCCTTCTTATTCTTCCACTAAAATTAAGGGGTCGGAACTGTGTTTCTGAAATTCCTGTTTTTTTGTCTGAAATTCCTGCCGTTGCCTTCTTGATCATTTGTAATATGCCTGTTTCTGTTTTAATCCTGGAAATTAAACTCTAATGCCAAATGGAGAGAATAAGCGTACATAAAGAAATGGCTAGAGCTGAGCACATCATTTCTGTTTTATTCATATCCACCGTGTTTTGGTTTTCCATGTTCCATTAGTCATGATTTTCATTTATTTCCATCATTATCACATAGTCAAGGGCATGAGGCAAATAATGAATCTTGACAACGGACATTAGGACCTCGTCTTGATCACACACACAAACACATGAAAAATAAATGAAATCATGCAAATAAGGAGTATGATTGTTATTGACGTTGTTTCGTTTTTTTTTTCAGAAAATAAGAAAGTAATCACCGCTACAGGCAGCCATGACTGAACAATTAGTAGGAAGAAGCTAGCTGATCTGTGCTACTACCTAAGAGTAGAATTTAAGTATTACCAGTTCCGTTCTCTTTGATCCTGGGAAGCATCACCTGCAACTGGAAGGCAGAGACTAGTTAAATCACAGCACATGATTCACAGACCATATGACCCAATTAAACATATACTTGATCCCTCCCCGGTCAGTGTGAGAAACTTTATTAATCTCCACTTGAACAAGAAGGGGGGGAGACATCAGCCTCGGCAAAGTAACATAGACAAAGGGAAGCCAAGTCAGCGCCCACTCCTATGCAACCTCTTCTGCATTCTTACTGGAGCAGGCACTGTAAAGATTGCCATGCATCTCTTTGTTCCTCAGGAAGTCAGGAATCATACTGCCAAACCATATCAATAACAAATTCCCTTGGCCACATGGCTCAACAGTACAACAAAGAGAAATATCTCTCATCACAAATTCGACCGGGCAGTTTTGCAACCTTATGCGTGTTCATTCATATATCTTTCACATATTTTGACAAGGCAATTTTCCATCAGATAGGCATTGAACATAATAGTGGCCAAGTGGTTTCTTAAAAAAAAAATAATGGCCAAGTGGAGGATGCTCTTATTTTTTTTGGAGCAATCCAAGTGGAGGATTTATACAAATTTGACTTCTCATGCCTGACGACTCATTCACATGATAGCTTCCTTTGACCATATGATACTAAGTTGCTGGTCACTAACCAAGATTCAGGAAAACGAGACCTGATCTGGACATGCTACAGTGCTAATCATTCAAACCCAAAGCTATAGCATTCCAGATAATCATTGTTGCACTCCAACAAGAAGAAGAAGAAAAACTGGCAAATAGTGTTGCCCATGATCCTACAACATTGGCTGGTTGTTGATCAGACCGTTAAAGTAAGCATTCCTGAACAGCATGATTCAGCACCCAGAAAAAACAGCAAGTGATTATCATGATTCCACAGCTGTGCAACAGATTTATGTTGCTATGAGTCTTCTGTCTTCAGATTTTCCTGTATCATTTGTGGATTGATAAGATCTGCCTTTCTGAACCTCACCAACCAACACACCTCTCTGTGGGGCAATGGCAAGCTTTGGTTATCATTAATCCTTAGCACTAGCACTACCGCACAAGCGCATGGATGCAAATGGTACATGTCCTTGACTGATGCCGTTGCACTGCCTCCTAGTGAACTGACAAGCGACAACAACATACAGATCAAAGCAGTGGCACAAGGTTTTGTTTGAAGGCAGCAGGTCACATGCTTTCTCTATTTACAGTACTGAAAATGGACCCATATATGTTGGTCCTGGACCCCTGAACTGAAATAGGTCATATAACTTATGGGGTTCATTCAAACAAAAGGTTATTTTTTAGAGCTAAATAGGCTCATCATGGACTATAAGAAATATCAGAATCGCTAAAGAAGGCTCATCTTGGGCTATAAACTTGCAGTTTTAGGAGGAACCTTTTCCTAAGTAAAGTACTAAATGTGCAAGTCAATTTTCCTCAAGCCAGCATTCAAGTTCCATATGTCAACAGAAACATATAGCTTGTTTCAGAAACCTGGTTATGGAAACCGGTGGCTTTACCCTATCTTCCAATGCTAATTGGAGGTTTTTTGACAGGGCACATTAGGAACAATGTAAGTAATTTCATGAGACACTGCACATATTACAAACATAATGCAAGTTATTTTCTCCACTTACTTTGCAGATACACATAATGCAGTTTCTGGACTTCTAGCTTAGGGTGATACTATATGACAGCATACCTTCTCAAGTCATTGATTACTGAACTGTTCTACAATGTTTTCCTGACTAACTCAATGCAACCTCGTTTTTTGGGAAAACATGGCAAAACCTCTGGGGAAACTAGGCTAAAGCAATGACCGCACATGACTTCAAACTAGGCCTCATCGTTGCCACCAATTGATTTGTGGAATGGCCATCCAACACAAGATAGGAACTCCAAAGTGATACCTCCAAAGAAGCGCAAGGCTAGGTCCTGCCTCACCATCGGTAGACTAGAGCTCATTCACTCTATAATTCAGACAGGCTGTCTGTAGACCAGACCTGGGTCCTCCAATATTCAGTGACCCAGTTCCCCCAAACGATCAAAAGTACTCAAAAGGTATACGGTCAGGGTTTCAACACTGCACATATTTGAGTAGTAGATATTCCAGACGAGATTAAGCACAAGACAGTAAGAGTAGATCAGGCATTGGTTATGTCAGTGGTTTCGTTCTCTGAAACAGAAGGGCTGATATGTTGCCATATGAGACCTAGTGTGCTACCCATCATGTGCATGATGACAGCTGAGAGTGCAGGAGGCAGGGCAACCAATGGTGAGGAGAAATGCGCAGTTGCTAAAACAACCCCTAACGATGAGTTCTGCATTCCTACCTGCAATCCAGAAGAAGAAAACCTATTGAACATTTTTCATAACACCATGCACAAAGAAAGACAATCAAGTAGAAAGCATTGTACAAAAAACATGGTCAAAGCAACAGAATTATTGTTGCATGATTTCTTATCCATGCTGGGAATTTATGAGCTTCACTCACTACATACAATATAATAGTCTGCACATACTAATCCCTATGGTCACAAATAGATGATGTTTTCTGACAACATATGATCTGCAAAAATGCAGCTTTGTCTGCTCATTGTACATATATTTATAAGGCCAAATAAATTTACAAGTTCTTTGAAAGTGCTTGTCAAGATAAATTCGCATGTGTCCAATATGAATATCCATAAGGATACCAGTAGGTCAACTTTAAAAGGACCGACTGCATACATACCAAAATATGACCAATTTTTTTACATGAGTAGAACGGTACTTGAGTCATTAAAGAGGACTAATTTACACAAATATGTTAACTCATAATCTGTATTTGTGATTAGTCAGCTAGTCAATCCTCCCAAGTACTTTACAACTTAATTTAAATGTAAGTGCTGGAAGACTTGCTTGATTTGTCAACTTTAGCATCCTATACATGGTTCCAAAACTGGATATATAAATCCTCCGTTATACTGGTCATATTGGTTGTGAAATGTGGTTAGATCTGGTCAGGATCCATACCTCAATAGATATTGCTCTCCTTTGTTTTTCTTTGAAACCACCAATAGCTGCTGCTGCATAACTGTTTGTCATAGAGCGATGTAAATATTTAGAAATCTGGATGACAAGTGGCGACAACTTCGGATACAAAATTTGTGAAGCGCACTTCATATAAAGGGTGTAGTAAGCATTCTAGTGCTCACCCGACAAAGAAACCAGCGAAATGCAGCAAGAAGACAGACAGCATGACAACCCCGATATCCCCAGAGAAAAAGTTTCCGTTAACAGAGGATGCATCAGCAATTGTCGATCTTAGGCGCACAAAGTTCTCAGAGAAGACACTGTACCGTTAAAAAAAGGGTAAAAAGGATGCAGAGTTTCTGCTATTCCCAAGACAATATGTGGAGGATCTGAACCTGCATGCCAGAAGCGATGAAGCCAAGACTGCCATCAGAGGTGCAAAAGGAGTCACAAATTGAACTACTGATGGGAATGCAGTTTGTATAGATGAACCCAATAGAATTGGGGCAACAACCACCTGAAGGACAGGAAATGTTAGAGAAAAGAGTAGTAAATTTTGCTATGTGCTAATGGCGTCAGAAATTTCACCTGCAAAGTACTGAGAGAGAGCTTCACAGCATCCACAGGAATATAAGCACCGGCAAGAATTTTCGTTAACAGAGGAGTAAGGAACACTGCAGCAAGAGTGCTGCAGACAGTCATCACGATGGATAATGGAACATCACCTTGAGCAACTAAAGTCACCTGAACCACTATACAAAACAATTAGGAAAGAGAGAATCCAGGGGGGGGAGAAAATGCTGCCTGACCATGTGTGTCCAATAGACTACCAATACATCTTGGGATTAAAAAAAGAATCATGAAGCAGGAAAACAGAACTGCTTATAATTGTTAACAACTTTTTTTCTCCAAAATTTAGAAGTGTGTAGCATTATCATGTAAATTGCTCGGATGTGTACAATTATGCGTTTAGTTCATATAGGAACATCAAAAGCAGCTAGCTTCTCCTGAAGTTAAAAAAAGAAGAAGAACCATGTAGTCTACTACTATTGGCATCTCAATTCCAATGTTCAATGAACACGAAAGTGTGAGCTCTGAATTGCGTAGCTATTCTTTCAAGCTCTCAGTTCAGTTCAGTTCATAACTGGCAAAGCAAACTTCACCATAGGACTAACAGAAATTGGGAGTGTGACTATCTGGGTTCAGTTGAGAGTCATTATCATACCACGTTGGATGCAGTTCCTCCAGGACAGCATCCCAGCAGGATGAGTCCAGCCGAGAGGGACGGGGGAAGCCCCAGAGCGTGGCTAACGATCGCGCCAAAAGCGGGCATTATGGTGTACTGCGCGGCACACCCGAACAGAATCTGCAGCAGCAGGAAAACAGACACCTTGCTGTTGGATCAACCGAGCCACGATTGCACGGGGGGAAGATCGATCGAGCGAGGAGGGATCCGGGTCGGGTGACGTACGGCGAGGGGCCTGTCGCGGAGGAGGGCGGCGAAGTCCCTGAGCCGGAGCGTGAGGCCCATGGCGAGCATGATGAAGCCGAGCGTGGCGGTGTAGGACCCCGGCGCCCGCGCCACGAACCACCGGAACGCCTCGGGCCGCGCGACGGCCACGGCGGCGCCCGCCACGACGTAGGCCGGGTACAGCCCCGCCGCGGCGGACAGCGCCGCGTGCCACCGCGGCGCTGGCGTTGGCGCGGCGGGGCCGGGGGCCGCGAGGCATTGGACTTGGAGGAGTGGGGCGGGAAGGCGCACTAGGCGCAGGCGCCGCCTGGGGGTGGGGAAGGGACGAGGGGACCGTGGCCTCGGTGCGATCCGGGAGGTGGAGCGCCCGGCGGGGATGGGGACAAGGCGGGGGGGGGGGGAGGAGGAGGAGGGGAGCCATGGCGGGCGATGGCGATCGCGTGGCCGGCTTCCAGCGCGCGGTGGCTGGTTTTTGTCCTGTGCGCGGGCACGGGCCCCACGTGAGCACTGAGTGGAGTGGACAGTGGAGTGTGTCCACTGTCGCGCT